>JAWWEN010000048.1:8096888-8121425 GCA_035582955.1 Sycophila texana | reverse complement strand
GCCAGCAGAACGGACCAGGCGGTCCGCGCCATTGCAGAAGCACCCTGTTCCCCGGACCCGGCCTGGGTCATAACACTGTATAATAATAGTCCGTCCATGAACCACGGCGCGGCCGGCAACATGTCTCGAATTACTCGAATAGTCGAATGATCGAATCCTCGATCATAGTTGATAAGTAGATACCTGCTTTAGCAGCTACATTTAAATTACAACGATATATAGATGAATTTGCGCTTTGCCGGTAGTTCCTGTTTTAGCAAGTCATTTACCTTTCACATAATATTCTTATGTTTTCCATAATAATATGGCACCGCACCATTTGCCAGATTTTTAACTAATAAATGTATTATGAAAATCTCTTTAATTGAATAAGTGCCACATGCAAGTTTAATTATTTATTTACTTCAACGAAGATTACATTTATCGCCAGATTTTCTCAATTCTTTGCTCGAATTGTACTATTTTCTAGATTTCTCCAGAATGTTTTAGTTTTACTTAAATACGTTATATCTAAAGTACATATGTATATTTACCGTATTTTTATGGACTTATTGGGAAAAATGCTATTTTTCTTTTTACATTTATGAATTATACAAAAAATTAAATCGTAAAAAGTACTACTGTATAAAAAAAAAACAGAATACTTTTACGTTAATAAAATATTTAAATTATTTAAACAAAAAGGAAAGATATGTTTTTCCGATTTAATAAAATAAAATTATGATATAATGAAAAAAATATTTAATTACATAAGAAAAGGACTGTTATCAAACGTGAATAAGAAATTTTAGCGCATTATAAACTTTACATAGAACATGAATCATCGTGTATTTGTATCGATGCACATGACAATAACCATTGAACATATTGCATAATTTTGTGAAATATGGTGCACCATAAAAAATTATTATCATATTTTATTTAAGAATAATATCATTTTTTTTAATCAGTCACCTTTTTTTCTTTCAATCCTGTCATTGTCACTGTCATTTACAAGTAAAATTATATTAATAACGAGTAAAAACACTAAACAAACAATTATAATAATCGTTGCATACATAACTATAATCATAATTTTTTTGAAATTTTCTAAAAGCAAATAAAAAAGAGTTTCAGCTCATAGCAATAAATATGTTACTAATAGTTATTATAACAATCATGATTTCTATATTATTCATTTATAATTTTTTAAATAAACAAAATCTTTAATTTTTTAATAAGCAATAGAATAAAGCGGTAAATACGGTAAAATTAATATAAATCGCTTCTTTTTTCCACGGCGAAACTAGTTATTCAATTCGTCACTTACTCCATGATGATATAGTTAAATCGCATGGCAGGCTCACTTCCACAATCTCACTGTCCAATCACTGACTCACATTTCCTACTCCGCGTCGGTGCGGTGATGCGCAAAGTGCAAGTAGTACTTACGTGGTGGTGGATTCCTATAAAAACGCCACTTTCGAAACGCGTTGTCAGATGTGAAGTACGCTCTGCACGGCGAGAGTTAACTTCCTATATACAGTTGTTTTTGTGTACAGTGCAGTCTGGTGTTGTCATCCTTGGCGCTTAGTACATATGTAAACTTGTCTATATACGCATCGATAATTATACTGCGCAATAAAATTTTCCGGGTTAACCGATACGTGAAAATTTGTTATAACAGTGAAACAAATTGATTTCAGGAGAAGGATTGATCGAGAAACTTAGTCGACATGGCCGATAGCATTAATTTCAAAGTGTTTTTGACGAAGGGAGGCAGTCCAAATGACGAAAAGCCAGAAATACGGAGATTTGGTATAGACTTCGATGTCGCTACTAATTTTATGTATTTGTCCGAAAAACTTCAGTCGATTTATCCAAGCCTCAAGGGAAAACAATTCACTGTTTCTTGGAAAGGTAAATATTGAATTTATTATGCTAAATTGTTGTAATTACTAATTTCATACGGAAAGGCTTTGTGCCTTGATTATGTACTTGGTAGCTTGCCCATTTTTACGTGTATATAAGTATAAATGTAATGAATTATCTTAAATCTTTTACATACTTATAAAAAAAGTAGCAAAAAAGAAATAAAGTGCACAAAAAACTAGTTAACTATTGACTAATTATTTCTAACGATTTCTTGTTTAGAATTTATAATATTTTTTATCTTTCAGATGATGAAGATGATGAAATAACTATTGGCAGCAACGAAGAATTGCAATTAGCTTTGACTGAAACTCAAAATTATTCTGTTCGCAAGTTATATGTAACTTTACATTCCAATTACGAAAATGAAAAGCCACAAAGTTGTGCTTCTAGTTCTACTAATCCATCATCTGCACCAAAAACTAAGCATGCAGGCATAATTTGTGATGGCTGTGACAAAGGTGTATATGGTTTTCGATACAAATGTCTGCAATGTCCTGATTACGATTTGTGCCCTGACTGTGAAGCAAAAGGAATGCATCCTGAACATTGCATGATTCGATTAAATGTTCCACTTCAATGGAGGACACACTATGGAAAACGCTTATCTCACCATATTAATAAATTTATGAGAAAAGCTGCAGCCCATTCTTCACCAGAAATGAATCCATGTGAAGAAGCTAAAGAATGTCCTTTTAAAAATAAAAATTTCAGTAATGTGCACAACAGCTGCAATCAAACACAATCATGGATCGATGTTTTTTCGACATACTTAAATGATTGGGCAAATTTACCTGGTGAGTGTTCTACAAAGAATGATGAAAGAGCAGCTAACTCTAAACAAGATCAGAATAAAACTGACGAAAATCCTTCAGCTCAGAATGACAAAGCAGATGGAGTCACACACATTGAAATTTTAAAAAATATTGGGGAAAGTATTGCACAATTTTTGGATCCACTTGGTATTGATGTTAATGTACAAGTAAAAAATGACAAGCCTGAAGCAAAAACCAATTCATCTACTGAAAATTCAAAGCATCAACAGGTAGTTAATGATATTAATTCTTCAACACCAGTAAAAATACAACCAGTAGATGATAAACAATCTAATCCTATCAATCAACCAACTCAAAGAGAATCTACTCCTTTGATGGATAACAATTCAGCAAATTTGCAAAATGATTCAAAATCAGAAGTTTCCATTGGATCTGGAACTTCAAAAGCTGATGATTGGACTCTTTTAGATACTGATGGAATCCCAACTAGTACCACCTCACCTACACGAGCTAAGTCTCCTGAGAAACCAGTTTTACAAGAACAAGAAGTAAGTTTATCTTTACAATAATTCAATTTAAATTTATATTGCAATTAATCTTTACTGAACCATGCAAAAAATTTTTTTTATTTTTTAGCAAAACTCAAAAACTCAAAACGAAAATGGAAACGACATTCCTAAGAAATCATTATATCCATCTATGCCAAATATTAGTGACAATATTTGGCATTCAAATCCAAAAATACAACGAGCAGTTGAGGTGATGATGCAAATGGGGTTTTCAAATGAAGGTGGATGGCTTACTGCACTTCTAGTTTCAAAGGATGGAGATATTGCAAAAGCTTTAGATGTTTTACTTGTTCAATAAATATTTTGAGTCTTATAATATTCTGTAACCATTAATCAATAAAAGCAATAGATTATAAATTAAAATTTAAGAGCTAATTATTATTTAATTATGTGTATGTACATTAAATTACATTTCATTATGTTTAAAAATGTTATCAAATTTCTATAAATGCTTGCAATAATCCATGAGTTTATAGGGATTACCTCCAGAGAGTAATTTTAATTCTTTTTGGCCTTCAGGAGTAATTTCCCTTATCCATTTTCTATTTTTATAATACTCAACAATTGTATCAAATTCATCTTCATTGTAGTTTTCAACAGATATTGGGTAAAATGGATCTAGATGATCGAAACCTTCTTTAGTTAATAAATAGCGCGGAAGATGCGAATCTCGCCTGTCCTATGTACAAAAAATATATGTGTATTATTAGTAATACTTCATTACATTAATAAAGAATCAAATGTTAGTTGAAAAGTACCTTTGTGGCAAATTGATCTACTGTAATAACTATTTCTCCATTGCACCAATCTGATTTTGTAATATTTAAAAAAGCTTGAGTCAAAGAAACTTGAGAAGTAGTTACAAATTTTTTTTGATCATCTTTTATTTGTGTGTGATTTGAGTAAAATGCATTGAAACCATCGATAGCAACCAAAATTTTACATTTTCCAGATATACTTGCTTCTTTTAATTCACTTAACAGAACTGCTACAATATCACAAGCATATTTAATTCTATTTACACCAAAATCTATTAGTTCTACTATAGATGAACCTTTTGCAGAAATTTCATCTGTACTCCATTCATAAGACTTTGACAACCTTATCTGTTTTAATATTTAAAAAAAATCAATATTGAATTTTAACTAAACTTTTTTGGTACAATTTTATTTTTACTTACATCTGCTTCATTGAGAATTTGATTATTTAAGTTTTTGAATTTAACTAACCATGCAGCTGCATCAAGTGGTAAATCTAACATACCCTCTTTAGTTGTTGAGCTGGTAATTTCTTTAGGATACCGATACCACATTTGTACTAAAATAATAATTAATATTTTAAACATTTTATGGATTTTACAGTTGATTTTGTTGAACAAATGAAATAAAAATATATAATCCTAATAAAACTTTGATATTTGACAATTATAAAACTTACCCCAGGGGATATTCACAATAATTTTATTTGTAACATATCCATAATGCAATACATGCAAAAGAGTTGAAGATTTACCACAACCAGATTCACCATCTAAAGTTTTAGTTAAGGAAAATTTTTAATATAACTAAGTAACCACACCACAGTATATACGTAGATATTACTGAACAATAAAATAACATGTATTTTTCATGATTTTTCATTAATAAATTTGAAAAAAAGGATACAGATAACATATTTGTTTACAGCTTTTGTATAATCTGTTTGTTTAAGGCAAGATAATATTTCAAGTGCTGGTTTTCTGATTAAAAGGCACATCTCGTTAAAAGTTTTAATTTGTTTTCGATATTCCATTGTCAAACCATGGGTGTATACAGATTTTACATCATTTGGAGGAATGGTATATAACTTAGACAAATGCTGTTCGTTATGTTTAACCGGGTTACTTTCCCTCGTGCGAAAAGATTGTGGTGGTTCTTCTTGAATGTGTACAGCTTGCGCAACAGTACTCGAGTTTTTAATGACTGCTGTCTTTATTACATTTGTACCAAGTCCTAATAGAATAAATTTTTTTTATAAACATAACAGTAACAATAGAAGCATTCGGCGTAAAAATATTTTAGAAACAAGTGAAACTTTTTACTCACTGTTAAGCAAAACCATTGTAGCGTTTTTTTTACGCTTTTTTGATAATTCTTTATGTACGACAAATGTAGTTATATTATGAAAAAATTGTCGTACAAATAAGAAATAAGAAAACGTGTGTCAGTCACATAAACTTATATTTTTTATCAATTCAATGTAAATATGAATAAACCTGTACTTATTGCGTTATTGTTGAAATTCTAACCTATAAAAATACATGGTGAGAACATACTGCTTATTATAATTATATATGATAAAATTCTATTGGTTTGCGGTCATGTAGTGGGGGATGCTGGCCGCCGGCCGGAGCTGAAACCGGGAAATTTGAATTAAGTAAATATACGCACAACTTCGTAATAACTTTAAAGATTTACAATTTATTTTCTTACACAATAAACGTTGCAACTATACGATCCGTTATTTAGCAATTTATATTCAAATAATCAACCAAAAACCCAATATAATATCAAATATTATCGATCAATCAATGTCTTATCAACTGCGCGCGTTTAATTTTGCTCGGTCGATAAACTTTGGCACAAATATATTCTCGCGTCCGGCAACTCGATTTCAATGTAAAAACATCTACTACTAGCTCAGAAAAGGGAGTCTATTCTCTTCGGTATTTTTATACTTCTTGCTTGAATCCTTGTACGTATATTATTAGTCGGTTTGAGGCTTGTAATTCACGCTTGTACTAATATTTATTTTGTTGTTTGCAGCTTGTTAATTGATTGCGTTTTCTAAGCATTACGCTCAAGGGGGGATTGTACATTCTGTTGAAATTTCAAATTAAATAATAAGTAATTCTTTGCTTTTAATTACTGTAGTACATTATACTATGCTCTGAGCTGAGGCTGAGTGTAACTTGTATGTATGTAGTTGCATACATGCACAGTTTTTGTTGAAATACTGTTTTTAATGTATTTTAATAAATGAGTGTAGTTCAAAGTTTTATATGATTGTATTATTAAGCCGTAAAAGTACTTTTTTATAAGAAGTGATTCGGACTCACCACTGTTTAAACGGAAGCTTCAAGATGAATTTGTAATATATATACCAATAGATGTGTAAGTGTCTTGTACTTTTGTATTTATACAGACAAAAAAAAAAACTACATGAAGTTAAATTTACAATCTTTATTCATATCTTGTACAATATATTTATTTATTTAAATGCAGATACCAGCTTTTAGATTGGAGTATGTTTACTACTAATGCTGTGAAAACGAGCCTTGATCGAATGTACTGAAGGATACTAAGAAGAAAAATATAGATTAAATGCTGCATGCCATATGCAATCCAATGTACATCAATGAAGATGAGCGGTGACATGTTTGAGGGTAAGGACTATCCAACAGAGTGGGCCTTAACTCCCTCGTCTTACCAAAATATGAACAGTGATCAAGGTAATTGAATAGTAAAACAGGAGGAAAAAAGAAAATAACTAAAAATTCTTTGATATAAATATCAATTACAGTTTCTTAACAATATATTATGCAACGCATATATATATTTCTGTGTAAATGAATTTGGGTTGAAACAAAATGAAAAGTAGGTTTAAGAAAAGAAAGAGATCTACTATTTTTTTAAATTTTATTTGTTTAAATTATTTAACATTAACATTTTTCATTACAAAAATTATGTTTTAATAGTGGACTGGGCTGCCTTAGCCCAGCAATGGATCAAAATGAAAGAGACATCTATACCACCTGCACCACCACCACCTTCAATAGCAGATCATGTGCAGGGTACCTCTTCCAACGATGGAGGAGGAGAAGCACCAATGGATATGGACACCAAAGATGATGATATACCTCCTGCACCTCCAGCTCCAAATATTAGTGGAACAGGTATGTATTATATATTTTTTTTCTTTTATTCTTAGAAAGCTATAAATATCAATTATATAAAATAATAATATGAAATTCTTTTAATTACAGATAGCTGGAATCAATGGAATCAATGGGAGAGTCACTGGAATCCACCTGCGGCTGATTCATCAGGGCCTGGAAATTGGGAATGGAATTTGCCTGGAGTAACAGACTCAAAATCTATTGCAATGTCTAATATTCCTACCGATGCTTTGGTTCCACCTCCAGCACCTATAATATCAACATCCAGACCAGCTTTCAACAGTCACTGTGATCGAACCATTGCAGTTCCAACAGTGCCTCCACCTATACCCCCTTCATATGGATACAATACAATGCCACATGCTAATGCACAATTTAATAATCAAGTTAGTTAAACAATGTTTTTAATTAATTAATAATTCTCAATTTGTAATTTTAAATGTTTCACAGCCTCCTGGTAATTTCTGGAATAATGAACATCCTGCTGTACCTGGACCAGCCATTCCAGTTCAGCCACCCTTTATAAAAAATGTCCGTCACAATAGCCACAGAACACCAATTTTACCTACTCCACCTAACGTCATACCATGCGCTGATATACCAACTACAAGAAATCGGGATTTCAGAGAAAGAACACCCGAGGATGACCTTTCATTTACACTAGGTAATCTCGCTGCACATGAAAAAATTATTTCAACGATAACTTACGTTTATTCAACATAATTTTTTAGACACCGTGAAAAGGCGTCAATTACCAGCATGGATTCGAGAAGGCCTGGAAAAAATGGAAAGAGAAAAACAGAAAGCAGTAGAACGTGAGCGTCAAGAAATTCTTCGTAAGCAAGAATTGGAAGCTCGAAAAAAGATTGAAGATCAAGCTCGTGCTGTTCTTAATCCAAGTAAAAGTAAATTTGTAAGTATTCCATTCATTAATAGAACAAATTTCATGAGTAAAATTGCTTATTTTACTTTCTATGATTACGTAATAGGATTCCGACTCAGAGAAGGAAACAACCGATCAGGATTTGGATGACGATAAAAAAGAAAATAACAGTACTGAAACTAAACCACCGAAAGAAAATGCTGAAGTAGGAAGCCCAGATTTAATAAAACCAAGAAAAAGTCGATTTCACGATGCAAGCTCGGCAATTGTTGCGCATCAGCGTGCACCTTCTACAAAAGAAAAGAGCACTGAAGAAACTGTTTCACCAACTACACCAACAGTGAAGCCAAGTAAAGAAGAAATTTTACAAAATTTAGTAAGTTTAATTTTACCGTTTTGATATCCAATACATTGCATATTTTAATTTCAAAATTCTTTTACATTTAGATGCTCAAAGTGCGAAGATCTCTTACAGAAATTTTACTAGAAGTTACAAATGATGAAATTAGTTCTGTTTGTAAAGAGGTTTGGAAGCGTACTAATAGTAAAGGTATTCCCGATAATCAAATGTTTTTAATACTACATGACCTATACTGTAGATAAAAGAAAATTATATCTAGTCAAATTTAAATTTATGTCATCGTTACATTTACTTTGCTTACTACTTCTACTATTGTATTATATTTTCTTTATTTTTAATGTCGTGCAACATTCAAATAATTCGATTGAAGAAATCTTGCCCGACAATTAAAAAAAAAAAAACAGATAGAGTAGTAATAAAAGTAATTAACAGGTTTTAACGCAACTTATAACAGTATAGGCATATATAAAATATTATGAAAAAAAAAAAATTGAAATGGTGATTAACGATTTAAACTGTAAAATAAATATAAATTATAAGCTTCTACAGGAAAAAGTTTAATTCATGCTCCCCAAAATGCAGCTCCAGTTGCTCAGATTACGCGCAAACTCGGTAAGTTAAAAGATATCATAAAAGTAAGGATGTATTAACGACAGTTTACCGTGTTCCAAAAAATCCAAAGCGTTGTTTATCACGCCCGCTCGTCCCCGTATTTGCGTGCGTGCTTTTCCGTACGAGTTAAAAAGGCAATAGACCGCATCCACCGGCTTGTCAGTCGTGAGAGGATGCGCGTGGGGTAATAAGAGAGATTTTTCCTTAAAGTCGATCACTCGAATTCGCTACGACGAGGGTAGTATCCGAGGTGCAGATTCTATAAAAAAGTGAACGCGACTGTGTAAAGTAACATTAAAAAAAAAAACAAAAGAAAAGAAAAAGAAAAGTGTGTACGGGCGCACGCTGTTGCGCTTAAAAACTGGGGTGCATGCGCTCGCGCGCGCGAGTAGTCACACTCGAATCGCCGCAAGAAACTTAAAGAAGTGAAGATGGAATGTTTTGTTTTGCAGGGCTGGGCATTTACGGCGACAGCAACAGCGAGTCCGAAGAGGAGCAGTCGTCGCAGAACGAGCACTCGCAACAGAGTCCCGGTGAGAATGATAGCGACGAAGAACTGAAGGTATGCGTTTTTTATCCGGCGAGTAAAAAGTTGCTTCTCTCCCTACTACCCTCCCGACAATAAAAAGGGCATTGCCGCACCCAGAGCTCGCACTCGAATGCATCCCTCGACATTATCGGAATAGCGACAAAAAGCCCGTTATTTCGATACGTGTAATGTCGAAAAGGATGCCGCATCGGCGTACACTCTCAAGAGAGGAAACCTGGCGCGCGGGTAAAATGTCGCAATTTTAAATGGGGCAAAATGTGTTTTTAAGGAAACTTTGCGACGCCGGCAGCAAGCCTTCCGAAGGACGGAGGCCGAGATCGAGGCTCGGATCGCCCAAGAGGAGGAGGAGGAGGAGGAGGAGGAGGAGCAGGAAAAGGACGAAGACGACGAAGAGAGTGACGAAAATAAAAGGGACGATGACGTAAGTTCAAGGGAGAGAAAAAGGAGTAGAATCGAGGGGAGCGATAGGAAAGAGACTTACGTGGGTAATACAAGCAGTTTACGAACAGGTACACATACTTATTTTTATTAATTTAATATCGTCAATGATATAAAAAAAAAAAAAAGACATAAAGAAATGAGTGTGCGTTATTAAACACATAAGCTAACATCATTAAAACACTGAGGATTAACTTTTGAATTCTGTAATTGGCACTCCCTTCATAGTTGACAATGAAAAAGATACGGTTTACGGTAGTGAGAGAAGGGCAACGAGCAGAGCCGCGACGACGCCGAAATCCAGTAGTGCGGCTGACGGCGCAAGCCTCGGCCAAAAGGAAGACCAAGAGGACGACTCGTCGGACTCGGAGCGCGTCAACTCGTCGAAGCGAAAAAAGGACAAGACCTCGAGATCACGAGCAAATAAGGACTCCTCGAGCAGAAGCCGGTCCAGGAGTAGGAATCGCTCCTCGCGATCGAACTCCCGCGAGTCCTCCCGGTCGATCGTGAAGGCGGACGCCGCGACGGTCCAGGAGGGCGGCAAGTCCGCGACTCCGGTGATCGCCAAGGCCCGCGCGCGCAAAGGCAGCGAGAAGCGCGAGGCCAGGACGAGGTCGAGGTCGTCCTCGCGATCGCCCGCCCGTTACCGCTCGAGGTCCAGCTCGAGGTCGCGATCCAGGTCCAGGTATAAGCGCAGCAGACACTCGCGCTCGCGCTCCAGCTCCCGGAGAAGACGCCGGCGCTCCCGGTCGCGTTCCCGATCCCGCTCAAAGTCGCGCACGCGTTCGCGGTCGCGCAAGCGCTCCAGGTCTTCCTACAGCCAGAAGAGCAACAGCGTCGCGGGGACCAGGCGGCGGGGCTCGCGCTCGCCCTCGACCGAGCGCTCCCGAAGGTCCAGGTCCAGCACCAGAAGCTCCAGGAATTATCGTCATCGTCACCGGCCTTATCGGCGCGATCGCGATGGTAAGAAGTCGTCGCACCGTTACCAGGACTGAATTTCATCTGCTTGCAACGGCAAAGGTTGTATCACCATGCATACTGTTTTTTTTTTTTTTTGATAATAATTGTTGTTGTTATTATTAGCTGTAGGATAGGTGTTATGCGATCTACTAGAATCTTATGTGATCGACTGACACACTTGCGGACGACAATTGCTTTATGAGTTTTTTGTTTTATCTAGTTTTTGGATATATTCGAAGCTTGATATTCTACTAAAAAAAACATTTGATGGTGCTTGGTGGTCGTAATTTTAAGCTCTTTCTCTTTGCAGGACCATATTTTGATTGCTATGGCAATTTCACTTCATCGAGGAGGACAGAGCCAATTATTTAGAGACTACTGATCCAATAAGTTTTCTTAGTCATCCATGAGATAAAAATGTGTAATTAAAAACTGCTGCAGTTGTAACAGTTGTATAAAATAATAAAAATTTCTTTTTTATATTAAATCTTATTGTAAAGCACGTAGTGAATTTGCATACATCACCTAGTTAGAAGAGCAGAATTAAATTAACTGTTAATTAAAGTAAGCAATCAAATAATTGTAAACTGAACTAGCAGGATAAACTAAGATAAACCAAAAAACTTTAAATACTTAGACTGTGTAATTAGTTTTCTAACAAAAAATCCTTTTTTTTAATATTTGATTTTTAAATAAAATAAAATATTGTTAACGGATACTTAAATAATTGTTAGGTTGATTATGTGGAAGTAACTAAATCAGCTGTTTCTTTGGATATTATAAATGGTTTTATTTTTAATTGAAAAGATAAATGATTATGCAGTCATACAGCATCAGTCTCCTTTGAAAAAAAAATGGAATGTATATTATATATACGTACTTTAATTTTTTTTTTTTTTAATTTCAAAACTAACGATGCAGTATGAGATTACAGTACTTGAGACGATAATTTTATACAAATAAAGGCTCTATCACTAATTTGTATAAAATAATAAGACCTACTTCATACATTGTACACGAACTATAAAAAGGATAAACTAGATTCACTTCTTTCGTGATAAATACTTACAAATCAAATTATACATTTGGTTAAACAATTATTTTCAATTTTCAGTCAACTATATAAAAATATAAATTTTTTTGGATTCTGCATAAGAAATTCGTTCTATAATATGACACTGTTTCAGACGGATGTATCCTAATGAATTAATTCTAAAATAAGTGTTAATTAAATCTCAGATTTTTAGAATTTGTAAAAATTTGGAAGCGCTAAACTCGATTTTTCAAATTCTATAAATTAATAGCGCAAATTAGTACTAACTGCTTATGCAGAATCAACGTTAACTAATCACTTTAAAATATGCAATAAACATTTACAAATTTTGGCACAAAAATCCTTATCAAATAAAATTCTTTGGTTGCGAAAACAATTAAAACAATTATCAGTAAAAAACGCAGAAAATACTGATCACTGATCAATGTGCAATAATTAAAAAAAAAGAAAAAAAAAATTATTGTTTAACTAGGCGTCCTTAAATAAATGGACGAATTCGCATCGTTTCAATGACAGACTTTTGTTGCTATTTATATTCAACGATGTTTTCAATATTCCACATAAATCTTTATCTTTGAAGAAAAGCATTGTGTATTTTCTCTGATGAAACAGTAATGATCACTGAATTTTCTATCAAGTTTCTACGACTTGGTGGTCATTCATTAATCGACTTTGAATTTTTTGGGTACTTCAAAGATAAATTTAAGACATTTTCTTTTGCGGAAGAATAATATTATGAATTAGTGACTGCTCCTAAATTTCTTAATTAAAAATAGATCTACTTCGAGATTATGTAATAGATGCTTTTAGTCTTAAATAAAAACTTTAAGATAAGAAATATTGAAAAATAATTTCGAAGTTTTTTTTTAAACCTTCCTTCATTCTATCAAAACCATTCCTTTGTCGCGTATTTTAAATTTTTTCTGCACACCCTTGTCGAAAGTACCATTTTTTTCGATAATGGAATAAAAAGGTAATTTCGGCGCGGGCAAATAGAAAAGTTAAATTAAATTTTTTATGTAGTATACGCTTCACGGAAGAAAGATCGATTTATAAATATTTATAGTAAATGGCCGCAGGTTGAGATGACAATTGCGTAAAATACTATATTTTAAATTTAGAAAAAATTTTAATTTAACAATTAAATCAATAGCTTTGTGTGGGAAGCATTATTGTTGTTATTATTAATATACTATATAATGTTAAAAAAAGTTCTACATAAAAAATCTGCTGTGTAGTACACAATTTACTGTAAAAAAATTATAGGATACTGATCCTAGAATAAAACATTAAAAATGAATATAATATGAACATACATATAAATATGTAAAAAGCAGACATTACTAATAAATATTTTTATTAGAAGAATCAATCAGAAGCAAAGTTTAGAATGCTCTAATATCAATGAAGGTTCAATAGTTTTATAAGGATTTAACGTTAACTTTTCTGTCTGTTATTTAGCTCTAAAAAATCATAAACCTTTATACAAATTGCTATGGATTGCTATGAATTGATGATTCAAGTAATGAATTTTTTAACTGTCAATGAACTAAACAAAGCTAAAATAACATATTATTTGAACTCGTTATTAACTAATTGTTTATTTTAAAATCATCTACTTATTAGTAAATAAAATTACATAAATTAAGTAAGAAAGTGTCCAGCAGATTTTTAATAACTAGTTTAGCATACATTAATTGTATACGACAAATACATAATTGAATTCATAACAAAAAAATTTTACATGGATTGTATGAATTACGACTAGAATAAGTATCACTTTCTGAGACATACAAATTTTAGGCATACTCATAGTATATCTTCTTGTTTTACTCAGAAAAAAAAAAATGAGAAATTGAATATGCAAGAGACTTCTTCCGTTACATATTTCAAAGCCCGTCAAACACTTGATAAAAATGAAAATTCATTTTTAAAAGCACAAAATGTTCGATATAGGCCTATTATGAAGGAAGGTATGTATATAAGAGTGTACTAATAATATCCAGAATAATGGTATGACCTAGATGCATGATAAGGAGTGGTACCTACAGAATACGATGTATTATAACTATGCATTGAAGGTGGGGGTGGTGAGATAATACGCGCCTCAAGGCTGTCTGACATGAGATGCGAGGTCAGAGAGCTTCCTGGCTGAGGACTTGCAATTATTCGAGAAACCGAGGTGTGCAAGTGATGCGAGGATCTCGCGCTTGGCTCGAGGCTCACGACCCTGGACACGTCGACGTGGGGATAAGGAGGTGGATACGGAGCAGGTGGCGGAGGAGGATAAGGTGGCGGCGATATGCAGGCAGCCGTTCGACTTAAATCAACACCCTGACGCTCGCGATCGGTCATTTCGTATAAATGGTGATGGTGATGATGATTGCTGCTTTGTACTTGAGATTCGAAAGCTTGATGAAAGCTTCTAGCTGACATGTCTAAGCCCTGATCCACTGTGGATTGAACGATGAGAGGCTCGAATCTTACCCTGTCTCTGTTCACTAAGGAAAACTCAGTTTCGAGCCCGTCATACTTGGATAAGTCCAGTTGCTGGAGGCTCTTCTCTTTTACAGACAAGCTCAAATTTTGAGCGACCGCGTCTCCTTCGTCGCTGGAAATCGCCTCGCTGTTTCCTGGATGATGCTGATGATGAGGATGATGAGAGTGTGTTTGCGAATGCGGGTGAACGTGAGAATGAGACATTTCCTGGTACCGCGTGGGAGACGTTGGTATCTCTTGAGAGACGTGAATAACGCGCTGGATGTCCTGCTGGTCGAGATATTGCTCAATATTGTGCGTTCTACTGTTGGAATTGACGTAATCAACAGGTCTGTGGATATGATAATCCAGATGCACGTGACTAATTGGACTGTGTCTTATATGAGAAACTGTTGTTGGAGATGCTTCTAATTCTTCTTGTATGTAAGAATCGAGATTAGGTTCAGGAGACTTGTGCACTACTTGACTTTGTGAGCATGCAACTTTGAAATCCAGCTCATTTGGAATGGAATATAAATTCGTCTCGCGGTCGCTATCCTCTAGAATAGGACTGGACACGGCTCCGATTTCTCTTTCGGCAGCGTCAAGAGCTGCCTCCACAAGAAGACTTGCACTCGCACTTTCCGTTCTTCTGTACACACTGACGCCAAGCTTTGCATCGTCCATTAAGTTTTGACTCGATGAATGAATCTTTTCTTCGTCCTTTCTGCTTTCTTCGAAACTGTAGCTTTCTGTTACTGTTTGTACAGAAGGCGTATTTAAAACTGGATTGAATTCGCTCATCCATTTTTTGTCTGGTTTACTATTGGTCAATCTCGGTGTTGCGTAGATATCTGCATCCGAATCGGCACTTTCTACTGCTGAATCCGTGACGGGAACAGTCGTAGATATTTCTTGACTTGGAGGTTCTACTTCTTTTACAGATTTGCTTATACTATTCTGTTGGAATTCGGGAATGGTTGATGAATTATTATTTTCACTGCTGCAGTCATCAAATGATGCTAAACTATCGTTGTTTTCCTACATTAAATACATTAATATATATTAGTAAATAGTCAAGAAAAATTAAAGAGTTTCTTTTTTGACATGTGCATATTTACCTGAGAAGTACTTGCTGCAAATTTGGGCGTTTTCCCTCTACCAAGGTCTTCTACTAATCCACCGCTATAAGCGTCAAAAGTATATGCTACTGAACGTTCAATTTTTGGCATCATTTCTTCACTAAGACCATGAACTTTTTTATAATGAAATTGTAGGCACTGTTTTGTCGTGAAGGCAGCTTTACAACCATCTTCCTTACATCTGTAAATAATGAAAAGCAAGGTCGATTTTAAAAAAGTTACATTGTAACTTCCTTAAACACATTTTGTAATAGTTAATTCTTACTTGAAAGGCTTGACTCCACTATGAGTCAACATGTGTATTTTTAGATTACTTTTATTTTGGAACATTTTGCCGCAACGATCACAAGTAGCTGCTCCAACTACATCTTTATGGTGAACCTCTTTCATGTGTCTTTGGAGAGCTGCTCGAGATCCGAGAAGTTTTAAACATAGTTTACACTGAAATTCCCGAAGTACTTCCGACATGTCTGAAATTTATAGTTTGTATAAGTCGTGTAATTTGTTTTAGAATAAAACAATAAAAAAAAAATCTTACCGCTGTGCATTCGTTTTATATGAACCTTTAATTTTTGTGGCTGACAAAATTTACGACCACAAAAGTCACATAAAGGCCTCGATCTTTGAGGATTTTGTGAACATCCATATGTTCTGTGCATTTCAAGATAATTTAGCCTTAAAAAGAATTTTTTACAATACTGACATTGATATGCGCCACGGCCCGCATGAAGTTGAGCAGCATGTTTCATAATATTGTCTTTACCCAAAACGGCCACACCACAAACCTATTAATGATGCGAGAAAATATTAAAACACAAGTAATCACAGATATTTTCTAAATATTTTCTAGATATATTTTATTCCCTACCTTACAGTGGTATTTTCTTATCGTGAGACTGTAGTTGGTATCGTGAAAAATGCAGCAGTGAAGGCGGTAATATATTGGATGAGTAAAATTTAAATTACACCCACCACAATCTGAAATAAGTAACATAAGTTATTGGAGTATTTAAAAAATAAATTAACTAAGATTTTAGTAGTTCTTTTGCTTAAATTTTGTACATAATTTTTCGTACTTGTTTTATCAATTTTATTTTTCTTTGCCCAAGCTGTTGATTGTGAATCTGACCAATAAGTCAATTCAGTTCCTGTAACCAAAGCTTTACTGGTAACTAAAAAGAGTTCTCCATTCTTGTACATAACTGCTACATTTCTTTCTTCTTTAGAATCAGCTGGTCGAACATAACGTATCCAATTACTGTTTAATGGATTAGTGGTACTAATATATAATGTTTTATTACTATTGTTAACCTAAAAAAGTATATTTGCAAAATATTACTAATGATTATTTGTGATGAGAAAATATTAAAATATAAATTTAAAATTGACATACCTCCCAAATATGTCTCATAGAAAAATCATCAGGAATATCCATTTCTTGAACAGATTTACCAATTAGAGGTCCCAGTTTTGTATACATAGGTAATACAGTTTTTACAAAAACACCAAGTCCATGATCTATATTGGATAATTTAAATTCCAAACACTCAGGTAATGAATCTCTAGCATAAAGTGGTCTATTGGCATCAAAAGTTTGAAGCTTCTCCTCACATTCTGCTTTTAATTTTGATTTATATTGTTCTGAAGTTTCTTCATCTGATTCAAATCCATCATCCACATTTTTACTGTAACCTTTAGACATAGGGTCATTAGAATTGAGAGCTTTCATAGCTTCTAAATTCTCACTGTTTTGCTGTAACCATTCATCTAATGAAATGGCATCTTTGATTGTGTATTCAGGATCAGTTAAAGGACAAGCATCTTGTAAATGACGACTATTGCAGTCTTGGCACAATTTAATTTTTATAGCTAATCTTGGGAGGTCTGCATCAGCATTCTCATTCATTAAATCAGATGACAACGTAGAATTATCAGGTACACTAGTATCTACATCTGTTGATGTCACGAAGATATTAGAGCAAGAAACAACATTTTCTTCTTCGTTTGCAGAAACTATTCCATCTTGAGGAGCTTTACGAACATCACGATGCTTTTTACTTTGATGTTCCCCTTTATGCTTTCTCTTTTCTCGCTTGTGCATCGAGGATAAGGTTTCTTCTGCATAATCTTTGTCCAACTCTGTTTGAATATTGGACGAATCATTCAGTTCTCCTTTAGACTGTCTAGACCTCTTATTTCCACTTTCATAATCACTCTCCTGTGAATCATTGACATTTTTTGCATTTATTGACATTTTTTTAGATTGTGTACTCAATGGTTGATCCAATTTTAACATAAATTTGTTAGCTTTATCCAAAGTACTTTGAGTTTCTAAATCTTGAATATTATTTTGTTCTTCATTTCCTTCCACTTGTTCATCGGCACAACTTGTGGTTATTTGATCATATGAAATATCAGCCTTATAACTATTAGCATTTTTGTTAAGATCTTCATTATGTTCGTGTTTTTGAGGATATATTATCTTTTTTGAACTTGAAGAAATGGAGTTGTCAAAAGATTGATCAAGTAATATCGGAGATATGGAATGCGACAAATTTGCAGAGCACTTTTCTCCATCAATTTCAGGATCCAGTTCCCAAGAGCTATTGTCTACTGTACTATTATCTAAACCAATTATGTCTTTCAAATCTTTGCTCTTTTGATGCTTGCGTTTTTTTCGCTTTTCTTTATGATGTTTAACTTTGTTTTTATGACGCCTGGATTTACTTGTTTTAGAGCTAGATTTCACATAAAATTTAACATCTTCCTCTGATATTTTTTCATCTTCTTTTGGTTCAACATCCAAATCCTCATCTTTTTCTGATTTTTTATTAGCTGATCTTTCCTCTACATTAGCAACATTTCGCAGGCTACGCCTTGGTAATTCTATATGAAAGACATTGTGTGTAGAGGTAGGTGATTCTTTGGTATCCGATACTTCTTTCTCCTGTATGCATTGCTTTTTCCAAGATTCAAGACTTCCTTGACAGTCATCGTCTTTCCTGAAAAAGTATAACAGTGAATTAATAGGAAGTTACGAGGGAATAAAATTATAAATAAAATACTGCATTTCAAAAAATTTACTGAGCGGAAATTGAATCGGCGAGATCGAGAAGATAAACGACGAGTTCATCGTCGGTGTGGAGATTAAGTCGTTTTTTAAGCGAAAGCCAGCGTCTACCGTTTTTCGGACCAATGTGTACACTGCGATGCCGTTTTGCATTTTCCGCGACTGCTGCCGTCGGGGACGTTTCCTGTACACGTGCATGTTTCACAGTTTTTTTCGGCATACCGACATACTATCCTATTATGTCAGCAAACTCCACTCTCTACTATAAATACAGTACTCGAAAAATTTTATTAGATCAATTGTTACCAAGAATGTCATTCATACTTGCTATATGCATTTTTGCACTATCACACTTTGCACGCGAATATCGGTGCACTGTAAATCTGGAGAAAATGAGTTTGCGAAAGTACGTAAACTTCAGTTTAGTTTTCTTATATAGGTTCACTTTTCACTACCTGTTTCTAGCATAAATCTTGGCTTTTGTAACTCACCCCCGTGCCTTGCTCACCCCTGTGGTGCCTTATGATTTTCCCCGTGTCTGACCGAAGCCGGACCGAGCCTATGATAATAATGTTCCAGAATCCAGAGTCCCTTGTACCAAATGCTTGGCAAGGCAAATCTACAATGGGGGAAGGAAGGAAGCGTGCGATTTTCGCACCGCAGTCTTTTATAGTGTACACACGACTATATTTTTAAATATTTAATTTTATAATCAACCAAAACTTTCAAAATTTTATTTACTTTTATTATATTTTTATTCATAAAAGTTCTGGGAAACATAATGGAAAAGCAGCGATTTATTGTAGGAAAAGTTTACAAGTAAGTAAACTTACAAAGTAACTTTAAGCGTTTTAACTTACTATAACCATGTTATTAATGCTTATACGATAATGTGGTCTCCGTACAGCCCTATCCTTGTTTTGTTACATTAGGTTAAGATTGAAGAAACATAATTATTAGTTTTAGTACTTTTCTATTAATTATGTGGACATAATTTTGTTGTAAGAGATTTATTTTTAAAATTTAAAACAACTGATTGCCCTTCGTCATAATTGCTAATATTTAATTAATACAATTTTAGGAGCTGAACCTGTACACATGGATTTATTGTAGTATACGGACTGTGCCTTAGGAATCAGCTTCTGATAGAAAATTAAATTGACTGACAATGGCACGCTTAAGTTCGTATTATACCTTGTGCCCTTTGATAGATCAACAAAATTTGCTGGGTGTTGAAGCAGATTCAAAATCTGGATGCGCTATTGTCACACTTGGAAGAAATATTGTTATAAGATATAAAGTATGTAAATTAATTGTACTTGTTGATAATATAAAATAATAATTTTACCTTACTTTTATTTACACTTCTAGCTTCAAGATTTAAAACAAGTTAGCAGTTGGTCTACAAAAGATCGTTTAACTACTCAAGTTATTTTTGATGAATTATCAAAAAGTTATGTTGCAGTTTTTAATGCAAGAAACGTTAGAATTTGGCAGAAGGGAGAACAGAATTTAGATAGTGTTAAAAAGTATAAATTTTTGTCTCCTGTACATACCATTCTCACTTTGAAAAATAAATCGCCAATATTGGTAATGCAAAATGGTGCAACAAGTTCACTAAGGTGGGCTCTTGACAACAGAAAAGTTTGGAATAGTCCTGGTATTTTACTTCCAGATGAAAAAATATTAAGTTGTCAGTTGGTGTGTGTTAAAGATTGTATATACTTGTGTGCTCTTACAAAAATAGATCAGTCTCATAATTTTATTGTACTTCCACTAAAAAATGAAAATCTCATTGAAGAAACAAGTCAGGTAATGAGAATAGAACTCAAAAGATCTTCCGAAACACTAGTTGGTCATGTTGTGGTACAAGACCAAAATAATGCTTATTTATTAACTTTATGTAAGTATTTATTAAAAAATTTTTTAGATATTTACTATTTCAATTTATTGAATATTATACTTTTAGGGTCACATGGAAGATTATACAATTATCCTTTGATTACTCCTACTTTGGAAACTGTACCAGGTTCTTTAATAAGTGTAATAACTGTTGTAAATACTAAACATCCTGTAGTAATGGTAGCATTAAATGATACTACCATAGCCTGTTATGGTGCAGATGCTAATGAGGAAGGAGCTGTGTTGGTAATTTACAATATACAATTCAAATTAGTTCAAGCTGTTCAAAAATTAAAATTGTACACGAGTGATGCTAAACTTTGGAAAATTGAAGACAAACTTTTATTAGCAGCTAATAGACATTTAGCAATAGCCCCTTACAATTTAGCACCACAAAGAATAGAAGCAATGCTTGGATCAACATTACACTTTAAGAACGATTCCTCTAAAGAAGACAGTGACATTGTTGTTATTCAAGAATCTACGAAAGCTGATTGGGGAATAAGTTTGCCAAAAAGTCTTGATCACAAATTACCTTTGAATAAACTCAACAAAAGGGTTGCAAATCAAATTTCGACACTTCTACATGAAGGGATGAGTGATGCCCTTATTTACCGCAGCATAATTCCACAATTGATAGAATCAAAAGATGTATCCTCTATTTTATGGTGTTTAGATTACTTGAAAGATTTGCCAGAGGAATTATTAGTTGAAATTTTAGGCTTTTGCTTAAGAACACAGAATAATATTGTTGAAAATGGAGTCAAACATTCAAATGAAAATAGTAAATCGGAAAATGAATTTTTGAATAAAATTCTTTGCTTGTGTTATGCAGATGTTTCCCTCATTTCTTATCTTAGATCAGGATTGAATTTTGATGAAATATTAAAATTATTAACTTATCTAATTAATAAACTCAATGATGAAAATTCTTCAGATGAGTCATTTGAATGTGAATATAATCAATTATGTGAATGGATCAAACTTTTAATTGATTCACATTATCAACATTATTTACTTTCTCAAGATAAACAAGTACTTGAACTTTTAGAAAAGTTAGTTGAAACTTTACAAACTCATGTAAGTAAATACTTTTTATTTTAAAATGCATTAAAAAAAAATTTTTTAATCACAAATTAATTATTTATTTTAGTTTCATTTGTTAGACGACTTGGAAAATCTAAGGCCAATGATCAGCAGACTGATGCGTGGAAAACCTTTGCGATCTATGCCCAATGATGTTAATAAGTTTTACTCAATAGAAGAAGTAAAGTTATATTAAAAAATAATAAATATAATTTTTTAATTTAAATCGAATGATTTCTTTATTCAACCTGTATCTTCTCTTATTGCATATGTACAATGACACTTGGTATTTAAATGTTATATCATTGTGTTATATGATAAACGTAACAATGCCATTACATTTTTTTCTCGTTCATTAAGATGGAAACTTCATGATAAATATTCTAATTATATTTTCTATAACATTTTATAACTGATCAGCATAAGGAACTGTTGATAAATTACCAATTGCAGCTACTGACAGTTTTCCCTTAGCAACCTTACTAGCAGCCTGTCAATGAAAAAAAAAAATATATTAATGAGAGTTTTATAATTAAAATTGTTTAATATTTATTGAATATATTTCGTTACTCTTACATTTTTAACATCAGAAGCAGATATGCTATCAATTTCAGCTGCAATAGCATCTGGACTCGAAACATTGCCTGATAACAGTACTTGCTGTCCAATACTTTCATGTAATAAGGAGGCATTGTCTCCTGCAGATAATACCGCAGCTTTCAAAGCCGCTTTTCCTCGTGCTACATCACTGTCTGAAAATTGAGGTGATCGCAGCCATTTTGCACCAGCCTTGGCGAACTGCAGAAGGAAATAAGATTTTAACATATTAAATAAATTACAAATGTATATGAATACAAATACAATATATAAAATGTATTTACATTGCCTGCACATTGACCTGGAGCTGAGAGAATAAAACCAAAAAGACCACTATCACTGTGACTTGCATTGAAGGCTGATACAGCAAAAGGTTCTTGACCAGCAGAAGCCACTGCTTTTTGAAGAGGAGTGTTGCAAGCTCCCCACTTCACTCTAGGGCCATCTCCTGCAACACTTTGCAGTACTGCAAAAGCAACAGCATCTTTTCGGTTTTTAAGCGCAGCACCTTCAACTGCCACAGCCACACTGGCTAGTTCAGAATTGCGCTCTTTGCGTAATTCACCACCCACGTATTTTGCAGCAGGAGTGCCACATTCTTCAGATGAAACATTTAGTGAAGAGCCAAGTAATTCTACTTCTGATAAAGGAAGTCCAGTGGCAATTACAGCACATCGAGAACCACTGAAGTTGTTTTGAACAAAGTGACTCAACTATTAAAATAGAAATATTAAATTAAATAAAGATTAAATGAATTAATTTACTTTTATAAGATTACTAACCGTTTCAGGACTAAGTTTACCAATTTGCCTCTTTGGACAGTACAGGGAGTATCCAAGACCATCGCGGAAAGCAGCTTTGTACAACAATTCTATAAGTCGAACATTATCAGGCACAGCTGATACCTCATATCTGAGTCTAGGAATTTCTTCAGAAATTTCCCATGGTCTGAATTCCTGTTTAGTAGCAACATCTTCTAAAAATTGAAGAGCTGGAGCCCTGTAATAACATAAAATAATTCTCATATAAATAATGGAAATATAAAAGATGAAAACAATATTATCAGATAATACTTATTCAATTGTTTTGTTACTTTTTTAGTTAAAATTCATAAAGAACTTACAGATTATCACGAGTAATCTTAAGTGTGTATGAAATAAATTCACGATCACCATTAGCTGTTAACTCTCCTCCAAGTTGTTGAATGTTTCTTGTAATTCCAAATCCAGATGAACCACTAGTTGTTAATCCAGCACAAATTCTAAGCATGTGTGATGCACCTTGACTCTCATAAGTTTCATTTCGAGAACCAGCTCTAAAATAACAATTTAATTTAATCTAACATTCTATTACTTTCATTGGCACATTAATAATTATAAAAATTAAATACTTGAAAATAATTGAAACTTGAGTGACTGGACTTTGATTATCTAGCGCAGCAACAGTGACTTTGTTGCCTAGAACTTTAACGTCAACATTAGCCGATGGAGAACATTGAGCTGCAGCTGCAACTGCATATTGCCGAACCTAAAATAGAATTTCATCCCTTATATATTATCTAAATAATTGGCAAACCAATATGACAGTATGTGACAAGGTTTTACATAACACCCAATGTAAGGCTACATATTCACTTTAGATAATAAATCTGAACGTGTATAAAAATAAAGCAAAGAAAGACACTCACCGAATTCTTTAACAATGGATAACGCATTGCCGCAGAGGCCATCTTCTTCTTCTTTTTAAATAAAGAACCGATTGAAAGAAATACTTAATGTTAAAGTCGACGGTTCGGCTCAGTCCAGCCGCAGTTTTCTCCTCTGCTCCGTACAACCAAAGAGTAAGAAAAGTATGAAGACTGCCTGATCCGATTCCACCCGTTCGCTACGTATGTATGTATGTATGTACCTACGTAACTGTTATTCTACAATTAAAGGAAGTTCTTAAACTTTATTGCACAATTAAAAGACTAGTCCAGCAAAAAAATGCTTATCATGACATGAAAAATTAAAAGAGAATGCGGAAGAATAAAGAAAAAATAAATATGAGCGAGAAAGAGAGAGAGAGAGAGAGAGAGAGAGAGAGAGAGATAAAGAGAGAAGCACCAAAGCAACTATAGGTATGTACATATATAGGGTGGTTCCACATAGACGCGTACGCGGGCGTATGGACGCGTACCGGCGCGTACGGGCGCGGAGAAGTAACTAAATT
>JAWWEN010000048.1:8074385-8091855 GCA_035582955.1 Sycophila texana | reverse complement strand
AGTACTTTTACGTCAAAATCTGAAGATCGAAAAATTTTGGCGACACAAGGCTTTCTCTATGAGAAAGCAAAAATAAAAAAAAATTGAATAATATATAAGACAAGAATGCAAGTTCATGTAAGATTTGCAAGAAATTGATTTACATTTGCATAGAAAGTGATTTTAACTGCTATATAATATACATTTGCGTAGGATTATTTCACAAGGCGATACTTCAAAGCCTTACTGCCTTCGCATTGAAAAGCTTAATAAGGACGGAAGATTTCGAGTTCAAGGTAGGCTTCAGGATGGCGTCCCATCTCGGAATGAATTCGAATGACCCGGTCAAAGTAGTGGAGTTTCTACGTCAGATACCGATCGAGAAGCTCATCGCCTTAGAGACAAAGATTTTAACGAGCGAAGTGCATAACTTTATTTTCTGACATTATAAGTATTTTACGCTAAAAGCCATAGTGACTTTATTAGCTAAAAAAACGTATATTGCAGGAGAAGGCACGCTATCAGACGGGTCCGTATTTTCCTGTATACGATGCTAAGTATTGCGATGATCCGGTTATACCTGTGCCACTGAAGGACCTCTTGAAAAATAACGCGCACGTGCCGATGATGATTGGGCACACGAGCGAGGAGGGACTTCTGTCCTTCGCAGGTCCGCCACAAAATGTAAAATGACGAACGTTATTATTGACGGCGATGTTAAACGAAATTTTTGTTCGCCTTAATAGGAAAGTTCGACGACGAGGATTTCATTCAGAGTAAGGAGAAACGCTTCGAGGAGACTCTGAAGCTTACACTGCTTTTGAAGGATAAGGACGAGGGTAGGTTTCCCGAAATTTTGAAAATGGTAAGAGAGCGTTACTTGAATAACAAGCCAATTAGTAAGGAGAATTTGCGGGATTATATCCGCTTGGACTCCGATTTCGGCATAGTATTTATGAACCGAAAATTAGTTGACCTGCGTAACGAGTACGCTACAAAACCGACGTACTTTTATTGCTTTTCTTACCTGGGCGATGAAGAGACCATCTACCAGTACGACCAAGGAGCTCAACCGGTCAAAGGTATTTGGTATTTATTTTACGAGTACAGAATGTAAATAGTAAAATTTTAAATTCCAAGTTCCTCTCACCCCCCTCTTAAATAATTTATAATTAAAACTTACAAAAGTATAGGATTCATTATTACAGTGCAATTACCGATGCAACAATTAAGATTTATTTTTTATCTTCGCATTTCAGGGGTTGCGCATGCCGATGAACTGTCTTACATGTTTAATTTAAATTACATGAATAGAAGGGGCAGGAAATATCCGGAAATTGGCACGACCGACAGACTGATAATAGAAAGAATGATAAGACTGTGGTATAATTTTGCAGCGACAGGGTAAATATTAAAGATAACCGTATTATTGACTATTTTACAATACATTTTAATGGCAACTTGCTCAGTGAAATTTGATCGTTACAGAAATCCGACGCCATCCACCGACAAGTACATTACTACCGTCTGGAAGCCAGTGATGAAAGATCAACTATATTACCTCGATATAAATACGGAGCTTACTTTAAAAGATGATAAAAACCACGAAAGTCGTAAAACTTACGATGAAATAAGTGATGTATACTTAAGTTTGTAATAAAAGTTTGCAAATTTAATTGTCCCATTGATTCGCTTGAAACATTTTCAAAATTTAAAAAAAAATTATGGCTACGATTTTGTCTTTATCTTATCCTGGACATTTTCGAGGTTATCGTAGGCTTTTTTTTTCAAAATTTTGAAAATGTTCCAATCGAATCAATGGGACTCGGGTGTATATATGAATATATATTGTTATAAATGTTCAATTTTTAAATAATCTAATAAAGTATAATAAATAATAAGTGTATGTATTTAGTTTTTCTAAATTTCTAATCCTGAAACTATACTTACAATTATATTTAATTGTATATGATTTCTCTGACTATGAAGTAAAATAATAGAATACCAATTATATATATTCAATGGCATTATTTGGAAAATGAAATATTGAATTTGACACTGAAAGGAATTTTAGTGTAATTGAAAGTATATTTCTTTAAAGGCTAAAATATAAATAAGAACACCACTCGGCATGTTCCGCTCGGTGTGGGTGACATTAGTAGTTGTATAGGTTTATTTTATTGGGTGCGCAGGTACCAGGCCGGGTCCGGCCCATCATGGAGCCTCCGACTCCGAGGATGAAGATAGTCAGAAAGAGAGAGGATGATAGAGAGCGTCTGCATGAGCCTATAGCTATGTACAGTGATAGATATACAAGAGTGCGTACGTGACCCAAGCGCGCGACGGTCTGTCCGACTATAGGGTCCGACTGCAGCCGCCGACGAGAGCGCCGAGCAAGAGAGAGAGACGAGGCGAGGCTTCGAGTATTAGTGGATGCTCCCCAATTCTCTGTCTCGGCGAGAGAAGGAGAGGAAATCCGTGCAAGTCCTAGAGGGGTCCGTCGTTTGAGGCAGCTGCACTCAGCACAACAGTGTCGAGTGCGACGAAGGCGGCAGGAGAAAAGGACAAAGGCGCGCGCCTCGCAAGTATCACTAGCGCAAGCCTAGTCGCGTGTTGCGTGTTTCCACTTGGCCAGTGCCCGCAAAAGCAGCAGTGAAGCAGCGTACAGTGCACAGTGCATTATACACAGTTGGAGTGCTCTCGGCAGGGCATCGGTGCTGATCGACGACCCCCGCGACGATGCTGTCCAGCCGCCGAGCCTGCGAGTGATCCGTGCAGGCATCCAGGCGTCTCAAGTGAGTATATCGGTCTCTCGCGTGCTGCGGTCCCCCATTCCCCACGCACGTCTCTCGGCGGCCCCCTCCCCCGTATCGTATCGCGTATTCGCGTGCACGCGGAGTGCGGACTCGGGATTCCACAGAGAGAAAGATTGTCAACGAGAGTCATCCATTTTGTTTACACGCGCTGGCTGTGCTCCGGCGAATCCTAACGCGACCGCCTATCTGCACTCTGCAGCCGACGCTCGGAATGACGGCTCACGGCGACCCGACGACGAGCCTCCGGCCCCCCCTGCTCCTCTCCGTGCGATCGCCATCGCGGCCGAGCGGGCGTCGCGTGCCTCGCTGCCTCCCCCCGAGATCTGTTGTTTGGTAACGACGACGCGATCGGAGCTGTGCCGTGATCTTGAAGGAAATTTCGTGGCTCGCCGTGTATCGGCTAAATTTAAACGGTACCTATTACGTCATGCATCCGCGCGCGGCACTGTGCGAGCGTAAACAAATCCCGCATCTGTCACAATTCGATTGTTGTTCAAGTGCACGCGGCTCTATTTGTTTTCTTTTTTATTTCTAACGAGCTGGCTCGTTTGTTGCAGGAGAGGCGCTTCGTTTCCTCTGTGAGCAAAGTAGCATGACCTTCAAGTGATACATGGGCAAGGACATTTGCAGTTGGTACATTGGGAATTAAAGCACTGGGATGATGGGCTAATCGTTGCAACTGCTGGGAAAAAGAATCTTAAAAGCAACAAAATGGTTAGCAATACTTCAAGTAGTATTCCTAGGATACAGGTCTTTAGACCTACTTACGAGGAGTTTAAGAACTTTTCAAAGTATGTAGAGTTCATGGAGAGTCAAAATGCTCACAAAGCTGGTGTCGCAAAAGTCATACCGCCACCGGAATGGATCGCAAGGAAAAAAGGGTACAATCTGGACGATATAAATCTAACTATTCCAGCACCTATTTGCCAAGTTGTAACTGGTAAACAAGGATTATATCAGCAAATCAACATTCAAAAAAAATCAATGTCTGTTAGAGAGTACGAAAAACTTGCTATGTCAGAGAGGTATAGGACACCAAAACATTTTGATTATGAAGATCTGGAACGAAAATATTGGAAAAATATCACCTATGTTGCACCTATATATGGTGCTGATGTATCAGGATCATTGACCGATCCAGATGTTAAAGAATGGAATATCAACCATTTAGGAACTATATTAGATTATGTAAACAAAGATTATGGTATATCAATCGAAGGTGTTAACACAGCTTATTTATATTTTGGTATGTGGAAAACAACATTTGCATGGCATACAGAAGACATGGATTTATATTCCATCAATTATTTACATTTTGGAGCACCAAAAACTTGGTATGCTATACCACCAGAACATGGTCGGAGACTGGAACGTTTAGCTAGCGGCTTTTTTCCATCAAGTTATCAAAGCTGTCAAGCTTTCCTTAGACATAAAATGTCACTTATTTCTCCTCAAGTACTTCGACAGTACTCCATTCCACATGATAAGGTAATTTTCATACATATATTCTTAGGTAAAAATAAAAACAAAAATTTAAACAATTGTAGGAAAAATAATATAACTATAAATTACTGTTGTTTTATCAACTTAAAAGATGTAAGCTCTCCTTACATTGCAGCTATATACTGATTAAAATAAATAAATAATTTTTTACAGATAACCCAAGAAGCTGGTGAAATTATGATTACATTTCCTTATGGATACCATGCAGGTTTCAATCATGGTTTTAATTGTGCTGAATCTACAAATTTTGCAACGCCTCGTTGGGTTGAATATGGAAAGAGAGCAGTTCAATGTACGTGCAGTTCAGACATGGTAAAAATTTCAATGAAAACATTCGTTGAACGATTTCAGCCTGAAAGGTAAAATAATACTTTTCATTTTTTTAATAATATAAATATTATGACAAAGATAGTTTAGTACATAATAATTTGTTACCAGGTATGAGTTGTGGTTGAGAGGAGAAGATGTTGGGCCGCATCCAGAAGATCCAAGACAAACTGCAGCACCGCCTCCAACTACGATGGATCTTTATTGCACAAAGAATGCTCAAACAGAAGATGGTTACAGTGATGTTCCAAAAAATAAAAGGCACACTATTCATCGTAAGAAAAATCTTATAGGTGTTAATGGAGATTTAAGTGCTGTTAATCCAGACATTCCACCTGATGTAAAGAAGGTTCTACAGGAGATGGAAGAAGCGGACGATCATGTAGAGGATCAACCTGATGAACAACAGCTAGAAGTTTTGGAAGATATTTGGTTAAAAGCTGGCGAAATGGGTATGATTTTGAAATTATTATACAATAAATTTCTTTTAGCTTTCTTATAAAGTTTATTATAGTTATTCGATACTATTAATTACAAAAAATCTCTTTCAGATTTAACTGAAGTAAATGTATTCGATGATGGATACAATCGTAAAAAGACTCGCAAAAGGAAGCGAAAACAGCATAATAATGGTGACAAAAGGAAAATAAAAATAAAATCTGGTCTGAGTAAGTCTCAAAATGTTGTATCGGAAATGAAAGATGAGATAAATGTACCTAAAGAAGAATTCATGGATGAACCTCAGCTTGAAATACCATGTTTGAAGATTCAAAGTCCTACAAAAGTATCTTCCAATAGTGCTAATGGTGCTGGGCAAGTTAAGAAAAGAATTAAAACGAAATTACCAGTTAAAAAGAATAGTGTACCAAAAGAATTAATACCGCCGAAAGAAGAACATTTAATTGATCTGGTTCCTAGTTTAAATATACCAGAGTTAAAAATCACAACCAGCCCATTAATAGATCCTTTAGCTTCGCTTGACGAAGAGCTCAAAGATGCTGCAGAAGCATTTGCTTCATCTGACATGCACGATTTTATGAATCCAATTGTCATTCCTGACAAACGAGAAAGAAAGAAGAAAAAACAATCTAAGAATGGAGAGACAATTAAACATAAAATGAAAATTTCGAAAAAGAAACAAAAGGAAGATATCTCGGTGCTTGATGTATCTGACGTAGACGTTGTCCGACAGTTAGTGAAAGGCAATCACGCTATTCAAAAATCAAAGCAAGGCAAAGGTTTATCCTTCACCGATAGTAATGTAGTACCTAAGAATGTTCCTCAACATAATGAATTAAACACAACTGCTGTAAAGAATAAGGTGGCTGTAAATATTGTTAACAATAATAAGAAATTTATTGCCGATGATTCTATGCAAACATTAGTCAATAATTCTAAAGTTAGTGAAAAGTCACTCTTACTTAAAATTTCAAATAAAAAGTCTAATGGGCGCCCAAAGACGAACAAAGTTAAAGGAAGTATTAACATTAAGAAAAGTCTTCTGAAACCGCCAATTCTAAACATACCAAAGGACCAATCTGATGACAAAAAATTACTAGAGGCAGATTTCAAAACTGAGCCCATCACATATTCTAGTGAGATTACTGCATCTTTAAACAATACTTGGCCTATTACTGCTAATAGTATTTCGGCGTTAAAACCAGTTAGCAACTTATTCAGTACCAGCGTCAATCAGGATGCTACCTTTGGTCAGCAAGGCACTTTGGCACATCCATTCCAATGCAGGCAATCTTTGATCAATCAAAGACTTAAATTTGGTCTTAATAAAACGTTGAATGCAAATTTGAGCGAAGAAGAGGTTAAAATTGAGAAGACGGCGACTAAAAACTTTTGGCAGATTGGCGGCCAAGTACTGTATTTCACAAATAACAATGAAAGTAGTAAAGATAATGTATTCAACTTCGCAAGTACAAAGCCAGTGGACTACACGACGTTATCGAACAATATTCCCACTTTCGAAAATGTGATGAACAACGACACGAACATTAAATCTCAGGTCCTGTCAAACTCGAATTTCATCCCAAATAATCCACCGCCGTTAATCAAAATATCTCCACAATTGTTTCCACAAGTTAACGCGACAAATAAACCATTGTCAAACGAATCTAAACAAGTGAACAGAAAATCAGTACAAATCAATCAAGAATCAAGATCGTCACCCAATATGACTCCTGTACAGCAGGGAATTCCATTGAATCTTCAAATTGAACAATCACTTCCAGTGGGTCCGTCGGCTGAGGTGTTAACCCAGGAAGCCTCGATAGCTACCACTAGCAAAAAAACTTTGAAGACCACTACAGCGACTCAAGTGGACATCTTGCCGTCTTTTATAACTTCAAATAAAGAGCTGTCCATAACGATAGTCTCGAAAAATAACACATCACCAACTTCGCCCAGAAAACAAGCGACACCAAGAAAACTTAAATTAAAAGACAATAAATCTAAGCAAACTAGCGACCCGGAAGTGTCGATCACAAAGAATAAGACTTGCGGTGAAAGCAAATCGTCGTATAGCAAGAGAAAATCCGAAGATATACCTGAAGATATCGATAGTATATTAAGCAGTTTAGTGATACCAAAGCTGGAATCTGAGCCGCAGACAGATTCTGGAATTTCAGAAATTAAAATAGTCACGGAGGAAGATGTTCAAAAGGAGCCGCAGAAGAATATTGCAAATAACACCGAGAGTCATACTTCTACGACGATTCCTGAACACTTGAAGAAAATGCTATTTCCAAGCATGCCAGACCTTCAAGAGCTACAAAGATTTAATCACTATTGGAGTGCACATGTACCACACTGTGCCATTTGCGCGGCGTTTGCCTTGTACAATCACAAAGGCAGCAAACAAATGTCTGCCGAGTGGCAGCAATGCAAACAAACAGTATTACCTGAAAATTCGCCCGTATGGGTAAGTTGAAGTCAATTATTTTAAATGCGTGCTAAGATAAATAAAAGAGAATGTATAGTAATTAGAATTTTCTTTATTTTCTTACAGGCCTCGACCGAACTGTTTGCAGCACATTCGTTAGAACAACGAACTGAACCAGAAAACAACAAACTGTTACGGTGCCGACATTGTCAAGTCACCGTACATGTTTCTTGTTACGGAGTCACTGTGTTGCCTTCAGATTTTCAAAACTGGGCTTGTGATATTTGTCAGTTTGGTAAAACCTCAGTTGTAAGTGTTATAACATAATTGACTTGAAAGCGACTGAAAAGAAAAGGTGAAAAAAATATTAAATTATTTAATGTACCATTGCAGATGTGCTGCTTATGTCCAGTTCGAGGTGGAGCATTAAAGAGGACAAGCGACAGTCAATGGGTGCACGTACTGTGCGCGCTTCTGCTTGGCGCGCGGTTTAAAGATCCCGTAAATAAGGAGCCCATCAACGTACTTGCGGTGAATCGTCCGCCTACAACAATGGACTGCTGCTATTGCAATCAAAACAACGGAGTATTTCTGAAATGTCACGACACACAGTGCGACACGCATTTCCACCTCACCTGCGGCCTTTTGATGGGCGCGACATACGCCTTGCTGCAAGGGGGAGGTAACAAAGTGGAGGTACGTCAGAATCCCGGATGAAAGAAATGAACATTGGTAGTTGGGCGACGCGCAATTTCGCAAGTCATCGTCGGCTTTCGTGCCACGCGATAAATGAGACGGAATGTCGACCGATCAATGGGAATTCCGCGCCCTTAATTGCTGTTTAACCTTGCGCGATCACAATCACGTGAGGCTTATGATGTCTTGTTAAAGTTATTCAATACAGTTGTGACTCATCGACGATTAAACTTCTTACGTTGAAGTTGGTCATGGAATTCGCATGATGGGCAGCCGTCCAAAGCATATAAAAAATCTTTGCTCTTCCACTTGAAATTATTTTTCTTGTCTTGATTAATTAGTTTATGTTTCAATTATAACATATTTATTATTTGACTTATAGGTTTTGTGCAATAAACACGACATTGGGGAAAAAATTCCCATCAGGCAAGGAGAAGTTGTCTATGCGAAACACAAAAACACACGATACTATCACGCTGATGTAGTATCTATAACCGACAAAATATGTTTTTTGGTGGTATTCGAAGATGGAAGTTTTTCAGATGATCTGCCGCCGGAAGATGTAGTTGTGAGTTACAATTATTAATTTCACTTTCTATGCCCACAGTCTAGATTTTACAATTCAATACTGACACTTGACTCTCTATTCAGGGCTACAAACCTGGAAAAATACCAGCGATTGGAACAGAAATAAAAGTTAATTGGAAACAGGAAGGAGAATATTCAGCCACATTTACAGGTGTTGATCATGCCATCACTTACACGGTTTGTATTCATATGCTCAGTTCTCATATTAATCGCTCTTTTAAATTGGCTTTATAATTAATCGAAATAAAATTTCAGGTCTCTTTCGAAGATGGCTCAATGCATCAGTTGAAGCGCACCGATATATATAGTCTCGAAGAAGGGTTACCGAAACGAGTGCAATCGCGTTTGGTGAGTTATGTTTAAAATCTTGACTTTGAAATTATAAGTACAGAGTTTTAAAAAAGAAAAGATAGCGAATATCTAAGTGTACAGTTATGTACTGTAGAATTTTACAGATAGTATAATATATTGATACAATAAGATTAAAAACGTTAATGTAAGTGATCCCAATCTAACATTGCACCTTTAAAAGCCATTAACAATTTCCTATAATTGTTGAAATAATTTTTTTATAACAAAATCATTTTTATACTTGCAAATCTGAAAAAAATTATTTATTAAACAAACTGTAAAATACTAATGAGAGAGGAAATTTCAAAGTCAAGCTGTAATCGTGTAAAAGTTTACCTTGTACTTACCTTTTTTATTTCTATTTTAATTCTCACTTATTTTCTTCCCATTGATTTTGCTATTCTTAAATTTTATTTTTTTTTGGGTTGTTTATTTTATTAACTTCTCCTTTCCTTTTAATTTTTTGTTTTTGTGGGTGTTTGCTGAATGTGTACAGTCTGCTGCTACAGAAATGAAACATCGAGGCCATCTTTATGGGATAGAAAACGGAAACGACGAGCACAGAAAAGTGAAACCGCCAAAAAGATTATAAATTTGTTATTCAATTTTTTAAAAGTATACTGAAACCGAGAAAAAGAAGAGTCTTACTTCTGTGAAAAGGAAAATTGCCTTTAAAATATACCAAAATGTATGGGGGGGGAATCGAAACCTTAATCTCTTGGACATTATTAATTACTTAATCGGTACATTTTTTTATTTGCAAGACTCTTAATTAGTTGTAGCTTAATTTATATTCGTATTAAAGTCCATTGAAAGGCTTCGTGTCAATAGCTTTCATAAGACATAATTAACTTTTCATAATTGTACAAAATGCATAGTACTGAGTCACGTTTTATGTTTAGTTTAAATCTTGATGCATATAATTTGCTTTGTATGTACGTTTGCATTTAAAAGAAAAAAAAAGAAACTTGTATATTTACGAAGATTATTATTATGTTGATTATACTATTTGTAATTTGTGAAAGATAGCGTACCTTTGTATAATTTTAATTTATATTTTTTACGCTCATGAAATACATTTAGCGAGATTTTTTAAGTAGTCACACATTTATTTAAGACTTTTATGAATTTTTTACTAATTTAAGTATTATCAATGTCGATATTAAATGTGCAACACATTTATTTATATAGTGAGTGAAATATATAAATACGCGCGTGTGTGTGAATGTACTTGTTTAAATTCGCGCGCTCAAATATGTGCGCATCATAGGCGAAGCGCCTAGATCTTCTCTTTGTAGTTGAAAACTGAAAAATATAGAATAATATTAGCGCTCCAGAGTCGCGCAGTACTTGTAGATACACATAAAAACATTGTGCGACACATGTATTTGTAATAAAGTGCTCGGCTTGCCTTATGTAATCGTGTGAAAAATAAGAAATAAAAATCCAATATACACGAGAATATATACTTCGCAGGAGCAAGCGAGCGATGATTATAATTATTATGCGTATATCATCTAATGTGTGATCATTAAAACTTTATCTAATATTTAAACAAAAATGCTTTGTATTCAGTTGAAAACCTGAATGTAAAAAATGTTGCGCATTTCTCTTGTTACATCCTTGCATCTTCCAAATTGATCTGCCCCTATCCGTGCACGCGTTTTTCTTTCAATCGGTAGAACTGATTTATACCATTGTTTCGCGAGCTTAAGTGCACGCGTAACGTGGCAGGGGGAAATTAAAGAGAGACATGTGTAATTAAGATAAATCTTATTATTGTAGCATCAACTTTTATATACTTCTCAAACTTAAATATAATTTTTTCTTCATCTCTTCGTCATTTAAAATACAAATTCAGGAACAACGGCGAATGACAAAAAAAAAGAAAACTATAGCGAGTAGCGAGAAAAAAAGAGCAATTTTTTTTTCCTCCACGTTCTTTTCGCATCAATATTTATTCCTATCTTTCTCTCGCTCCCTTTCATTCTCTCACTCTCGTGCGCGCTTTTTCTCTTTCAGTCACGTTCAAGGTCAAACTCTCAATCTGCGAGCGAAATCCCGCCTCTCCTCCTTTTCTCAATACCTCGCGGCCTCCTCGCTTCAATTATACACAATCAATTAAATAAGCAAACAAATATAATAGCGCTCGAGCATATAAAGGTTGTTTCGCTCCACAAATAATATAATATCCTGAGAAACATATCTTTAACTAAAAAATACTTGAAAAATATACAGAAAAATACACGGAGGCGACCCGCCTGAACGTGCGGTGAAGGCAACGGAGGGAGACGCCTCTTCCACGCCGCACCTCCTCCCCCGCATCACCGACGGGCATTGCATACATGCGTATAATACGTGTACAATTAATAATTATCATAATATATTATCTTAAGCGGAATGTACATTAAGTGTTTTTTGCCTTGCAGAGCAAATTAATTAAGTTACCCGGTGCAGCTTGATTGCCGAACTCGTTTGCAGATCGGTCAAATAACGCTTTAGTGACTAGATGATTCGTCGAATAGCTCCTGTTCTTTTCCAACTTCCACCGTCGATCCAGCCTGTGAATCCGTGCCCAAGGTTCCCGTGGGCCCCGGACAACCCGCAGGTTCCCGTCCAGAGTCCAAGCGATCCCCGTTAACGTTAAAAAGCAATTCGACGCTCGCCAAATTTTCCACATGCTCTTGAGAACGAAGAAAATAGTAGAATTTTTAAAATCTTCTCGGTCCGGGTGTCGATCCTCTCTTCGGTGGGGCGGCTCGCGATTCTCCGTTCCTCCTCCTCCTCCTCCTCCTCCTCCTCCTCCTCCCGCTCCTCCTTCATCCACATCCTCTTAAAGAGCGTTGGCCTTCCTTTTTTCCGACTCCGACTGCAATCGTACAAACATTCTTCGTATTTCTTTCTCTCGGAATAAATGTTTTTTGTGGTGATGGTTCTTAATGTTTCTTAATGTTCTTAATGAGATGAATAATGATATATAAAAAAAGCGGTGATGGTTTAAGTGAAACGTTGCTCGGTGCTGTTGTGCTCGATGACGATGATGGAACGAGGCGATCGCGACATCGAGAGAGGAAAAAGTGATTGTAAATAAAAGTAGAATGCGCTTCGAGTGCACTGCTTCCGATCGAGTCGAAAGCGCGCAAGCTCCCGCCTCCGTTAAAGAGGAACGCGCGCAAGAGAGCGCGAAGGAGCTTCCGTGATCGAGGGAAGAGAAAAATGTGAGAGTGAGAGAGAGGGAGGGTGCATTTTAGGGGGCGCGCTCTCAACAAGGACCTGGTCAGAGCCTTATCACCTTCTTGAGGAAGCGCTTGAACAGGGTGAAGAAGTGGTGGATGGCCTTAAATATGGAAAGATTGCGTACTTTGGCGGCCGGATAGAGGAAGGTGACGGCCTCGGCCTCGCCCTCCGGCGACTTGGCCACGCACTTGTAGCCGTCCATGTCTTGCCAGCGTAGATTGGAGATGAGCAGGTCGCCGTTCGGCTGCTGCTGAAATCGTGGATCTGCCAGAGACTGTCCCTCGCCGTCGAGCCAGTAGACGCGGGGCCGCGGGTTGCCGCTGGCCTCGCAGGGCAGCAGCACCGACGAGCCCATCTCGGAAAAGTACAGGGGCCGGTGTCGCGTGATCACCGGCGCCGACGGGCCAACGCCGCCCCGGCACTCGGTCAGCGCGGTCCCGTTGCCACCTAAAATCAAGCATAGCGTGTCGAGCACGTTACATATAGGCCTCAAACTCGAGCCTACAAAGAGCTCAATCAGCGACAATTGCCCGCCGGGCCGAGCCTCCTTTTCGAGCCGATGATGGAAAATTCGGAGCGCCGCCCTCGACTCAAGTTTCTTTAAATTCAAGCACGCGCGGGAGTGTCGAGTGTCGGCGGCCGGCCGCGGAGCATAAAATCGCCAGACTTGGGAAAAGAGAGCGGCGGCTCGATTTCGCGCGAATCTATATAATATCCGAGAACGTACCTTCGACGTTAAGTACAGTGGGCTGGGACATGACGATCTTGTCGCCGGAAACTCCGACGCAGTGAATCAGACCCTGGTCCTGGGGCGTCACGCAGTCGATGACCAGCTTGGAGATCTCGCGGGCTATCGCCGTGTAGGGGACGTCGGCTACGCTCTCGCGCTCCAGTTGTTCAACCTGCAAAACGGGAGAGGAAGCGGACCTGTTAGATATATAGTCGCCGGGCCGCAGTGCCGCGGGGAGGCGGAATCGGGGATGCTCTTACCTTGCGCCCAGGGTTTTCTCCCGTGACCCAGTATATGCGCGGTGGCGGGCTTCCGTCGACCTCGCATTTCAGCTCCAGCCTGTGTCTGCGCAAACAAAAAATTTCCCATTTAAACTTTCTCCTCCTCCTCTATTGGAGCGCGACGTCGCTGCAATAATGCGAATCATCGTATAATGGACTTACCCTCGTGGTACGCGGAGGTAGCCGCTAGGACTTTCCTTTATCGTTACGTATTTCTCCAATTGGTTTTTCTGCAAGTCAATCAAACGTTCCCTTTTTTTTTAAACTTTTCTACATTTTCCAGGAGAAAAAATAGTATATTACGCAACAAGGGAGGTAAAACAAGAATGGTCTCAGATCGCACGTCAATTGACAAATGTGCGATCTGAGGCATTCTTTTTTACTTCCCGTGTAGCGTATTGTATTTTTCTGCCTAGCGAGGCCGAAAATACAAAATTCGCAAAGCGGGAGCGGGAGCGAAAGTGGTACTTTCGTCCCGCTAGGCTGAAAAGGAGGATTTATTCGAAGCTGCGTCAGATTCGTACCTGAGAACTGGGCGGAATATTTAGTTCGGGCGCGCTGACGCGCATCTCCTGGGAGTAGAGGCTGGCGTCCTCGGCCACGTCCTGCTCGACGTCGTGGAGGGTCCGGCTGAAACTGAAGCCGGTGACGCCGCTGCACAGCAGAAGGAGGGCGAGCGCGCACGAGCCGCTAAGTTGCCGCATCTGCAAACGAGAGGAGACAACGCGTGTCACTTACTGCTCGGCCAAGGCGTACGTGGGCTGACACCGCCTTTTTTTATCATCTGCTTCCCTCCTCGCGCCGATTAATCTCTGAGATTTCTTTTATCGCTTTCGGAGGCTCTCAATTGGAAGGTCAATGTATTCAATGGCTTTTCGTAAGATCTAATATCTCGGAGGTATCGGTAAGCGAGCACACTTGTCTATAGTGAGGAAAAAAAATCGGTAAGGGGGGATAAGAGCCAATTGACTTACAACTGCTTGGTGTCGAGAAGAGGAGCGAATAAAATGTAGCCGCGAGGGAGATACGTCTTGGAAAAGTATAAAATGAGAAAAGAGACTCACGGTGATGAAGAAGTGCACGGTTCGCGTTGGGTAAGACGATCGGATGCGTTGGATCAGCAGACGGCAAGCACGGCAGCGACAGTAGTGTAGTTCCGCAGGCGCGCGAGAGCTGATCCTTCATAATCGAGTGCTGGGGAGTGAATGAGCGTGTCGCGCGTTCGCCGCGAGGAAAAATCGGTATAGGAAAGCGGCGCCGTTGTTGCATCAGCAAAAAAGTGCCGGCGCTCGGCCGGGAGGGGGATATAGTCTTTGGAAAGGAGGAGAGGGAGCCGGTTCCGCGCCTCTCGGCACGTGAGCCGGCTCGGAGGCTTGCACCTCGGGGATGCGCAAGCTAACTCACCGTGGAGTGTCGGTCCGGAGACGTCGGCTTTATAGCGGGCTGCTCTCGGGAAAAACTGAAAAGATCGCGCACTTAGTGTTTGCAGTGGCGGGGCTTAGCAAATTGCGCTCGGCGGTGTCACTTCTAAACAAATGCCTCGGCGGAGCGTATGTTTCCGTGCTGGCGGAGAAGGCCGGGTATATGCGACTGGTGAGCCAACTCTTGCCGCCGGTACATTTATACGTTCAAATGCAACAATCGTCTTCTCTCGGTTTCCTTCCGATTGGCCTTCGAAATCGAGAGTGGGGGCAGCCGGCGGCTCCGTTTCCCCAGCAACTAATTCAATTCTTCGGGCTCCGCGGCCGGCTCTCTCTCCGGCCGTGGCAGCAGACCCCTTCGAGAAAGAGGGACGGAGGCGCTGGAGGGGGAGCGCGGAGTGCGCGGATACCGAGACGAGTTTCTCTCCCCTCGCGCGCGCGCGCGACCCGAGGCTGGAAGAAGAGGAGAGGATATCAGTCGCGCGGACGACCGGCTCCACTACCATCGCATTAACCGTGACAAGCGGTACTCTTTCCCTCTCTCTCTATCAGTCTCTCTCTCTCTCTCTCTCTACCTCCGCCTCGGCCGCCCACCCCTTCCCCTGGCCACCCCAGCTTCTCGCTCCGGCGCACCACGTGCGATCCAAATTCAGCTCGGCTTTCTCGGAAAAGCGCGCGCACGCCGCGATTTCGATCCAACTTTCAGAGAACCTCCTCCTCTTTCTCTCTCCTCGCCTCCTCCTTCGTCGTCGCCTCTTCCTCTCGGTCTCTCCCGTCCGCCGCCTAGCCTCTCTCTCCACCCCGGCCCCTCCGTTCCTCTCTTTTTCAAGGCGAATCGTCGTCGTTGCGGCTTCTTCCTTTTTGCTCGTCTCCGTCGGCTCCGGAGCTCCGTAAGCGCCGTCGCTTTGCTCCTGCTGTACCGCAGCCGCGAGTCCTACCCGCGAAGCCGCGCGTTAAATTTAACGCCGCGCGAGAGGAGGAGAGAGCCCCGATATTCGCATTTCGCACGCGCGCCTCCATCTCGCGCCCGGCTTTTTGCCATCCGCGGAGAAGCCTGCGGGGAGGGCCTTTCGGAAGCGGCGCGAGCGTCCGGTTACATCACCGACGAGCCTCCGCAGCTGCTGCTGGCCAGCGATTAAAAAATCTTCGCGCTTTAAACGCGCGCCAATCCGTCCGACTGACTTTGCCCGAGGGTGAAAAAAAGGGGGAGGAGAAATTTCAAAGACACAGCTCGTACTCGAGGAATTTCAATGCGCCTCGCAAAGCGCCAATTCGGCTCTTACGGAGTCGGCTCTCTTAAAGAGCGAGATCAACATGCTAAGGCAATAATCCAGAATAATTTTTCCCTGAGATGCCCGGATTTTTACCGATGACTTGTAGAATACTATAGACATTCCAATGACGGAAGTTTCCGCTGACATCAGTAGACATTTTTCTTATGGATGCAGTTTTTATACTGCGTCTGGAGCAGATTTAGACAAGTACTCAATTTGAATATTGAATTATTTCTGTCAGTCGATCAATAAAGAAAAATCATTTTCGGTTGGCCTAACGTCGCGCTTTCCTAACCGGCCACGGGTTGCATGCGGATTTTTTCCACGATTGTCGCGTGCGGAGGTCGATTAACATTTTTACGTAACTAGCCGTGCGTATATACGCAAGGCGCAAGCGACTTCAATACTCGAGTAAACCAAATCTGCAAGCGGAATTCATTCTAGTGTCGGGGATATTTCGAGAATTATGGATGAAATCTCGTTCGAGAATTCAAACGGCTTCGAGATTATTAATAGTGTGGCGATTTCATGAGTGACCGATTGAATCGGAGTCAAGAATGCAATTCATTCCGAGCCGTCAGCAGCGGAGGATAATTTCGTCAAATGTCGTCAAACATCGATAGCCCAATGAAAAGCATAATTGGAATGCCGTGCACTTTTACAAGCTCCCAAAAATGTTTTCAAAGCTCCAGCCAAATGGGATCGGAGCACTTGACATTTTCAAAGTTTGTATGCCTTTGGGCTTGCCATGCGCGCGACCGTCACTTTTGTCCTGTCAAATCGACGACGCGAAAATAACGGCCTGGTAAACAGAAGCAGAAATTAAAAGCGCCTATATCTGAAAATCTCTATTCGTGCAGGCTGGACCGCGCGCCACTGCGCGGTCCCGGCGGCCGATTCTAATAGCAATCCTTAGATCGCGGCCGACGTCGCAACGAGCCCTCGCATAAATTATCTCAGGAGAATTCCGCGACGCCATAGGCCGTGTGAACGTATCTTTCGGAATTGAAGATTGCCACGGTGGTGACGTCAATGGAGCCTCGAGCGTGCGCTTCGGTTCGCCCGAAAAAGAAACGACTAAGGTGTAACCGCGCGCCGTGGAACTACGCCGCAGAGAAAGACCGCTGCGATAAACACCGCTCCATCGTCCGTCCGATGACAAGCGACAAGTCGAGGCGCAATTCCCTGTATACACGTAGCTGCGCAGCACCCGCGGGCGATTTTTGCTAATCACGGTGTATTTCGAGTGGCGCACTTGCGGGGTGCGAGAGTCAAGAGAGTAGAAAAAGGGGTAGATAGATAGATAGATAGATAGCCTTTATTTACCTCGTAGGCAAAATTTGATAACATAAATAATACATCTTCATAATACAT
>JAWWEN010000048.1:8009256-8042640 GCA_035582955.1 Sycophila texana | reverse complement strand
TGTAGCGCGGGTCAATTCGAAATACCAGAACATGGCCATATTAGGCGCATGCCCATATTAGGCACAGGTACCTTATAAATATACGTAAAATTTACTTTGAATAAGCGAATATACACTTATTCGAAGTGAATTTCACTCATTCCTATAGAGTAGAATAGAATAGTTGTTTATTGTAGTTTACAGTATTTACAAATTTTACAAATTTCAATGTAATAAATTATTGTTTGAATATCGCATAGAAGTATATGAAAACAGTTTTAAATTAAAAATATTAGGTAAAATATGTAAATAGTAGATTGTGATTTATGTGAGTTAATTATGCGAACAGCGAGTAGTGTAACAATATCCGTCTACATGCGAATTATACAGTACGTCTTACGAAGTTTTATATGACTTTGGCGTTTGTTTGAAAGGTTTATCCCGGAGTCGGCTCGCTGGCTGCTGACGAAGAATCGCGGGAAGGAGGCGAGGGAGTTGCTGCAGAAGGCGTCGCGTGAAAACGGCGTCGAGATACCGGAGTCGACGCTGGAGCATCTCCTCGACGAATCCAACAGCGACAGTACGCCCGACACCAAGAAACCCTCAATCTTCGATCTCTTTAGATATCCCAATCTGAGGAGGAAGAGCCTTTTGCTCTTCTTCAACTGGTGAGCTTCTATTCCAACTTCGTGCCATTAATATCTGTGAATACTGAATTGACAAGCGATCCATCGTATTTTTTCTTCCGTTATACATAATTATATTTATATAATTATAATTGTACATAATATTTTCAGGAAATTAATTAATTAAACGTTTGTTGCGTTAATCAGGCTATATGTCAGAGTCAGATAAATAATTAAATGCATTGGAAGAAGCTAAAAATAATTAAATTATTTTACAAGAAAAATTTCTACTGACATTTAAATTTGACTAAGTGCATACTTACTTATTTGATGTGAAAAGTCTTCCATTTATTCTCTACGAGGAATATTTATAATGCAGTATAAGTGAAATAGTTACTTATTAGAAGTGAATTTGACTTATTCTCTCTAAAGAGAGGAACTTAGCAAAATTTATGATGACAATTATTAATTATATTTTTTACTACATACACATGTAGTCATTAATAAGAATAGGTGTATGTATTAGTTCCTGAAAAATCATTCACGTTTAATTATTTATCTTCCGTATGAATTAATTAAATGAAGGTATTAAAAACAGCACTGTCGAGACACTGCAGAAAATCATTTTTTTATAGGCACTTGCCGGAAGCCTATATGTTAATTAATTAATTAAAATTGAGCGAAACAAAACTATACGAACCTTAGAAAAGAAATATTTTCTATAATAGTTCTAATATATTGATCATTTATAAATCTGACCAAAACGAATTGAAAATTTCATATAGTTTCCATCTGAAAGAAGTAAGAAAAAAACTTTTAAAAAAAACTACCTTTGGAACATACTGAAATCCTTTTTAAAATCGACGTAAATGAGATGGGGAGCAAGAAAATCAAGGATAACGATTGTGTTCCGGTCTTTGAGCGGCGTTGAAAAACAAGTTTCTTTTTCCCTCTCGAGCAAGGGTATAGGATAATCCACAGCGACGGCAGCCTTGATCGCAACAAACAGTCGGCTGAGCACTAATGAAGGCGTTTCCCCTTACGACGGGGGAGGACCGCCCCTTCCCTACCTGATCCAACTCTTCTTCTGTTCGAAACAGGCTCGTAAACAGCGGCACGTATTATGGTCTCTCGTGGAACTCATCCAACCTTGGGGGCAACGATTACATGAATTTCGTCATATCCGGCCTGGTCGAGGTGCCGGCCTACACCTTTCTTATTTTCACGCTGAACCGATGGGGCAGAAAGCTCATTCTCTGCGGATGCATGATAGCGTCCGGTATCGCGCTTGTCGCCACCTTATTCATACCAACCGGTCAGTGCTTCTCCTCCTCCTTCCTCGCTTCTCTTTTTTCTTGCACCTGCTTTCGTATACCTTCTGCTCCTCCTATGCCTCTCTCTTTCTTGCCTCTCATTCTTTTTACGCCGGACTTTTTGTTCCCTTTGGACTTACGGAGATTACAGCGCGTCGCCCATCAATTAAGTAGCCTCGCGTTTTGCCTCGTCGCTGTTATCGCACGCTGCGCCTTTCTTGCTTATTCCCCGGCGCTCGACTCCTCTGTATTATAAGCGCATTTATTTATAGAAACTAAAAAAGAATATAATTTGTTTACGCTGCCTATACTAGTCGGAGCGGGATATAAAAAGAATTGGGATGATATTTTATACTTTTATTTTATTTTAAATTAATATCCTTTATGAGTGCGCGCCGCAATTGCCGATTTTATGCACGTATCTATATTTACAGCTTGGAAATTCTAAATTTAGCCGCTCTGAATAAAGAATTTACAAATAAACCATGGTGGAAATAATTTTTTTTTTTGTATAAATTATCAAAAGCGTTTTAAAAAAAATGTAAATCTGTATGTATATTTTTATTTATTTATGTTCTATCTCGGAACAAATTATTACAAGATTTTAAACATTTTTGTACAGAAATAAATAGTTCTGCACAAAAATATTTTTTCCCGTATACAATAAACAGAAATAATCAATTTTAAACATTTTAAAATTTTTTTAATCTTGAGCTTTTGGGACTCCAATTCGGACCGTAAATGGAAATATTCATTTTTGTTTAAAAATATTTATTTTTGTTTAAATTTATGTAGAATTATGTTCCGAAATTTAACATTTTTACACACTTATACACATTTATGAACATTTTTACACAAAAATTACTTCCACCAGGTAACCTTATTTGAATTTGCAATTAATCTCTTTTTTTTTCTTCCTCTCATTGAGACGCGAATAAACTATTTTTAGAACTATATTATTTGTATCCTTATTTCCTCTTCTTATCTTTTATATATCTTCTTCTTTTACATTCGTCCGTATATACTTATTATTCGGAAGAGATTAGAAATCATCAAATTCGATACTTTTTTTTCACAGAAATGGTATGGCTGAAAGTGGCGTTCGCGATGATCGCTAAAATGGTGATCACCTCGTCGTACGGCACGATCTACGTATTCACCGCCGAGCAGTTTCCCACGGTAATCAGGAACGTTGGTCTCGGGGCCAGCTCCACCTTCGCTCGAATAGGCGGAGTCATCGCTCCCTACATCAATTTCTTGGTACGATATTCATTTGACGCATGCAAATCTCATTCTTAACTATTACCTGACCGCGTATCTCACTTTTGTTTATTTTCACAGTCCTTTTATTGGGAGCCGTTGCCGTTTGTGATCTTTGGTCTGTGCTCGCTGCTTGGAGGGGCTTTGTCGCTGCTGCTGCCGGAGACCCTCAATAAGAAACTGCCCGAAACTATTCAGGACGGCGAGGCCTTCGGAATGTAAGTATTTGAATTTCGTTTATTCTTTTCTTCATATATGATTAGAGTTTTTAATTTGTTAAAACCCTTTTTTTTCCAGAAAATTATCAGTAAAGAGTAAACAAAATGGTATAGACATTGAAGATTTACACGAACTGAATCAGACAAGTAATGATAAAACGCTTAAAACGTAACAACAATGTATTTCGTACTAATTAGGTAACTATTTTACAATTTTTTTTTAATTTTCATACGAACGGTAATTGCTAATTGTGCAGAATGTATTTCATCCGTACAAACATTCCTTTAAATGTTGCAAAATTCAAATTTCAAAATTATGCACTTCAAATGATGAAAATAGAATGTGTATATATATGTATCAGATCAACTATATTGATTAAGTAGGATAAATTGAACAGAACCGAGGTGTCTACAAAGAAAGTATTTCTTATATTACAATTTTCATGACATAAAAAAAAACTTTTCTATTTTTTAAAGTCAAAATGAATATCTAATGATGCGGTCACCATAACAAGGGTTGTATTTATAAAAGTAAGTTCAGCGAAATAGATACTTGCAGATATATTTTTAGATAAACTATCGTACTAAGATGATAAAGGAATAAACAAGCACAATAAATTTTCAAAGGTCGCCAATTTACATTTTAAATTGAAGAAGATAAAATATTTTTAAGAAATAATAAAAAAAGAATGGTTTTTATACTGAACTGTTGTTTCGGCTTTGCTATGAAGAAAACGTCGAAAAGGAAAAGTTATTTTAAGTTCGAGTATAAAAAAATCTGCAAAAGCTTTACTCTTGCCATAAAATGTAGCTTTTTTATCCATAAGTTCAATTGTGTAATTGTATTACAGTGCATTTTTTTTGTACGTTTATTATATAATTCCAACAAGTGTTGGGACTATTTTCCAAAGGTTGTATCACAGAGTAATCCGATTACTCAATTTTTATTCATAAGCATGAGTAACTAGTATAAAAAATATAATATTTTGTCTGTAATGTCAACTTTGTCACATTTATTCAAAACTGATGGAAACATGTCATTTATTTAAAAATAAATTCCAGAATAAATAAAAGAAATCTGATTCCTTTTGCGCTTGAATAAACCGCACAATATATAAAAATGTATTATTTAAAAACTGCTATTTAATAAAATACGAATTGTTTTCAATGTAACGTTTAAAATGTTATTATTTCAAATTAAAAAGTTTACAATTCAATAAAACCATATAAATTTTTTAGAATGGTCAATTTTTTAAAAATAGTGTAAATAAATTAATCATGATTAATATTTAAAATTTTTGATATAAACTTGTTCATGAAAAGTTATTTGTATACTTAATAATATCATCTTTAACAATATATTTTATCTAATATTCAATTCTTTCTTTTCACTGACGTCTGTCGGAGCGTCAGCATCTCTAATAATAGTATATACAACTGACAACTTCTTTAAAATACATTCAGTAGCTTTACAAGTCATTATGACCAGCATAATGTGCATTTGCTTTTGCTCCGTTCCCTGAGGTATTTTTATCGATATAGGTGTTGATAAATCACCAACTCCTTCTGAAGTTTGCCAATCACTGGACGGCAAAATGAGAGACCACTTTTGTGGTGCTTCTGAATTAAGTTTCAGATCGTTCTTGAAAATGGGAGAAAATGATACGGAAAAGTTTGAAGCCTTTGTACTAATAACAGATGTGAAATTGTACGTATGCTCTCCACGGTTCCATGCTTCAGCTGGAAGGTCTATTGAAATCTGTTCAAAATAAATTTCTTTTAGAATAGAGTAGTAAGATAACCAAAACAAAAATGAATTCACAGAAGATTATTGTAAGATGTGCAACTTACTAGCTATTAAACTGTGCTGTTATTTTATATCGATTAATGAATAACAAAATTATTTATAAAATGAATGATGAAATGAATATTTTTTAATTTTATATAAAAAGAAAAAAATTGTTCCTTACCTCATCGATTTTTGTAAGATCGTGTAAATCGAGAGCTTTTATGCAATGATTATTTGTGTCTGCAATGTACAGGATGTCTCCTTTATGACTTACTGCTAATCCACTTGGTTCGTTAAACTGAAAGAGAATATTCTCCACTGAAGATTTAATCGTAATCTTAAAAGATTTCAGCAAACTTTTCATGCCAAACAAGCTTACGACATCATTTTTAGACATTTTTCCGCTGCCGCATACAGTAACGCAATTCCCCTCGCTGTCGGTTTTCTTTATTTTGTGATTGTATGTGTCAGCAATATAAACCATTCTATCAAATTTATTCCAAGTGACTCCTAAAGGATGTTGTAATTTTGCTGAATATTTTTTACCATCAACGTCGCCGAAACAATGTAAATTCTAAAATTTAGTAAATGTTTTTTAATTCATTTTAATTTAAATTACTAACTTAAAGTTTTTTTAACGTTATTTCCTACCGATGGATTATTGTCAGCTCCACAAACTGGAAAAACTTTCCCATCATCAAGACAAACCCTCCTTATTGTACTACTTTCACTATCGGCAAAAAATACTGATTTTAATTCTTGAGATACTGCTAATCCTGAGGGTTGAGCAAGACTAGCTGCATGGGGGTATGAGTTATTTCTGTTAGCTTCTCTTCCATTTCCAACTATATTTGCACACACTCCAGCTTTATATTCTCTAAAAAAAATTAAATATTTTTAAGTTTCTATTATAAAAGAATAATTTAAATTATTTAAATCATTGTTTTAGTCTTATTTTTATAAATATTTTTATACTTATTAAAATTTTGATACTCCTTACTTTTTTTTCCACCAAATAGTATCTTTTAAAAATAGAGCCCATATTTGATGCGTTCCTGCTATAGCTATTAAAAGCACTGGAACTGTAACTTCATCTTGATCATGTTCATAAATAGCAACATCCCATGGAGATGATAATTCTTGTTCTTTTCCGATTTTCCCTCCTGCATAATCACGTCCTTGTATCCCGTTTCCAGCAACCGTTGTTACGGTTTTCTCTTTTAAGTTTATCTAAAATTATATTTTATTTTATTTTATTTTATTATATTGAATTATTTATATTAAAATAATTAAAAAAAAAATTAGGTGAGCTGTAGCTAAAATAATATTTACTTTTCTGATTGCATGATTTTCATTATCAGCAACAAAAATATCGTTGTTGAGAACACAAACACCTTGAGGTGCATTAAATCGAGCAATTTCAAAGTTTCCATCTTTGAAACCAGGCGAATATCCTCCAATGACATGTTCAACTTTACCACTGTTTGTCATAACTAAGATGCGATTGTTTCCGGTATCTGATACTACTAATTTTTCTCCTGATTCAGTATTAAAACTATGTATTTTTCCAGGGAACAACAAACTACCTTTATTCATAGGTAGTATATGCTGTGCAAGTTTTAAAGGAATAGGTTCATTTGAAATTTGTTTTTGTGACTTAAAATATTTTAGAGCAACTTTTGTGTAAAAAAATAATTCATCTTTATGACCTTCCCCTACCAAGACAAAAAGTGGCTGTCCCTTAGGACCTAAAAATAAAATTTTAATTTTACTTAAATCAAGAAGAACTAAATTTATTTAAAAAATTTAGACAGTACATTAAAACATACCTAACATAACTAAACTTGGCCAACAAACGATACCTACATCTCTCCACATAGAAAGTTTAGCATCGTTTACTACAGGATGTTTTATGTTATATCTTTGAACAGCTGAAAGAATCTTACTAGAATCCCTCTCGTTTGCAAATTTCGCACTGTGTACTCCAACCTAAAGTTTATTATTAATTAAAATTGTGAAAATATTTGTGCAAATTAAAATATTTGTATACTAACAACAACAAGACCATCTTGAATGGAAAACCTTTTTTCTAAAGCATCCAAATCTGGCAAAATGTGCATGCAATTTATGCAACAGTAAGTGAAGAAATCTAGAATTACAATTTTACCAGCAAGATGCTTGTGCAATGATAGGCTTTCAGAGACGTTAAACCACTCCAATCCTACAGGTAAAAAAAATATTGTTAACAATTTTTTATTTGAATGAAGGAAAAACTAAAAAAACTCAAGTAGAAAAAGAAAAAGAATTAGTATATTATTTATTTAAACAATATTAAATAAAAAAATATAAAAATTGTTATTAATCTAGCCACAAATAACTTAAAACATATTTTTCCATCTCAAACAAAAAGTAGTCATTCATCCTTTAGAGGTAAATCAAACTCTTCGTGTAAACTAGTTACTGTAACTCCTCGCATTGTAGCAAGAGAACCTAAGACTACTTGTGCTGCATCCTTAATATCATTATATTCATGAAGTAATTCCATTATTTCCATTACAGAATCCTGTAGTTTAGAATTGTTTTTTAACATAGACAATTCTGTTTCCAAGCTTTTCTTAGTTTCTAAAAATTGTTTAAACTCTGCTTTCTCCTCTTCCGAAAGAAGTCCATCACCTCGTTTTATAGGGGTTTCTTTCCTCGGTGTCACATTGATTTTTGAAACTTCTTCATGACTACGTTTAGTGTCTCTGGAGGTCGACATAATCGAATGAACTAGTTAGTTACTTTACCTGTACATACAAAATATATACATAAATTGTAATTTAAAGTATCAGCAGAAAAAGAATTTGGATTAATTCATTTGACTTCACAAAAGATAACCTAAAAAGCGATCACATCCATCAATAAATAAATTCCTATTCTACTTGAAATTTCGTAAGAGTTAAAAAAGATCTTAAAATAAGGATTCTAACAGCTCACCTTTTGCAAAATCGTTGACTTGAATTCCAGTCTCGGAGTAGGCCTTAATGTGCTTCAAAACCAACTGCTCCCTTTCTTTTTCGTCTTTCACGGAATTCACCACTCTGCGTAGCTCGATGCAGATTTGCGTGAGATCGTCGACGATGCTTTGCGCGCTCATTTTTTTCGCTCCACCCGCAAAAGGATCACCGTAGCCGCGACCGCCGCCGTGATTATAATTATGGTAAAGAGCTGATGATTTGTGAAAATCGCGCCGCGGCAACGTTGTCACATTTATTGGGCGACGCACCGTCGGCACCGTTAACAGCTCCTGCGATGGCCTGATGACAGTGATAGCGCGGGGCCGCGCGATGCTCCAGCTGACGGAAATACCTCGCAGGGCATTGCGCGCCCACGGCATTTCAGCCCCGCGATTTAAAATCCAGCACTTTCAATTCGAGTAAGTATTTTTGACTTCCATTCAATTTGACGCATTTACGCATTTTCCGCGTATAAATGCAAAATTCGCGGGCTCTACCTTATCGATTTATATATGATATATTATAAGTGCAACATTACATAAATGCATGTACACACATAAATATAATGCAATTCTATATTGTGTACAATACACATAGAGCAATGTTTTAGACTATTCGTTTACATTTATTTAAGAATTATTTAAATTAATTTCCTCTTAGGTTGAGTAAAAAGGTATTTTCCAGAATTTCAAAGAATATATTTTGATAATTTCAGACACTTATTGAAGTATAAGTTTCGCATATGTAATTATATAGGATGAGCGTTGTGTCTTGTGTACTATGTTAAATTCAATTAAGTACAACAGTAACTTTTTTTTCTATTATTTATTTCTATTCACAATTAATAAATTATAAATTAACAATTTATTATAAAAAAGAAATATGTTTGGTGCTTATAGATAACTGGCAGTAGTCTTTAATTCTCACAATAAATTTTCAAATACAAAAATCAGCTTAGAAAAAATTTTTACTTTATGTACAAAATTCCTTGATTATACTCCATTTTTACTCTAATAGACTAGACAATTAACAAAACATCGTAAGCCACTTAATCGATATTTTTTTAAATTGCTTCTAATTTTCTAAATTACATACCATCACTTTTTCATCAATTTTGGTAATCATTAAATTGTTATCATTGGATTGATATTGTAAATATTTTGAAACAATTTACATTATGATGTGAATTTGTCAAATATACCTTTATGCACTATTATTTCTAATAAATAACTATTTTTTCCCTATAATTACACATCTCATCATAAACTTATGACTAATTAACATTTCTCTTTCATTTAATGGTTTTAGTTTTCAATTGATGGATCGGATACAGTTTAATGACTTACCACTATCTATGCTGTAAAAATGTCGAATAGAAAAATTCTAATATAGCAAATATAAAATGTTAAATATTATTTATTATGATTGTTTCAATTACTTTTGTCGTTATGGTTGCATTCGCTTTTGTTCATTTTTTTAACACGCTGAAAGTCAATATTTTATTAGAGTGTCTACAGAGGATCCAAAAAAAGTACGCGAAAAGCGTATGCGTTTTTTGGGCCCTCCAGACGGACTCATTTTTATTATTAAATTTGTCTAAATATTTAGTAATGTAAAAATTTTTCTATATACTTTTGACATTCTACTCTTTTTAAGCATCGACACAACTTTACTTTTTAATATAATCTAAACGCCAATCTCTTTGTACAAATCCATTTGCTTTCACTAATAACGACATAATTCAATATTTCATAATCTATATTAAATGCCACTATTGTAACATTGTATATACGACGGTTAATGCCTTTAAATCTGACAACAATGTGGTTAAATTTAAATTAAAACAATTCCAACACAAAAAAATTATTTGGAAAATATTATACTGTTATTGGCACAAAGTAGAATGTCTGTGCTCAAATACTAATAATCAATAAGATTACAGTTTGGAAGACAACGAAATTCATACAAATTCGTTAAAAACTAAAAAAATCCAAAAAAGTTTTATAAATTATTTTTATTAATGCCAATAGAAGCAATTATGTTTCTTTTGATTTAAACGGCTACTTTACGTAAGAAGCATTGTTAATCTTGAGCTTTACACTATACAGAGATGTACAAACGATCTTGATTTTTAGAACCATACTTTTAAACGCTATATTTCTTAGAATTAAAAAATTTGGCAAAAGTAGCTTTAATACAAGGTTTTTTAGACAATAAACCAATGATATTTTAGCTAAGATTAATATTTACATGCGCTATATTCTACGACGTATCGAAAGTTAATAGATATCTATAGACCGGCAATTGTGGCATATTCGAGTTACGCACCCGAGGGCAGATTGTCTTTTCATTTCTTTCCCTAATTTCACTTAAGCACAAAACGTGATTTCAGTGCTCTCATTTACTCGAGACCATTGACATTGAAACATCGAACATTTTATTGGAAAGATAAGAAATACTGTTGCGATATATTATAATTTTCGTTACTTTTTTTATTCAATGTTTCAACTTAACGTTTTGTGTTAACGAGTTATATCACAAGAACAGCTAGTAGCTAGCGATTGTTCAGGACGGCGAGATAAGTACTTGAAGAGATCTAAACAGAATACTACGGATTAGTTGATGTACTAACGCCAGATATATTGACATAGCCAGGAAGACGTAGCGGTACATTAGGCTGAAATTCTGCTGATTGATTATCAGTTGGTTCTGCGTCCAGATTGTTCTCAGTACGTTCTAGCTGCTTTTTACCTAAACCTAATCGAGATACGCTAAAACCGAGTCCGACTATATCATCAGTTTCTGAGCTAGAGTTATTCAACTCCTCGCCTTCGCTACCTGCTGAAAAGAAATCAACTATTATTTATGACTGTACAAGGTATAGGTTCGATAAAACTAGATAATTTAAAGTATACTCTTTACAGAGACTCATATTTAAAGTATTCTGAATGAACGAAATATGCATTTTAATTTTATGTGCAGTGCAAGATACAATTGCAACATATGCATTGAATACTGCAATTTTTCTGAAATTTTACTGCTCATTTGCATGCAAATCTCACATGAACTGTGTCTTTTTTTAACCTACCAGGATTATTTTTATCATTTCAGAGGATTTATCTTTAATTAATCAGGAATATACTATTTCTCCGTTTAAAAGTAAAATTTTTAATAACTCACATTGTAGGTCGTGAAGTAACTGTACAGCTGTAAGTATCTTTGCTCTGTGCTCTGGATTCTGAATTCGCAGATAATCAAGATCGGCTGGTTCTAATTCTCGGAATAATTCCAAATCTTCGTATCCATTTAACAAAAAAACTGAAATGTACTCCTATAAATAGACAATTATTTAATGTTTATGTGAATTCAGCTGGAAGTTATTTACAATTCGTAATAACTTACCTGTAAATTCATTCGTTGTAACAGCTCGGGTACCGAACCAGGTTTCTGCTTATATTTCTGTCCCCACTTTCCTCGGCGAACGACGCGCTCGTTCATTATCTCGACGTTAATAAATTTAAAATAGCCAATACGATTATGCGCCATACCTTTCCAAAGCCCGCTCGCATTCATTTGTATTACATCAATTATATCGCCTTTCTACACGAAGAAATAGAAATTAATCCACGAATTGAAAAAAAATTATTAATGTTATTACTATACGTAAGATTTTTCCTTACCTTAAAAGCTAAAGCATCTTTATCATAAGGACTAGGCATGCAATCGACGATAGCTCGAGCGCGGCAGATAATCGTGACATGTCCATGACTACTCGAAGCTGCATTTCCACTAACACCAGACTGGTGTTCTAGTCTTTGGGGACTGTTGGGTTCTCGTTCTTCGCACGATATAGAACTATGATTACTTCCAGCCCGAACGAGAGCTTGAGTACTGCTGGATCCGCTGCCGCTGGGTAAGCTTTCGACGCTACTGGCGCTGCAAGGAAAAGCTGCTTCGTTTATCGAGCCTCGTTGTTGACGAAGACGCGAAATTTTACGTTGAACGTCTTGTCTTAGTGTCCTCGCACGGCCGGCTATACCGCTCACAGTCAAGTTCATATCTTTTTCGCCGTTTCCTACTTCGTTTCTGCTTCCCCCTAAATGACTTTTCTGTAGGAAGAAGAGAAATTTTTAGTTTAATAAAAATCTTTCATGACCCGCAAAAAAGAAAAAATTAAAATTACATTTATAACAGGAGTTACTGAGGTATTACAATATTGCTTCATGTGCCATTTATTAGCTTCGATTTCGGAAGGCTCTGGATCCTCGTAGTCAGTGCTTTGACTGCGAGGAGATTCTTCGTTGTCTTCTTCACCACTGCTGCGACTCTAAAATCCAAAAATACACTTTCACAAAAAGAAATTATAGACGTTTATAATTTTTTTATTTCTTCTTCGAGACAGATTAGTAATTATTTCTGTTTTGAAGGTAGCATATCTTACAATGCAGTATATAATTAAAAAATGATAAATAATATTAATAAATCCTCGTGACAGTTGTAAATAGTATACCAGGATTGAAAAATTAAAAAGAATAAATTCATTATACCTGTACGTCGCTACTAGCGTATTCGCCGCTTTCTCTCGATGTTTTCGAATGAGTCAATGGTATTATCGTTGGTGGATTGTTATGTCCCTGAGGTACAATTAACCCCCTCATAGTGGAACTGCATCTGCGAGATTTATCCTTTGGCAAACTTATATCACCTGCTGTACGAAGTGATATAACACTTTCGCTGTTTTTCTTTGCATTCATGTGCATAGTATAACTGATCCTGTGAAATAATACAAAGACACAATTATTTAGCATTTAAACATCTAAAATTGAATTTAACATATTATGCTTTTCCATTCATACCTGCTATTTTCAATTGCACTTTTAGTATCGACTTCGCCACTGCTGCAACCCATCAAGAAATCTTCAGGATCAGATTCGTATGGAGGCTCGTCATACCAATGTTGAATACCTGCACCAACAACTTCTAACGTTTGTAGATCTTCGCATCTCGCCTCTTCGTCGTACATGTAAGTATCATCCACTAAACATATATTAAAAATTGGATTAAATTAGTAGAAAAATCGATTAGTCAATAAAAATAAAACGTTTAATTTCATATACTGACCACTTGGATATCGGCTGCGGCCATCTCTTCCTAACTGCATCAAGCCTTGTCGAATGTCTCTTAATATCTGGAGATTTTAAACGTAATACTTCATTATTGATCATATTATTTAATAATAGGCATAAATTTCATTTTTATTGAATTTCCCTCCCAAAAATTTAAAGTATTTGAAAAAAAAAGTTATTACGAAATTTATAATAAAAAATTCCCATATTTTTAATAGTAAATATGAAAAAAATCAAATGTAAAGTTTAAGGTAATAAGACAGGTTCGCTATATAAAATCATATATGAATTTCACTTTAATCACTACAAACATTTCAAGTTTAAAATTTTAAATTTGTTGCCGCAATGACGTCATCCGAACTTAAAAAAAAAAATCAGTTACCTAAATGGCCTAGCTATTTACGAAACTGTAAAATAGGCAATTTTGTTATAACTTTAGTAGAAAAACTATTAAATGTATCATATATACATATAAAATATTATAAATTCAAAAAATGTATGAACTGTATTATCTTAACGTTAAAGATTTTGAGCTTGATTATACAAAATTGAAGAGTTAATTAACATTCACCATACCCTCATACTATTTTTATCTAATGAAAATTAATTCAAAGATAATAATTAAAACCAACTGAAATCAATTGAGATACTTAAGTATTAATAACAATTTAATATAAATTCAAAAAATAAAATATTTTGAAGAAATTATGAATTACCTTAGATTTAAAATTATTTTTAAGGACATTTAGTTGACTACTATAAGAATATGGGAATGACAGTCAATTGCATTATTTAAAATGTTACAAAATATTTTACAAATAGTTTAAAAACTAGTTTGGTATTCACATATTTCTATCTGAAGTATGCTTTTTATTGTTCATTTCAATGGTGAAATTAAACTCACCTCTTGATGCTCTTTGTTGAATCGTTCTTTCTTCTTTAACGCCTCTTGAACTTTTAACTGAAAATTAAACCTATTGTGAGTATAATAATAAACCAAATTTTAAGAATAAGTTTAATTTTCATTAAAGTTAATTTTTTTAATTTTAACTTTTTAAAAATTATGATAGTAGTAGAATTTTTATATTTTATGTTTTATTTGTAAATTTAAATTATATATAGTCATTAGAATATTCCACAGTAATTAATTAGGATATATATACAAAATTAATTTGAACTGATCTATAGACAAATCATTGTTTTACAGAAATATAAGTTGTATCAAAATGAAAAATAATTCTTTCTTTTTTTTGTATAGAAATCAGCTTAAAATAATGCCAAAACTTAATTAGTTTTCATTCATCTAAAAAATAAATCTATAAAATACCATATCCTTCTTATTTACGTTTAATAAATGTACAGTTCTTGTTTAAAAAATGTTTTAGAAAAATATTAATTTGACCTAATTTTACTGACTACTTATTAATATACACAACATATATTCTAAATAGCAGTGGATCAAGGCAATATTTAATTATTGTATGTTTTTTAATTTAAAAAAAAAGTTACGATCATCAATTGAAGCTGATAAATCAAGTTCTAGTATTATCAATGTTAATTTTGCAAATTATCTTATGACATTTGTTTTGTATTAAACAATTAAAATTACATTTCTGAATCGTTTTGCAGTAAATTTGCCCAAATCCGCTACTCTTTTATCATTAGAATAAATAATAATTGGTTTTTATGTGTATGTGTTTTAACATTGGACTATACCCTATGTATTGTTTCTTCGAAGCTGTTGCATTGACTTCCATTCATTTGTAGATACTTCAATCTATCATAATCTCGAGGATCAACCATAGATCGAAGTACTGTTTGTCCAGTATCTGGAGCTAGACCAAGGCCACTTTGCAAAACACTATCTGGGGTATCAACCTGTCGAATATAGCTAAACTGAAGACTTCTTTTTTTTCATTCCAAATAATTGTATCAAATTTTAATACATAATTCTAGTGTTTTTAATATAATTATTTATAGTATCTTCATAAACTTAACTCATAGAATATAGAGGAATAGGTTTGATTGTTAAAATTTGCTACCATTGAACAATGCCGAAGAAATTTCTTTTCAAAATAAATCATTTTACAGTTTCGTAATTATTTTTTCAATTTCTTAACAGTTGAGTTATTTTATTTTAAATTACTTATGACGTCATTTTGGCAACTAACAACATTTAATAATTTGATCTTTTTAAGAAATCTTTTGAAAACTCAAGTAACTGAATTGATAATGGAATTTCTAAATTAAAAAGCTTATTAAAATAATAATTTATTATTTTAAAAATATGTGAAAATAAAAAATATACATATTGCTTCTAAGTCCACTAAAAAATACTTGCAAGTGTAAGGCATGCTTTTTAATTAATTGTAATAGCAAATATAGCGATATATACATTGAAAATGTATTGAAAATAATTACAAAATACTATTAAAATTTTAGTGTTTCATATTAATTTAAATATTTTAGATTTCTACTGTTTCCAAAAAATGAATAATATAAATTATTATTCACTATATTTGAAGCAACTAAACTGTGAATCATCTAAAATAAAAAAAAAATAAATATTAAATCTTACTCGTTGTGGTACACCCATTCTGGATGAATTATGTCTTGGTGAATTGTGTATTTGTCCATGTTTCTCTTTTCTGTGTGTCTTTAAACCCCTCAAAATTCTTGAGAACGTAGTTTTTTTCTTACTTGTATTCTGTCCCTGATCTGAAATTGACAATACATAGACATTTTTATTACACTGTCCAATATCGATGTATAAAAGAAATATAGTTAAATTTATCAAATATACAAATTTTAATCAATTTGTATGGAAATGCCTGTACAATGATTTTCTTTATTTACTTTACTCTGAATTTGTATAAATGTTTATAATACATTGATAACAAACTTACCGTTTGGGGGGAATTCATAGAAAAAAGCCGATCTCGGACTCAGGCAACTGTAAAAATAAAAAATTTATTTACATATTTATTATTCCGTCGCATATTGGTGTAATTAGAAATCTAAAATATTTTCAAGATTGAAAATTATTGAGACGGTATCGACGCCAGAAAATTAGTAAGATTTGAAAGCTTTTAATGGAGGTTTAATGAAATGTACATTGTTGAATCATAAAAATATTTTAAAGCAATGTAAAAGCGATGTAAATCTCAATAAAATTCAATTATTTGAGATAAAAATATCAATTACTTAAGAATTTTCAAATAAAAATTACTTTACCTTTGGTAAATAGATTGCTGTTGTTGAACAGGATTATTGCCTAAAGATAAATTTTGCGGCGCAAAGGCAAGTTTTTGTTGTCTTTGTTGGAGCATTTGTCGACCGAAAACTCCATATCCAAAACCGTATATTTCATCTTCCTCTTTATCACTCAGGCAGCTTGATGGCTAATCGTAAAAAAAAACATGATAACGTTATTAAACAAAATATTTACGAAAATGAAAATGTAATTTTTAGTGAGTCATAATGATAACAAGTGGCCCTTTAATTTAGATTTCAAGTTAATTAAGAAATTGTAAAACATACTTGTCTTTAATCCACAATTAACCTTTTTAATAGTTTATAATAAATGAGTAACCGGAATTATTTATATAAATATGTATTTAAAATAGGTGCATTTTAATAATAATAAAATATCAATCTTAGGTAATTGCAAAATTAAGTGGAATTTATATGAAATTTCTAAATCTACTGAACATCTTTATTAATTGAAAAGTTGCTTACAATAAAAAATAATTGTTAAAAATATTTGAAACAAATATTAAATTTTTTTAAACAAAGTAAAATTTTAAATTTTTCTACTGCTTTCATTTTTGGAGTTATTTACATTTTTCATTCTTGCGAATTTAGAACGGTTTGAGCGATATTTTTGGTTTAAAAATAAAGAATAACATTTGACTCCCGTTTGTAATTAATCGCTACGTGTGCACAAATCCGATATATCACGTCTAAAGTACATGGGTTTCCTATTACCGAATTCAAGCGTGAAGGGATTAATCGAATGAGTAGATATAATACTGCTTTAAGCTTATTGTAAATAATTAATAATATACTATTCAATATATCAAAAGTAAAAGCAAAATCTGTAAATAATTGAATTATTCAACTACTTAAAGTGGTCCCATTCGTAAAATAAAATTAAAAAAAAAATATGACGTGAAGCGAAGACTGTTTACTCCTTGAAAATACCTCTTGTTTTTCCGATTTTCACATCTGTTACTCACGACACGATAATTTTATTTCGCAATTTTTCCGTGCATCTTTACGCAAGTTTATTATTTGGCTAAAATAGCTGTTGACTGTACATAATTTTAATCCTATCATTACAATGACTAATCATAAATAGTTTAAATAGTTATCGACTTCCAAGAATTCTCATTAAATTTCAACGAGATAATGTACCCTAATAGAAAATTAAAAAATCTCGTACAAACTAAATATTGGCGACATGAATCGCGCGAAATTCTTAACTATCTCTTGTAAATCCGATATACGTACAGAGTATTTTCCAGGTACATAAATTGGTTGTGAATGACTTGTTGGCATTTGTGGATTAAGTATTCTTGGGGATGCATTAGTTTCGTGACGACGCAATTCTTCAAGCGGCTCAAGCACATCGCCGTAGTGCGTTCTTAAAAGATCGGCATATCGCGATGCTAATCCTTCCAGATATCCTCGTTCTCCCTCCTACAAAAAAATGTATGTTTACATTTTTTAAAGATAAAATTGATTAATCCTAAAATCCAATATTCATAGTTTCAACTCGTCATAAAAACTACATTAATCAGCAACACTATTAAAAAAAAACTATCAAATAATATTCGTTACTTAAAAAGTCACGAATAAGCAGCTTTAAAAAATTATTATTATAAATTAAAAAAAAAATTTAATGGCTGTTCTAAATTCACGAATAAACCGAGGGACTTTTCTTCAAAGTAAAAAAAAAAAGATCTTATGACTTTTAAAAATTCACGAACATCTCCCAAGTGAATTTTCTTATTAAAGTAAAAAAAAAAAAAAAAAATTAGCTAAGTAGGAGCAGCTTTTTTTTTATGTCGGGGCAATTAGTCGCGAGACAATTTTCCGCCAGCCTCTCATTTCTGTATCAAACGAAAACGAGGCAAGGAAAAGTAGTGGAAAAAAAAGAAGAAAAAAAAAAAAAAGACGGAAGAGAGGGTGTACTCGGACGGAAACAGCAGTGGCGGGTCGTATCGATTTAGCTTTGAATGTAAAATGTAGTAGTAGCAGTAGTAGCAACGCCGAACGGGCGTACTATATAGAAGCGGAGCGCGCGACAAGTATTGGGCTCCACACTCACCGGTGTCGTATATGGCTGGCAAGCGAGTCGAATTCCATCGGTCCTCAGCTTTTCCTGCAGCAGCAGGCGCAGCTGCATCCTGGGTATGCGCACGAGCTCGGCCTTGCCCTCCTCGTACTCGTCCAAAAATTTGGCCGTCTGCAGTCCCAGATGCGTGGCCGGGCCCAGGTCGTGCTGGCTCGCCGAGGACGCCAGCACCTCCTTGTCGCTGCCCGGGGACAGGTCCTCGCACAGGCAGGCGCTGCTCTCCTCGAGGGTGAAGTAGACGCTGGCGGCGCCTTCCTCGCGCAGCCTCTTCACCGACTGGAGCAGCCTCAGCCTGTGGCTCTGCTTGAACACGCCGATGGCGTCCAGGTCCGGCTCGCTGATCTGCTTGCAGATCTCGAGGTCGTCGTAGCCGTTGTCGATGAAGGACTCGGCGTACTCGCCGAGGTGGAGCGAGTGCAGCCACTCGACGACGATGTTGCTCGCGATGGTCATCCTTTTCAGGAGCGCGGCCACTGGCGCATCGTCGTCACACGGGCTGACCTTGGCCGCCACCGCCGCCGCCACTTTCCCGTCGGTCCCGTTAACCCCTTGCCGAGAGCAGCAGCTGCCCGCAACGATCACACTCCCGTCGGGATTTCACAACCGCGCATAATGAGCAGCGTCGCGATTTCCCCGAGTGCAGCCGCCGCATCTCTCCGTTTCAGCCTGGCTTTCCTCTCGGCGGCGCTCGAGAGAGTGGCCTGCGGCATAGCGGCGAGCTAAAACAGTCAGACGAACTCGTTTCGCACGCGGAATCCGATGTATCCTACTACTGTGTAGGTAGTATATACTTGTACGCCCGAGACTGCCGCTGCTCGTCTACACCTGCATACTTTACACTGCGCGCACACTGACTATGAGAATGACACGCGCGCCGAGCTTTCACCGGAGAGTCGCGGCTCGTTCCAGCGTCGAAACGACTGTACCGGCCGTCTCAGCTGCTGCGGCGACGTATGGCTTTATTACGCGTTGCCCCCGCCGCGTTAATGATCTCGCGGTCCCTCGAGCGATTATTATTACACACACTGCACCCATACGGGCTACGCGGACGCGGCGACTCGATGTAGGGGCATCTCTGCGTCGACTACTAGTAGTCTAGTCTGCTCGAGTCGCGCGGCGTACGCTTTAAGGATTTTGTGCATGGGTGCGATGCCACTTGCTGTTTGAGACTGGACAGCACGTCTGGCTGCGGTGCATTCGCGTGTGCACTGCGCGCGGAACAAAGGCGAAATAGTTGACTATCTAACTGAGGTGAGCGAACGCGGGTTCACCTGGGATCACTTGCAGTTTACTAGATCGTCCAGTTTTACTGTAGAGGATACCTGGATATACGAGAGACTGTAGCTGAGGAGTGGGGGAGCCAAGCCTTCGAAAGTATAGCTGCGTGTGTTATGTGTGCGATAAAAGTACACCCACGCATGTCCTATTCACAATTGTCAGCCTCTGTGTCTTCTTTATTTTTTGTTTCCTGTGAGCTGAATGTCTGTAGGTAAATGTACTTATTATTATAAATTTATAATTTTATAATAAAAAAATTATTGATATATGCAGAAAGTGCTCAACTGTTCGTTATGCAGCTGCCTGCAGTGCCTGCACTTTTGCAGCCATGCAGTCAGAGGAATTTGTAGGTGGCGCTGGTTGTCTTAGTTCTTTTGAAATTTCGCGGCTTTCGGAGTTTATAATACTATCAATATTTTTACTTTGAATTGATATTATTATTGTTATGCATCATTGCTTATCAGCAATAAAATAATTCTAATTCATAACAAATTAGTAACTGAAGACTAGAGATGAAAAGTCCTGCTCCAAAATGTTGTATAAATTTGTCACCTTTCTGAAATTTCCTTCCCTTTTTTTTTTAATTTGTTGAGCATGTGAATAAATGTATGTCGCTGCAAGCTTTTTTTAAAAAAACAATGGCAGGATGTTGTGCGATTTGATTGGTTAAAGCGTAGATTGCATTTCCGGTTAAATGGCGCCATAATTTAAAATGTGTTAATGCATAATTTTAAGTTTAATAAATGAAAACAATCATTGGTTTAATTTCCTAATAAATTTATTAATTAACTAATAAAATAATTATTACCTTATTTAAACATTTCGAATTTATTTTAAGTAAATTTAGAGTTATTCAATTATTTTATATAAGTAAACAATTTTGATCGCGCCGAAGATTTTGCTAGTAAATGTAAAATTGTGAATAAAATAATATTCTGTTTGACTTTCTAACGTACTGTTAATTACTGTTAGTCACACGTAAAACGATTAATTCCATTTCTCGCCAAAAGCAATTTTGACAATTGCGCCACTCATATTTAAATTAAAATTTTTAATTATTTCCCTTGTAAATATCATTATTATAATTAATCCAAAACATAACAAGATATTTCTTAGCACGCTGCAATTATTTTTTATATTAATAAACACGTCCGACCATTTTTCTCGTACATTTAAAACATGAAGTCATTAAAATATCTTGCGAAGCTCCGCCGACTTATTTCGTAACAGCACTGCAGAGATAATAATGCAATAATTGCTATAACTTCAAGCAATCAATAAAGTTCATCATTTCCTTCGGCTTAAACATATAATATTTCCTCTGCTCACCGGCAGCATTTCAATCTCTTGAATATCTCCAAGACAAATCCCAATGAGCAAAGCAAAAAAAGTTTAGAAAGTTCATTGTCAAACGAACCGTTTATTAATAAACCTTTTTATTATACTCAAAGTTTTTTACATCCTATTTAGAAAAAGAAAATTGCACGATTTCACATTATTACGAGCCCAGCCTCGGCTGCTGTTCGCTTTAACGTGCACTTAAAGGCACATTGTTTTAAGCATGGGCTTGTCTGAAAGGACAATTACGTTAGGAACTGCCTCCATTAAAAAAAAAAAGTCATTCAGCTTGTGAAGGCAGTTCAAGGAAATTCATAGTATAACTCTCGAGCGCTCCCTACCAACCATTGGCTGCGACTGGCTAGCGCCTTAAACGGAAAGCAACGGAATATACACAGAAAGAAAAGCAAGAGGTACCGATGCGTAAGCGCACGCTACATGAGAAGACTGTAAGTTATTGCCCGCCGCCACACATGTCAGAATCTTACTGCTCTCCGCTCTCTCGCTCATTCTTCAACACACATCACCTCGACAACTGTGAAGCTTCAATCCTTTCCGAGGTACGTGCAACGTTTTACTCGATCGTTTACACTTTTTTCTTTTTATTTTTTACTGAAGCATTACACACTGAGAGTAGTAGACGTTAAGGATTTATCGTTTTTCTTTTTATTATTGTAAAAACAGTGCGAGTTCGTGAACGAATTGCAGAGTCTACGTAAGTTTATGCATGAACTCTGTGGGTATTACTATGTATATGAGCAATTGAATTAAAATCTCGTTAATGGCTAATATTGCTAGGAGATTAATTATTATGCTAAATTTTTGAAAAAAGTCATATATAAGTCTATATTACTTTCGTGGCGTTTTTTAATTTAAAACTGTTGATTTGTTTGTAAAAGATTTAATCGTCAATGTGAATTTTGATGAAAGTAGTTAATTGATACATTAATTTTGTGACTATATGTACTGCTTCTGTGACATTTTTTTTAGTAGCGAAATTTAAAACTCCTGAATTTTTTCAAATTTCATTATCGACTTTAATGTTAATGAAAGCAAATTAATTGATAGAGTAATTAATTTTGTGATTACTATTTCTACTATTTTTGTGATCTCTTTCATTTAAAACGCTCGAATCTTGATTAAAAACAAAATTGAATCATGCATATGAATTTTAATGAAAGTAAATTAATTGATAAAGTAAACTAAATTAATTGATAGCATTTTATGAAAGAAGTAAATGAGCAGCGTTATTTTTCGTTTAAACGCGTATGGCAACAATAATCTTACTCAAGATACAATAATCTATAGGCGTATGACACAAGAATATTCCGACGGACGCCTACGATTTTTATATTATGTCGTTGCAACATAATCGGCATTACATTATAGTGTATTCAGTGGAACTACATGTAATACCTTTTCTTTTTTCAGATTTTCGTAATAACCGGTGCACGTACATTTTTGGTAATGTAGTCTAGTAGGATTATAATTTATAATTGCACATTACAGCATACACAACTGTATCAATTAAAAAGTATGTGCAAAGAAGCGTCAGATCAGAAAGTATACTTTCGAAGAGCAAAAAAGGCAAGTTTTATGAAAATCAATATAAAATAAAAACCAAAATGTAATCATGAATCGTTGATTGTAAAAAAGAAAATGCAAAAACACTTTGACTCGTCCAATCCAACAGACAATTGCAGAAATCTTTCGAGCGTGAAAAATGCAGAAGTCACGACCGAAGTCACAGTTCAGTATGCTCGCCGATTTGAGGGCCCTCGAGGACATGCGAGTCAAATCGGAGCCGAACATAAACGCCAAGGAGCAGTCTAACTTCGGCGGAGTTGGCAAATCGATAAAGAAAATTGATAACGATGGGACGCGCGAAAAAAAGGAGGAAGATAAGCCGCTGGCGCCGCTGAGGAAGAAAAAGTTGAACAGGCACAAAATATCGGAAGAGTCTTATCGGGGCCAAAAAAAGAAGAGCGAATCACTGCTGGATCCTTCGAATTTACCCGACATACTAGATAAATTGGTGAAGGAATCTGAGAATCAGCTGCGCGATTTAAAGACTGACGAGTACGTGAGGAATGAAATGAAGAATAATTACTACATACAAGTGCACTCCGATGACGAGGGTAAGAAAAATGGTAAGTGTTTCAATCATTTTCTTGTACATTTATTATAAATCAATCTACATTTACTTTAGCGGTGAAACTTCTACGTTATACAATATTTTTAATCAAATTACAAGTCTTAAAAGCATAAAACGTATTCGTATTATGATAATTAAAAAAGACTTTTTTGAATAATTTCTTTTAAATTAATTATAAATCAATGTACACTTGTTTCAATGGTGAAACTTTTATATTACTATATTTTTAAACAAACAATAAGTGTATTAAAAGGATTAATCGTTATGCTAAAAAAGTAAAAAAAAATTTCCATGTAATTGATTAATTTTTTTCAATTACACATGAAACCACCGTATTTTTATTAAAAATAAGCATACGATAGGTCAACGACATCGCCTCGTAGAGCATGAATTGTAGCGGCTAAGCTGCAACGTGTTTGAAAGAAATGGCGCTGTTGTCGTATTAATATTCCATGAGAGCCGATGACTTTTACAATAGAAATTCTTCGCACGTAGATTCTGAAGTGCGGTATATAATCGAATAAAGTCGTTTTGATTGCTAACTTTTTGAGGCGTTAGTTTAATATGTATACAGTTATACAATTGCAACGTTCTTCTTAACAAAAATATTTAAAAGAAAAAATACAAAATACACTTTCATTATGGTGGGATTATACATAGGATTTATTTTGGTTTGCTTGGAACTATTGATCTTTGAATTTCAATTCAACGTTGGTAATGAAAATATAAAAATTTCAAGATTTTTGATCTGTAATTAAAGTGGCATAACGAAAAGTGTGTTCAAGAATAAAACAGTAACTAATGTTCCGTACATTTTAATTAGTTATTGAAATAAAGTTGACGTCATCGATTTTACGTAGAATAGAGTGTCAGCAAAAAATGCACAGTACACCGTCGTTAAAAAGAAAACAAAATTCGTTGCAGACTTGAACTCGTGGAATGCAAGCATAAGCCAAAGATGGAGAAAAATGAAGCGGACTAACATAATAAAGCACTGCTCGAACAGTATCCGCGCTGTTAGTTCGACTCCGACTAGTCGAGACATTTCTCCAACGCCAAACCCACCGTCGATCGCATGTCGCGCCAGAAAAATTCTGCAGACTACTTCCTTAAGACTTCCCAGTAAGTAAAAGTATATTCTTTACATTGTTTTTAACTGTCTAATATAAAAAAAAAGGTATACACTGTAAAAAAAATGTTGTTGATCCAACTATAAAATTTTATTGAATCCTTACAAAATTATTTTTTTTATTTAACTTAATATCTATAGTTGAATTAAAATGTTTAGTTTAATATTTAGTTTATTTAACTAAAACTATGTTTCATTAAACTAAAAATGGTTTTGCATTAAGGAGAATTCAACAAAATTACAGCTGGATCTCCAAAATCATCAAATTTTACAAAAAGGTTTACAACGAAAAAAACGCATATAAAGACGTAACTGCATGGTCAATTTAAGATTCAAGAGTAATTTAATTTAAAAATGAATTTATTAATCCTTAATATGGTTTACATTTTTCATTTGTTCTCGAAAAATCAATGCGAGTGAAGCTCTTTCTGCGATAAAAGGAAGACACTTTAATATTTTTACAATGACAATAAATAGAGTTATATAAGTACGTCCTTTAAGCGGAAAGTCATAAAAATAAAAGATATTCTCTCTTAATGCAATGAAAAAATGCATATAATTAAAAGAGTACTTATTATATCTATTAATAAGCGACATCACCTTTCAGATTCCGGCAAAGCAATCGCAGACATTCACAGTGTGCTGCGAACGAAATTCAACAAAATAAACGATGAAGTGCGCAAACGAAAGTCCATCAGCATTACTGATAGCGGCTCCAACTTTTACGTACCAAGCCCGATCGAGTCATCCAGCGAGAACTTGACTTATCGCATTCCGCGAATCAGTATCGCAAAGGTCCGCCAAGCGAAAAAGTCGAACGCCCGCGAAAGTAGTCCGAGTCGTTCAAATATCGATGGAGCAAACACACCTGGGCCCAATAGAGCGGTGCCCAGCTCTCGAGGCATTGTAAATAGGTTGAGCCACTCGATGGACAAGTCCAGGCAGTGGAAGTCGCTGCAGGAGGCGGACGAGGGCCTGAATTTGGATTCCGAGTTCGACGAGGCCGAGGAATTGAAGGTCAGCACACTGCCGAGGCCCAGCAACAGCGGTGGCTCTTATTCCATTTTGACGGCTAAATTTCGCAAGGGACCAGGCTGCAAGGGCTTGGGATTCAGCATCGTCGGGGGCACCGATAGCCCTCGCGGTAATATGGGCATCTACGTCAAGACTATTTATTCGAACGGCCAGGCGGCGGAAATGGGCATTATTAAAGAAGGTTGTAAAAAGTTTTGGTACACTTGTTACGCTTTACTCTCGGAGAAATTTTACGTCGAGAGAAGCGTTCGAGCAAAAACTATTGTACTGAATTATTGCAAAAAAAAAAAAATTACCGTACTTTAAAGTTGTAAAATTAGTCGAGTATTATTATAGACAGTAAAATTTATCAAACAGTATTGTAAATTTTACTATGAAATATAGTAAAATTCTTGAGAATGTCAGCCTTTGGCCACTGTATCAGACAATTTAATAATTTTTAGTAGAACGTTTCTCTCAGTGACAAATGCTTTTTTCAGATTAAAGTTAAACATTCAGAAGATATTTTTATTGAAAATATGATGACTATTCAATTGATTTTGATAAATCGGTGCCCGTTGACAAATCTCATAAAAAACGTTAAAATGATGAGATTGAAAAAATATTTATCGGAATCGCAATTTATGAGTGTACGATAAAAATTGATGAATGTCAATAAATTAATCCAAAATGCCGTTTTTAACATGCACATCATACGCAGAAATGCAAACAAATAGAGGAATGATTTGTTATATAAGTTTATTTTTCTTATAATTGATTTGTATAGAATTCATTTATTTTTATTTTGTTTATCTTTTTATTTTATTTTTTATCTTATTTCATTTATTCATATTTTTTCTATTAATTGCAGGAGACGAAATTCTATCAATTAATTCGAAAAGCTTACATGGAATGACTCACGCCGAAGCTATAGCAGAATTCAAAGCGATAAAAACAGGAAACATAGTCCTTTATATCGGGAGGCGCAGCAACGCTTTCAGACGTAAACGAAAATCTTTTGCCTCGACGCAAACTCTTGAGACGACACCAATCAACACCTCGTATCATAAGATCGACAATAAATATACATTTGAAAATTTATGAAAACGCAGCGTAAATTAAATAATTCCATGAAATTTTTAAGGCAGTATACTTACCTAACAGCTGTCCATTCCAGATTCTTCCGTTATTTTTGCAATATTTTATATATAAATTAAAATGCAACATACGACCCTCTGCGATGATAATGCAATAAAATATTTATAATATTGTTATACTAAAAATAATTGGGTTAAAGAAAATGTACAAAGTTTTTTAATGATGTATTTTTTAAAAAAGTGCCTTTTGAAAATGTAAACAAAAAAAAGTTTGTTAAAATAACTATAAATCGACGTCGAAATGGAATTTTACGAAATACTTTATATATTGTTACCAACATTTGCTTTATGTACAACACAGTTAAATTAATTTTAAATTATCAAGTGAAATTAATATTTGCCAGTGTATTTACATACAGTTAGTGTCTAGTCATACGGTTGCAGATCGAAAAAAAAAAAATTTATATTAGAAACACTAAAACGATATTATAAACAAAATGTATAAATATAAAAATACATGTATTAAATACAACATATTGAGATATTTTACAATGTTTTCACAAAAAATTTTTTTAATTAATCATTATATTAATAGAGAGAATTAATTGTGCTAAAATTAAATAAGAAAATAAATAGGTTGAAAACAATGATAAATATTTAAGTAAATAAAAGAGGCGTTATTATACTTCGTTAACGTGCTGGTGAATGTTGTAAGCACGGCCACCTCTTCTTGATTCGGAAGGTACTACAGCGAGATTCTCCGGAGAAATAGTCGCTAGTGTCTGTGAATTAGTAGTGCGTAATTCCTCGGTATCTGGCTGGGAATAAAAAAATGCCGTTTTCAAGCCTCTTGACGGTTCTCCAATTGTTGCGGACTCTTTAACAATATTGTCTTGAGCACTGAGAAGCTGTTTAAACCTCTCATCACTTTTATCCTGTGTACAGTCAATATTTAAAAATTCACACGGTTATTAATGCTGTTAATGAATTAATTATTAATTAATTCTGACAATTACATTAAAAAAAAACATCATTATTCTGCTAATTATATCTGAACCATTGTTTTTAATTTCGTTTAATCGTTATCATTTTACGCATAAACACAACGATTATAAACAGATCATATATATATTCATATAATTAATGACGTAATTACGTCTAAGTCTCTTTTTAGAAAGCTTATTAAAGTTACTTTAAAAAAAGGACTCTACTTGTTTTATTAAATGATGTTTTTTTTATTTACCTTCACTTACAGTAAGTAACTGTTAATTACGAGATCTCATTAAACGAACGTTTCAATTTGAATGCTAATTTTTTGTTGTCAGTAGTCAAAGTGCCTTCCATACATAATTTTTTCAACGAGCGTCATTTTAATCGAGCCTATTTACCTTGCGCGTACGTACCTCGTTATCGAAGAGAAGGGAAATGGTGCGCCCGTGCCGGTTAGCACTGAGTCCCGAGTGGCTCTCGGGCTGCTGATGAGGTTTCGACTCGGCACTATTGTCACTGGCGGTGGTATTAAACCGCGGGGACAAGTTAATTCCGAACAACTGGGAGAAAAAGGCAATACCCTGCTCCGCGCTCGCTGAAACTGCCGCTATTATTTCCTCGGCATTGAGGCCTTGATCCTCATCTTCCTCCTCCTGCTCCGGCTTCTCTAATTCCGCAGCTTCGCTACGAAGTATCGTCACTTTTATCAACAAAGACTCCAGGCACCAGCGTCCAATTCGTCATATATTTCATTTCATCAATTCACCAGCGTCGTCATAATCGACACAATACAGCTACGGAAAATTATAAAGAAAAAGACAAAAAAAATGGGAAGATTGAGGATCAACCGACCTGATCGTCATCTCGTGCTGCTTCACTTGGCCCCGATCGAAGCTAAAGCAACCCACCGGATAGGTAGCTTCGGATGCACCCAACAAAGCAGGCTCAATGACGAGGCATCCTTTGTAGCCCGGTTCATCTTGCGTTGGCGCTTTCATCGATATGAACTCCGCGCAAATCTGTGCCAGGTCAGAGAGAAGATTCATGCATGTAGGCCTGCGAGCCGCCTTGTCTGAAAGCAGCAATAAAAAACACACAAAAAAAAAGTGTGCAATTACATTCTCTCCTCTATTTTTTTGTTTCGCACGACGGAAACTACCTTATTTTTTTATTTATTTATTTACCAGAGTTACATTATAAAGTATATACCGGTTTCCCAGTTGCATCAGTAATCCTGCAGAGGGAAATAGATTCCCTGTTGTCAGGTCGTTATTTATTTATTTATTTATTTATTTACTATTATTTTCATTATACTTTAAAAAGGAGTGCATATATAATATCGCTTACCAAGTGCGATGGTCGCATTGTGCACGGGATTGTCGCCGTAGCTCAGGTTGAGCGAGACGTTCTGCTCGCGTTGGCGCACGTTGATGCAGGCCGGGCCGCCGAGGTCTATCGAGGCCGTCAGATTGAGCTCGACGCAGCAGAGGCAGCCCGACGCCTGGCACAAGCACTTGGTCTCGGCTCTCGCGGCGGCGGCGGCGACGACGACGACGACGAGGAGCGTCGCCAGGAGCAGCGTCAGCGGGCGGCCCATCACTCGGCAGCGCGCCATATCAGGCCCTCTATAACTCCAAGAAGTCGACTCTGCGGAGTCTGCCTTCGGAGTGCGGAACGACGCCGCCGACGAGCGAAGCTGCGAGAGAGCGGACCCACTGACCCGCTGCCCTCGATCTCAATGCGATCGCCAAGCGACGCTTTCCAAGTCGCTGTGTCCCGTTAATCCGCTGGCGGGCCCCGCTACTCCGCGAGCGCTACTTTCTCCGCGGGACCATCGCCGGTCCTGCGCTTCGAACGCCGCTGGCCACGATCGTCACGCCTCGGGAGAGAGAGTCGAGGGGCGCCCAATCGACGGATAGACTAATGGACGAAAGGAGAGCAGTCAACAGTCGGCTGGCCAGCTCCTCAGTCAGTCGTTACCCGTCTTTGAAAGAGGACTCGAGTTCTGCGGCCGTAAGAGCTGCAAGTTCAGTCTCATTTGGGTCAACCGGTTCCGTAAAGCTCCCTGCCGTTTGTTCCTTAACGCTTGACGCGCGATAAGATGCGCTTATCGGTGATACTCGAGCTTCTGCTTATATTCCTGCTGATCGCTTTCGCCGCTTACGGAAGGGTCATCGGTGAGTGCGCACATTTTAGTTTCTTTTTTCTTTTCTTCTTTTTTCTTTTTTTCTTTTTTTTTTGTCAACGTGTACATTACTATAGGAGAATGTCAACCCTTCAGTTCATGGATTTGGATGAAGCTTTAGAAATAGTTTCCTGAATCCAAATAAATTACTAAACGAATCACATTTAGTTTGATCTCATAGGCCTTTGATTCACATGGATACATCATGATCTATATTGTCCATTTGAGCAATGCAAATGTTTTTAATTGTGTCTTAAAGAAAGGCATGTCAGATCAAATTAAAAGTGGTTAGTTTCATTATTCGTTACTAAAAAACAATTCCCAAAGTTGCATCTAAATCGGTGACCCAGAGGGTTGGTACTCTCCTTGCCAGATCCTGTAACATTCTAATACGCTGATCTCATTCTTCCATGGCTTCCGGATACTCAAGAGCGAAGCGCGGATGGACGAGCTATAGCGGATAAGAAAGCGGCCGTTACGAAGGGATCGTCGGCTACGTCGTTGAAGCAGGCGACTGACAATGTCAACAAGTACTGCGTGTGCAACGAGAACATTTGCAATTGCTGCCGGGACTTCCACATTCCGCTTGTGCAGCTTTCTGGACCTGGTAAAACGTTTCAATTTGAAATTTATATTAACATTCAATTTGAAAAGATACGAGAAAATAGTTTGGAAAAAATTTATCCTTAAGATACTATAGTTTATGGATTCATTTGGTTTTTACAGGATGCGCGTCGCTGCAGTACCTTCAAGATGACAAATTAGCGATGCAATTGAGTATCGGGGATAATATACTTTCCAGCAACGTCGTGAATGGTAAACTTTTATAGTTTATTCTTTCGTTCTTCACTATCTATAAAGTTAAATTAGTGAGAAACTACCTAAATCTAGAGTGAGCTTTCACTAAATATTAGTGGCAAGAGCTCCACTATTTAGCAATTAGTAGTAGAGCAATTTCTATACTAATTTTATAGTAGTTTTTCCTTAATTCCACTTAACGAACTAAAAATGAGAATATTGTATTTAAGCACTCGTTGTAATGTACTACAGGTAAAAATCCGAAACCAGTTTGCGTGGCTCTGCCGGGAGGCTTTTCTAAATTCTGCGGAAAAATTTACTCCATAAAGAGAGAAGCCGATAAGAATTTCAAAGCTTGCCTTGGCCTTGAATTGAGGTCCTCGTCCGAATTGGAGGCTAGTCTACGAGTTAGCTGCTTCCGGTAAGACTTTCATATGCCATCATCGATGTGTCATGCATCGCTAAATAAGCCTAATTATATATTCACGAGGCACACTAATTATAACTTCACTACTTTTCAGTTTTGGTCCTGACGGTCTCAAACTTCGACCTGCTGAGCCACTGCCAGCCAGTTTTTCGTCGCCCAGCAGTTCTTCTTCGGATGACGATTACGACTTCTTCGGCTTAGACGACGACGAAGAGGACGATGACGACGATGACGAAGAAGAAGATGATGACGATCAGAAAGTATCTCCTGAAAGCAATTCAGTGGCTGGAACTGTGTCGAGCGAACTGCAAGAACAGGCCCAAGATCCAGAGGAACAGGAGGAAGAGGACGACGATGACCTTCTTGGATTAGGTGCTCTGTTTGACATCTTCGCCGGTGAAGACGATGAGACAACAACGAAGAAGAAGATAACGACACCTTCTCCACTGCCACCGTCGTTCGCCATTCCAATCTTGTCGTTGACCACAACCGCGGCGCCGAACAGCCAAGAGTCGTTGCTGAATAAGAATCCATCAACCGCAGCTTCTACTTCCGCTGAAACTAACACATCCGAGAACTCGGAGGCAGCGCCAACTCAAGTGGCTAATGCTGATGAACTGAATAAGATTACCCAGGCTACGGAGAAAGAATCCATGGATACGACGGAAAAAGTAATTTCTGAAGACACGACGACCATTGCCAATGTCGGATTGAATGAAAAAATCGGCGCTGCTGGACCATTGAACAAAGTAACCGGGACGAAAGTGATAAATGTAAAAACTGCGGATAAAGTAAAATTGAAGAAAGTAGTAGTTGTTCCTAGTAAAAAGAAGGTCAGCGTCACTCCTCAAACTGTTAACGCTATTATCGCCAACACCTTGAAACCTAGTCAAGAAGAAGAACAAACTACTGCTACCAACGATGATGGCGACGATGATTACGAATACGACAGTCAGTCTGATGAAATTGAAGATAGCGATGAGGAAAAGCTGGAAAATGATAAGAATGAAGATGATGAAGATCATAAACCGGTAACTGACGATAAAGACGATGACGATGACGATGACGAGGAAGCTGATGATGATGAAGAGGGCGACGAAACTGCAGAAGATATCGTTGACGACGATGACGATGAAGAAGAAGAAGCCGTTTTGAGTGCTTTAATAGACGACGAACACAAGGTTAACAACCAGGAAAATAATAAGAACAAAAAGAAAAATGATAAAACTAAGGTAAATAAGACCGCAGACGATGGAGACTACGGTGATTTAGCTGAACTTTTGGCAAGGAAAAATCCGTCCAGTAGAACAGTCGAACAGAACAAAAATCTGAGAACACGATCGAGACAAAGCAAAGTAATGAGAATATAACATAAATTTATTTATTAGACATTTAGTCTGCCGGTTTTTCCTGATAGAACATATTTTTTTGCGCTTCCAAAAATAGTTTTTTCGATTAGCGAATGCTCAAAGATTGAAATACATCATTTTTGGAACCTCAGAAGGGACTTCGCAGTAGCTACTTGCAGATTAAATTTTTTACAGCCATAAATCCACCAAGTTTTACCTATACATGTAGGAATTAGAGAATGAAACTCATGAGAAGTCTGCAGTAATGTTACAGTCATGCGCTAATTTTTATTTTTATTATTGTAATATAATAGCATAATTTATTAACTTATTTAACTTTCTATTTATTTATTTATCGATTCATTATTGTTAATAAAATATTTTTAAAAATAAAAAATGTGAATTTTGTTTTATTTCGAAATTAATTCGACTATTTTTTATACCAATATTTAATTAACGATGGAAATTTAAATTTATTTAATTTCTTAAAGTTAAGTCAACTGTATTTAATACCAATATTTAATCATAACAGTAGAAATTTTAAGTTAGGCAATTTATGAGAATTTATTGTTATGTTTTTTAATTAAAAATAAAGTCAAATAAAATTATAAAATTTTTTAAAATTATAATTACGTTATTCTTGTAGTATGTTAACGCAGTCAAGCACATATGTGAAATATAAATGTATGTATAAACTTAAGTAACTCATTGAAAAAAAATTCAAAAAGCGCGCGGTCACATATTCCGAAATCTTGCACATTCAATCAACTTCAGGCGTTCAGGCATCTCTAACTATATAGTTATATCAGAGAGTTATGGGTGGTTCCACATAGACGCGTACGCGGGCGTATGGACGCGTACCGGCGCGCACGGGCGCGGAGAAGTAACTAAATTTGTTTAGTTACATTTCTTGCAGCCAACTTAAAAAATGTCATTACATTGTCACGAAGAGTAA
>JAWWEN010000048.1:7992329-8009156 GCA_035582955.1 Sycophila texana | reverse complement strand
CAGAAAACAAAGAGGCCTTTTCAGGGGGCTGAAATTCCTGAGCGTTCGGTGCGCCATAAGAAGTTATCACTTCAAAATAATAAAGAAAGAAAGCTTAGTATGGCTTGACCATCAGCTTCACAAGTCTCGTAATGGAGACGTTTAAAAAATTATGCTTTTATTTTTATATAAAGAAATACAGAAAAATCCGACTGGCTACTGCAAATCTCCAAGTGGAACACTCTTTAAGAAAAATGTCGAAAAGCAGTGAAGATAAACAGGGAGAATATAAGTTACCTCTGTTCTCACCTGGCTGCGTCGTTCCGTAGGGCACGTAGTGGGGTTTGTGTATGTTGGGCCGGGCGAAGGGTCCGTAGGAGGGCGGCTCCGGCAGTACTACTTCCTTATCGGGCAATCCGTAGCTGAGATAATTACTCGGCCCGTGGCTGGACACATGGGTGTAGGGTCCATAGGAGGTCGCGGGCTCCTGCGGCCCTACGTCCTTGTCTGGTGGTCCATAGCTGATGTAGCTGTTGGGTGCTTGGCCGTGCGAGTGGGTGAAGGGCCCGAAGGAGGCTGGCTCTTGTGGCCCTTTGTCCTTCTCCGGCAGACCGTAGGTCGTGTAGGAATCGTACTTTCTCGTGTAAGCGCCGTGCTCGCTCTCTTTGCCGAAGTTCACCGTTGAGTACGAGCTCGACACCGAAATTTTCCGGTTGGCCTCTAAAACAGATTTACATGTAGGAATAATTCAACTACTTTCATTCGCTTTCGGATACACTCAATAAGAAAAAAAAATTAGCATTTTCTGCAGATATACTCGACATGAATTAGAATTGTTTTATTCTGCGCAAAATCCTTTTTGAAAAACACAAATTTATATACTGAAAAATCTGCTGCAGTTTTTGCAAATGTTACTCTTAAACTAAGAAAAATTTCCCGTAACAATTAGATGACGAATTTATTTTGGGTTAAAAATCACGTGAGAAGACGTATAGTCGCGGGTTTAGAAAAAAAATTAGCATTTTCTGCAGATATACTCGACATAAATTAGAATTGTTTTATTCTGCGCAAAATCCTTTTTGAAAAACACAAATTTATATAATGAAAAATCTGCTGCAGTTTTTACAAATGTTGCTCTTAAACTAAGAAAAATTTCCCGTAACAATTATATGACAAAGTTATTTTGGGTTAAAAATCACGTGAGAAGACGTATAGTCGCGGGTTTACAAGAACCGGAAATTTTTACTTAAATATCGGACGATTTGCAAAGCTTCGTAACTTTTACAAGAAAAGCTCTGTAAAAATGCGATCGAGGATTTTTCTGTAAAAATGGCGAAGATTTTCCGGTAAGAATTACGGAGCTCTTTATGCGAAAAATTACGGAAATTTTATCGTAAAAATAACTGTACTGCTTTTCCCGAAAAAATTACCGAAATTTTATTGTAAAAATCACAGAGCTTTTTCATAAAAATTAGTGAAGTCTCCTTGTAAAAATTACAAAAATTTCTTGATAAAATTTTCAAAACTTCGCCGACCATCCAACATTCGAATAAAAATTACCGCGTAAAAATTTCCGTAAAAATTTCCAGAGTTTGCAAATCACCCTGCGAATATACATTTTTTCCCATCATTTTTACGAGAAGATTCTGAATGCAGCGAGAGAGATAGAGAAAGAACGAATTAATACACTACCCCTGAATTATAAAAATTCGCGTGAGATACTCCTTATTCATTATCATTTTATTTATTAATTTTTTTAATAACGAAAAAAGATTACTCGAGTACTCGCGCTGCAGTTCTTATCGATCGTGCGCTTACCAGTAGTCGTTGAAATTGCCTGATAAATCGGCCCGAATGAGTATTCTCGTCTCGGCTGATCCTTAATGGCATGCGAATGTTCGAGTGCGCTGAGATAAGTGTCTCGGGAGCTGGGGTTCGCAGTTTTGCCGCGAGCTTCCTCCTTGCTCCTAGGATCTCCCTCAATTTTTGAGCCGAGCGAAAGAAGGGCCAATTGAGAGGCGACACTCAATAATAATAGTCTCCTCGCCAACGGATATCTCGACAGCTCCTTAGCCATTCTCCACGAAGAATCGCCCCGCCTTATTACTGTTTCTTTTTCTTTTGCACCGCTTATTATGTTTTTTATGATTTTTTTTTTACATTTAATCACTGCGTTAATTCCAGTTGCCGATTGATTATACTTTTATTATATTAATTGTAAAACAAGCGTCGAAGGCAGTCGATAAAAAAAATTTCACGGGTTCTCACTATACTTTCTTTTAGTCCGGCACATGTGAGGGGCCTCGCCTCGATCACCACTTGAGGAATATAAAAAAAGTTTCGCGTACTGCCGCCGACTATATACGACTGCCCCGGCGGTAGGGAGAATTTACTAGGTTACTATTTCAAGCGTGTCCACCATACATTACCCCACCGTAATTCTTATCGTCCTTTACTTTCACTTCATTACACTTTTTTTTATTTCACTTTTTACATTTCTCACTGTGTCGTCCTTTTGCCTCCTTTTTTTTTTCTTTTTTTGAGTGGACAATGTTTTATCGCGCAAAATTCACTCGGAAGCCTACCGACCGGCGATTTTTTAAAATAAATAACGTCCCCTTTGAGGCGAGCATTTTTAACGAGCAGTGGGTAAACATATTTGATATGCATATTGCACGTATATTATGCGCGTGTACAATGAAAAGAGCGTTAAATTTAAATTTTCATGTTAAACGCAAAACCCGCATGAACGATATCTCATTCATAAATGAATTGATTGAAATTGTTTTTAACGCTCGTTCGGCGGCATAAATAAAAAAAAAGTGCGCCGATGGCCGAGGCGGCCGTTAACAAATTGAATGACGTCGAAGTGGTATCACATTATTATGGGCAAGACGATGCGTAGGTGTAACGGTCGCCGATCCTCCATCCTGCGTTTCTTTAAACGATTCTTCGATCCAGTGACATACTTTTACAAGCCACCGATATACCTTTAATGCAATTTGCTTTTCTCTAATGCCTATTGAAATACAACACTTTCATATTTTGTACGCACTTTTCGCGCGTACTTGCGCATGCGTCCGGCGTTTTTCTCTTGCTATACTCGACGATCGCTTATAAATTGCCGCATCGCCAAAGCTGAAGTTATTTTATGTATGTATGTACATTTAAATGTAGAGAATGAAAACTTGTGGACAATAATTGTTATTACTTTTAAATAAGTAATTTTTTACATTTCGAATTTGTCGTTCGAAACGGCGTTATTAATTAAATTCGAACAAAGTTGTGATACAATAAATTATTTTACACGCACACATCATTTGAGTAATATATAAACTATATCTATATATATCGATTATTTTTCCATATATTTTTGCTAATCCTACGGTATACAGTATTTTTAATAGAAAATCTTATTTGCCGCAATTTCTGTCTAATGATATTAACTTTTAAAAGTAAACAAAATTTTCTTAAAAAAAAGTTAATTTATTATAACACAATTTTATTTGTCATAAATTTTCAACTATTTACTCTTTATTTCTTTTTTTTACGTATATAAAGTGTACTTAATTCACTTGAAATTGTTTTATGCAAAAATAAAAAATAAACGGCAAAGAATTAAAATGCAAAGTTCCAAACTAATTGATTTATTAAATACTCGCTGTATGCTCTTCTTCAGTTAACAATATTCAATTTACTTTTATCGATTTTATCGCTCCCATTGATACAATTTTATTTGCAAGTGTAATTCAATTAAAATCATTCATAATTAATATTTAACTTCATTATAAAAGAAATTTATCCAATTTTTCATGAAAGCTTTAACTCTTTCTTCTCTTATTTAAAAAAAATAATGAAATCCTCTTTTTTATAATATTTGTTATTTGTATTATAAGACAAGTTTCTCGTGTAAAAATGCCCTTAAAAACTATTAGCTACTTTTAACTTAAAAGACATCGAAAGAAAAGATTATAGTGATTAATAATACTAATTTAGATGCCAACAAGTCATTAAAGTTCTGAAATTTCACTTACTTTCTTAACATCAGTGGAGTATTTCAAAATAAAATATCAGAAAAATAATGTATATACAATTATGAGAATAAATAAAATTTTTGGGTACGAAAAATTAGCATAACATGTTTTTTTAAATTTAACAATATATTTAGTCTTTATTCAATTTCGAAACTACTGAGTTTTGTTAAAATGATTAATAAAAAGTAATTATACTTGGAAATAATAGACTTCTTTTCTCGAATTAATAATAACTGATTACTCGTGTCAGTTGGCGGTATGATTTGTAAATTTAAATTATTACTAATATTTATATAAATAAGTATTTGTCGCCGTTTTATAAAAATACATTTTTTTCTATAAAATTTATAATTCTAAATGATGTAATTCAAACAAAAATAGAAGATATACACTATTTAACGCTTTTAATATCAATCTCTTTAAGAGATCATTATAAGCATTTCTACGTTCTGCAAATCAATAAACTCTATGAAATTATTAATATAATACTAATTGAACAATTTTCTAATTGTGCAATAAAACATTTGTTTTAACTTATATAAGTTAACAAATACATTTTCAACAAAGTGACATTCGATTTAATTTAAAAGGCTAACTTACAAAAAATTTCAACTTGCTTTTTTATCGGTATCGACTATTTTATCTGATAATAACTTTTTTTCTTCAACTTCCTCTTCCTTTTCTGAATCAATATTACTTATCTTTAAATCTAGCTTTGCATTCGTCAAGTCAGATAATCGTAAATCTGGATGTTTGTCACTCAAAGCACATGCTTCCAATACATATTTATTAAAAATTTCACTTTTATCCAAATACACATGATGACCAGCACCAGTAATTATCTGAACAGAAAAATTATGGTTATAGCAAATACGAAATGTATTGTACAAAATAATAAATAAAAATAAATTAAAGATAAAATTACCTGTACATTAACAAAAGAGTTTGACCTAACATTTTTTATTATCTCTCCAGCTGAATTATCTACCCACGATCTACTGCCGTAAAGAAGAGTAATTGGAATTTCAGGATCTAATTTATCAATCCTCTTAACTATTGGATTCTTTGCCCATCCAAAACCTTGCATCATTGCATGGAAAGCACTTTCACCTCTAAAGTTCATATTTTTATAATGTTTTGAATTTAAGTGCAAAAAAGGGTACTAAAAGCACTGAATCTCAACATATATTAAATTTGATACTTACGAAGGAGTTTGAACGTTACATTGATGGATGTATTGTGATACAATGCCCAAATCGTCTTTTAAAATTGGGGCGAATTTCTTCACTATATCTGGACGTGTTGTTTCAATAAGCCATTGACCTGAAATATTTAATAATTTTCTTAAAATTGTTTATAAATGATTGAATAACGAGTAAATTAAATTAAATTAATACCGAATGGTCCAGCAAATCTAACAGCCCATAATGGATTCAAAGGTTGGACCATATAAGCTATTGCCTTTAACCAAAATGGTACATGCATTTTATTGGCTATGTCAGTAGGCCTTTCTGGGAATCCCCATGGATCGGCAAGAATTAAATGTTTGACATGTTCAGGGTATTGAATTGCATAAGATGCAGCTAAAAAGCCACCCATCGAATGTCCAAGTAAAACAAACTTATCTAACTGCATCTCTTTCCTCCATTCTTCAACTGATGTGACTAGCTGATTTTCTGCCTCTTGAGCTTTTGTACTAAAAACTGGTCGACTGCTTCTACCAAATCCTAAAAAATTTCATTATTTATTATGACATAAACATCTACACTCACTAAATAAAGTATAAATATTCAAATAACCTAATAAATCTATAGCATAAACTGGCCTATGCTTTGCTAAAGAATCGAGATTTAAAACCCAAAGTGCAACTCCAGCTCCAAGACCATGAAGCAAAACAATGGGTGTTTGTGGAGAATCTTGATTCATGGATATAGTCCATATTTTATCAGAACTTCCAATAACTGGTCCAATATCAACATACCATCCTCTATAAGCAGTTTTTAAATCTGTAATAATAATAGTTTATTAACCATTAGTTGTAAAAAAAATTAGTTGATTATGTAATTAATAATTATCATCACTCTAAGATACAGCAAAAAGATTTTGTTTATATTTACACGAGAGTATCTTTTTTTCTGCTGTCCTCAACATCGTTGATGAAGATCTTGACCAGTTAAACCATCCCCAAAACCAGCTGCAAAATTAAAAATATAACTAAATAAATTTTATATAACAGATTATACAATTCACAGTAGATATTATATACATATTTCAGTAGGTATCATTATTGCGCATTATTAGTTAACTACACAGCTTTTGATGCAAGTATACTAATTATTGGAAAATGATGATATATTTAAAAAAAAATGTAAATTAATAGATAACCTTGATAAATTTACATTGATTGAAAAAATAATTTATTCTAAACATCAAGCAATAAAATTCAATAGTATTCAATTAATACTTTTAAGTACTCATTTTCAGCAGTCATCTAAAAAAGTACTTAAATAAAAGAAATAAGGATAATTTCGCACTATTTTTAAAACGTTAATATTTATTCAATGACCATTTGCTACGTTCAATAGAATAACAAATTGTATGCATGTGTCAAATAGAAAAGTAAGGAATATTTTACTGTTTTTAACGTTGATTTTAACTGAAGTAATGGATTTGCGACGATATTTTGCAGAAACATCGTATCATTCTCATTCGTCATCAGTATTACTTATATCGAAAATAAAGGCGAAAGATTTGCACATAACCCCAAAAAACTCACCTCTCTGTTTTAAGCAACACTTCATTGTTCTCTGCCATGGACTTAAAAGTTTCGATTTAATTTTCGCACGAAGTGATGATCTTTACTTTGTATAATATAATATATTCCAACAGTGGTCTTGCTTATAACTTCGATCACCTGATCCACTCTGCATTAGAATTATGTTTGGAATAAGCAAAAGCGCAATACCAACTTCTTTAAATAAGTAAACACTGCACAGCCGTTTCCTGCGTGTATTGTGTATATAATATCTTATGTCATGATGATGCATGCGGATGCGGATGGGTTGGGTTGGTCGGGTCGGAGTACAAGATACAAAAAAGCATTGATTAGATATACATATATATTAAAATGTACATATATATCGAAACAAGCGTGCAAAATATCTTTTTATATATATAACATGAGAATATGAGATTATAACGACGCCCCGTACGAAGACTAGCACAACTCAGCTCTTGCCCGTGTTAATTAATTCCCATTTAAAATTCTGAGTTGTGCGGCTAGCCTTCGTACGGGGCGTCGATAAGTGAGTGACCTGTCCTTGCACTGCGATTGCACGTAATTAAATCTTCAATATTTTCTTAATTAATTTAAACTATCTAATTAAAATAAATTAATTACTGGATATATAATAAACAAGGAAATTACTGCAAATTTATAATAATAACAGCGATAATTATAAATTTTCAATTGATGGTATAAAAGGACACTACTGTATCGATTTATTTAATAAATTTTATATTTTCGTAGCAGTTTTACCATCTACAATCAATGATTAACTTTTGGTTATGGTTAAGAGATTTGCGCGGGAAGGAAAGCAGACTTTCCCGCAACACGGCAACAGTTCGTCATCCTTTATATACAGAGTAATCGCGGGAGACTGTAAACAGTGAATTTTTTGTGTTTATTAATTAAAATAAGTAAAAAATGTCGAGTCCTATGCAGCCTCCGCAAACTCCAACACGCACTCCGAGGAGATCAACTCGATCGTCGCCGAATACCAGTTCACCCAGTGTTAATGGAAACCGCAATGAAACAGCAACACCTAAGCGAAATGCTACTACTCCACGCAGTAGACGAGGTAACGCAGTAGTAAATATTTAGCTGAACAAGTTTTTTTCTCATTATTAATGAATTTATTAATTTTATACTTTAGGAATTGCTGCTGGATCTTCCGACACACCTCTTCGATGGGGAGCTAATCGTCAGACTCAAGAGACAATTGCTGCTTCCTCGGAAGGTCCATCATCGGCTGCACCAGCTTCTTCTCCAAATCGAATGCTTATGACGAGTCCACTTCCTCAAGGAATGACAGAAATTGATTTATCGTCTCCATTGAACTACGGAACACCAAGTTCTTTGGGTTCTATTAGAACTCCTAGGAGTGGAATTCGAGGTACACCAATTAGACAAAGACCTGATGTTAGAACAGATAAAAGAATGAGACAAGTTAATGTTGGCCCTGAATCAGCGGTATATAATATTTTTTCAATTAACAATTTTTAATAAGAACTCTAATCTAAAGATATTCTGCTATTAATATTGAATAAAATTTTATAATAATTCATTTTTATAATTGTGGTAGATTCCTGAAGAAGCAGTTCAACCTCAGGTAGCTTCATCTGAAAGTGAAAATTTAGCTGGACCTCAATTAGTTATTTGGGGAACAAATGTAGTAGTTAACCGTTGCAAAGAACAATTTAAAAGATTTATCCTGCGCTACATTGATCCAGAGGCAGAAAATGATGAATTACCTGAAAGTATGAATGTGTCAGAACCACTATACATGCAGAAGCTTGATGAAATAAATACCTTAGAGGAGCCTTACATGAATATTAACTGTGCTCATTTAAAAGCTTTTGATGAACAGCTTTACAAACAATTAGTTTGTTATCCTCAAGAAGTCATTCCAACATTTGATATGGCCATAAATGAAATGTTTTTTGATAAATATCCAGCAGCTGTACTTGATCATCAAATACAAGTAAGGCCCTTCAATGTATGCAAAACAACAAGTATGCGCATGCTTAATCCTGAAGATATTGATCAATTGATAACTATTTCTGGAATGGTTATTCGATCTTCTGGTATTATTCCGGACATGAGAGAAGCTTTCTTTAAGTGTATTGTATGTTCCTTTACAACAATGATTGAAATTGACAGGGGTCGAATTAGTGAACCTACAGTATGCACTAATTGCAATAACAATTACTGTTTCCAACTCGTTCATAATCGCAGTCACTACTCAGATAAACAAATTGTTAAATTGCAAGAGTCACCAGATGATATGCCTGCAGGACAAACACCCCAAACTATTGTTCTATATGCACACAACGACTTAGTAGATGCCATTGCTGCTGGTGATAGGGTTTCTGTCACTGGTATTTATCGAGCTCAGGCTATTCAAGTGCATCCAAGAGCTTCAAATGTTTGTGCAGTTTACAAAACTTATATTGATGTTATTCATTACAGAAAACAAGATTCTAAAAGGTAATTAAAATCTATACTTTTGCTAGTATTTTAAAAATATTTTCATAATTATTTTTATTCAAATAAAGGTTGTTTGATATGGAAGATGGAAAAGAACATGCTTTCCCACAAGAACGAATTGATTTGCTGAAATTATTATCACGTAAAAAAGATATATATGATCGCCTTGCGAGAAACGTAGCGCCTAGTATTTTTGGAAATGAGGATATTAAGAAAGGTATTCTTTTGCAATTATTTGGTGGAACCAAAAAAACTCATACCACATTAGGCAGAACTCACTTCAGATCTGAAATTAACATTTTACTGTGTGGCGACCCTGGTACTAGCAAATCCCAGTTATTGTATTTTGTTTACAATTTACTGCCTCGTTCACAGTACAGTAGTGGAAAAGGTAATTGATCATTTTTGTCAGTTTTAATTTTAATGAAGGTAAAACTAAAATTTTTTTATTGCAGTCATATCTCAATTAAAATGAATAGAATTTTAAAGAATAACAAATTTAATAAAGTTTTTATACTATGTAATAATTTGATTAAATTTTTTAAAATAAAGGTTCCAGTGCCGTGGGTTTGACAGCTTATGTAACTAAAGATCCAGAAACTAAACAACTTGTCTTACAAACTGGAGCTATTGTGCTTGCTGATAATGGAATTTGTTGCATTGATGAATTTGATAAAATGAATGATAGTACAAGGTCTGTCCTTCATGAAGTAATGGAACAACAAACTTTAAGTATAGCAAAAGCTGGTATCATTTGTCAATTAAATGCTAGAACAAGTATACTAGCAGCAGCTAATCCTTGTGAATCTCAATGGAACAAAAACAAAACTGTAAGAATTCTTTACTCTAATATATTTTTTATGTAGAATATAAGATTATTGACATTTACAAATTTCATTTTAGATCACAGATAATGTTCTGCTACCTCCTACTCTCCTGTCTCGATTTGACTTAATTTTTCTAATGTTGGATCCACTAGACCCTTGGTTTGACCGAAAATTAGCAAGGCATTTAGTTTCTCTCTATTACAAAGACGAGCTTGAAGAAGAAGATGATTTGATCGATATGAGCATTTTGCGAGATTACATTGCATATGCTAAAGAACACATCCATCCTACTCTTGGCGAAGAAGCTCAACAAAGACTAGTTCAAGCGTACATTGATATGAGACGTGCAGGACGCGGTCGTGGTCAAATAACGGCGTACCCACGACAGCTTGAGTCGCTCATTCGTCTCTCTGAAGCTCATGCAAAAGTTCGTTTTAGTACCGTCGTTGAATTAATCGATGTAGAAGAAGCATGGAGGTTTGTATACGTTTCTAAAATATTTCATAGAAAGTTATAAATATACAATTAAATAAATTACCTTTCTTTGAAGATTACATCGGGAAGCTTTAAAGCAATCGGCTGTTGATCCCTTAACTGGAAAAATAGATGTAAATATATTGACAACTGGTTTGTCTGCTTCTGATAGACAGCGTCAACTTGAAGTGGCAGAAGCATTGAAGAAAGTAATTAAATCCAAGGGAAAAATTCCCACTATAAGTTATCAAAAATTGTTTGCTGAATTCAAAGAGTCTTCAGAAATTGTAAGTTTATAACATGCAGTCATACTTTTAATTTATTTCATATTGAAATTTAGTAATTAATATTTTGAACATTTTCTTTTAGCAAATTACTCGAAATATGTTTGAAGATGCCCTAAAACATTTACAAGATGATGGTTTAATTTATGTTGTAAGCAAAAATACTATTAAAATTTATCATGTAGATGATGTAAAATAACAAATTCCGTGCAACAATGACTATAAAATAATCTCTCTACAACATACAAGAGAAAGATTCTACTATAACTAGTATATTTTTCTACGTTCATTTATATTATAAATATCTACATCGTTATTTGTAAGTTTTTTACGATTGTAGAGTTGTAAGTACATTTAAATACATTCAAATTATTTAATTATTTAAAGGCAATCTTATTATTTAACATTTAGAGTAAATAAATCTCACCTTTATGAGTTTATAACCAAAATGAAGAAACTTATCCATCTTAATAAAACTTATTATCTTCCAATGGTGTGAATTAAAATTTACAAAAAATTACAAAGAAGTATTAATAAAATATTTACTATCATAAAATAAATGTAATAGTTACAAGTTCATAAAATACACAAGAATAACGTTAGTGAGACTGTGCAATCTCTGAAAAGAATTCCAAAATATTTTGTATAGAAAATTCTAAAGTTACATTACTATCTGGATAACAGCGTTGTATTAGTTCTTCAATATTAATATATTGAGCTATAAATTCGCCTTGCATTTCACGCCAAACGACCTAAAATATGAAAATAGTTCAATTTGTGTAAATTGCAATCAATTTGTGTACATTGCACTAAATTTGAAAAGAATATGAATTACTTGTAACAAATTTTCTTCTTCACATAAATGTTTTTCTACTTTTCTGTACAAATGTTCGAGACCTTTTTTTACTTCTCGCGCCGGATATTCTTTAACCACCCTTTTAAGTTCTTGTCTACTAAAAGCCATTTGATAGCTAATTTCCGATTCTTTGACGCCAGCTCCAACCTTTGCTTGTACTCCATCAAAGAAAAACTATAAATGGGATTCAATGGTTCAATTAAAAGGTGCATAAAATTCTTTTTAAACTTTTCAATTAAATTCTACTTACGTTTAATTTTTCCAATGGTCGTCCAAAATATCGAGTAACATAAGCTTTTAAAGCTTCTTGGTATTTTTGTTTGGCTTCTTTTCGCTCATGATCCAAAACTGATATTTTCAATTGAGATAAAAGATCGTATAAGTGATGAAAGTTTTCTGTAAATGCAAATTCTCATGTGTGTACAAAAAATGTTACAGCTTCAAAACTTATTAATTATATATAAAAATTTATGCAAAATATTCTTTGTAGAGGAAAACAATATGCCTTATAGGAAAATCGGTTCAGTATAGATAAAAAATAGTACAAAAATTATTTTTTATTCTTTAGTATGTGGTAGATAGATAATTACCCATTTTTATTACTTCAGGTGGTGTCTTATGATGTTCTGTACTATGAACTATGATTGCTTCAAACATTGTACCAATCAATTTTGTATACCATTTTTCTAAATCTATTTTTCTATCAGAATTCTTGAAAATGCTTTCTGCAGTTCTTGCAAAAGGCCCAAAATTTTCTACATAAGGCAATATTCCACATTTATTTCTTCTATTTATTTTAGTATCTACAATAGATTGTTGTTGCATTTGCATAAATTTATCAAAACTTCGCTTGGCTTGTACAAGAGCTGAAGCAAATGTCATTGAAAGAAATGATCCAGTATCTTGTGCAGACATAACGTGTTGGGATAAACGTACTAATACATACATACACCAACTAAAAAAAGAATTGGAATAAAATAAAAATATTATTTAATTCTAATTAATATAAAAACTGTAAAACTTACAAAGTATCTATTTTTTCAAGAAAAGATATAAAACTGTTCAATTCAGTTTCTAAAGATGGAAATATAGCAGCCATTGTTGCTCTAACTTGTTCATTAACTTGACGTTCTAATTTTGTTAAATCATTTGAAGTAGCAGTGCTAGGACTAATAGGTAATGCATTATTTTGAGGATCATCACCTCCACTATTACCACTGCTACAGCTTCCAGATTCGTCTTTAATCATCTGTTGATTCATCTAAAACAAGAAATAAAAAAAGAAAAATTCATTACTAAATTATTCCATATCATATTAATAAAAGTTTTTTACACAAGTAAATGGTGGGCAAATTTTAAAAATATGTCTACCTTTGTTGTTGGTGAAAGAAATGAATCCAAGTGAAGAAAAGATATACAAAAAGCTTGTTCGGCAAGACAAACTGGTTGCAGTTGTGAAAGTACATTATCTAAAATAGAATCTAAAACAGCACCTTCTCCTTGAGGCATCCATTGCTCACTACTAAGAAGGCAAATAAGAGGTTGTACTGATGAAACAATAGATTCAACATCCCCTTTTGGTGCGTTACTACTTCCTGATTTACTGGTTGAATGAGCTTTAAAAATATAATAATTTTACACATATGTCAAATAATTCATGTTTGTGGTTAAAGTAAATTTTTACACACAATGATGTTGATGTTGAAGCCGTTTCGCAAGAAGGCGATCTTTTGCTTCTTCAAAAAAGTATTTAAAATTTCTTTGATATAATGATCCCATAGTTTTAGTATACACTTTTGTTAATTGTGCAAAAGCTTTTTGATCCAATGCTCTTAAAAGTTTCATGAGTTCAGTGTACGGTTCCAATTCTTTCTGAATATTCAGATGAGTCAATAATTTGAAATCATTTGGTGCATTCATTGATGGTGTAACATTTGATTGCTGTATTCCAAAATTTGGTACATGTACTGCTTCACCTGTATCATTACCCTTTAAACATAAAATGTGTAAATATTGGGAATCACGTAAAAATTTTAAATCTTTCTAAATACATTCATAACTTTACCAAATGAATAAATAAATTATTTAGGTGACGGGCAACCAATGAAGAGAATTTTATCCTCAATTTATCCAATTTCTTTTTTTGTTCTGCTACAGCACTTAATTTGTCTAATCCTAAAGGAAGTGGGTACGAAATGGCTTTCAATAAAGCAGTTCCTGCAACTACAAGCTTATCTCTATTTCCTGGAAGTTCTGCTTCATTCAGTATCTGTTGATTTTCTGGAGAAATAGTAAGCTGTGTCTAAAATTAAAAGATTTTTGTATAAAATATAGATCATGAATATAAAAGAAAATAGTATACATCAGTACATACAATCACTACTTCCAACTGATCTAGTAAAAGTCTAGCATTGCGATTAGCAACATGAATAGCCTGGTTTTTTTGACCAACTCGTTCCATGGCTTCTCTAATTCTACCTAATGCTTCATCATAGACTGTCAATTGAGCTTCAACTGATGATGCTTCTGCTATTGCTTCTTCAATACCACTCATCAATTGCAATACTTGTGGTTCAGACGCTAGTACTGATTGTATATTTTCCTGGAAATAAAAAAATTATAAAAATCAATTTGCAATGAATAACATAACATAAGTTAAATAATTACCCCATCAAGAATAGACAAATCTTTTGATAAAGTTTCCATAAACAGTTCTGCATTGGATACTGCATAATAACAATTTTCCATCAAAGATGCCAAATCCAGTGTTTCTTTTTCTGTTATTGGTTGATACTCAGTCATGTTCAATGAAGATTGCAAAAGTTCTAAAAAAATAATTAAAAAAAAATATTAAATATAATTGAATAAAAATATAGGAATTACTTGATGGATTCAATTATAAATACCATTATTATATTCTGGATTGCCAGTGTCATTTGGAACAATAGGAAATGATTCTGTTGCCATCCATTCTTTTGGTATATTTTTAAACTCGGGTCTTTGAGGCAAACCAAAAGAATATGTGTATAAATTAATAATAAAGTTACGTTTCTCTTGCAGATTAGTAGTAGACCATTTATAGATTTTATCGATGTGCAACTCCAGATCTACTGAATCTGCTCTAACACCATCAACAATATGTATATCACTCAATAGCCAAGATTGCTTCTTTTTAAAAGCATTTTTGTCGCTGCTCCCTTTAACTTGATACACAATAAGAGTTTCAGGTGCATCTATGGTAGATACAAGGCAAAGAAAACTAATTTTCTTTTTCTTATAAGTTTTGCTCACTCTGCAAATACTCAGAATTTTTTCATCACTCATACTAAAAATCTCCCTTTGCAAAGTATGTCTTGTTGCTGCCATTTTTGCGTTAGTTTAAAATACTCTATGCTCGAAGAATTCTTTAACTTTTCATAAGTATTTTGTACAAATGTCAATAGTTAACAAAGTGATTGTTGCATACAAATTATTTACAATCTATAACAATTTCATAATATACAGGAATTTCTTGCACCTGAATAACTGCGTTCACGATAATTCTTAATATTTTATACATTTCCGCTTGTATGTACAAGCATTTGAACACCTGCTAGCACTAGATTCTGAAAAGAGAAACGAAAAGTCTTTTTTAACTGCATTTTTCTTCGTAAAATGTAGTACACCCACATAACAGTCACACATAGTCACTAGTCACACACAGCTTCTATATAGTTCCATTGCCGCATAAACTTCAATGGCAACTATATATATACGTACACATACGTACCTAACCTGCAAAGTAAAGTGGAGTCGTCATATACTGTCATAGTTAGGTATATGGTATATAACGTGATACATCATATATATACAATAGTCCATTGACTATTGTGGGCGGTGTAACTACGTTTGAATATACTTTCGTTTTGACATTTTAACACTTTGCACGACGAGTACACATTATGTTGAGACGTTATCACAATCAGAGCAGATCCGGTGTCCGAATAAAATCTCCACTTTTTATTACCTACTTACCGTATGTGCTATAGCTACAAATTGCCTGTATCGATTTGAATGAGAAAAAATGACAATTTTCGAGAAATCCATCTGCATCAGAAAAGTAAATAAATTGCGATTTGAAAAGTAATAGAAGTTTTCTTTAATTAAAATCGAGAATGTTAAGTCCAATATGTCAGGACGCTGGACCGTTTAGAGAGTGGGCTCCGCTGACTGGTTTATTGCAAAAAATACCAGCCAAAATCCAAACGGGTATTTTTACTCAGGATATCAACTTTACTTGCATCGATGCTATCTCCGAATTTATTGCTGTCGGCACAAACCACGGTCTCGTTTACTGGTTTAATAGAAAAACAGAGGAGCTTGAAACACTCACATGCGAGGTAAACAGTTTTATTTTGTTAAAAAAACAATGTTCCTTATCATTATTAAGAAAAAAAAAATTAAGTTACTACGTGCAAGATTTTAATTCTTTTTATGCATTTATATTAAATGTACATCATTTTTTCTAGAATACCAGTAGCAGCATAACGTGTGTTAAAATAGTTTCAACTGTCGATTACATGGTAGCTGCCGGAGGTGATAATGGAGAAGTTAATATTTTTCAAATACCAAAACAATTTCCTGATTCTATACCAGAAACCCTAAAACCTAAGAGAAAAAAACAAGTAAGACATTATTACAAGTGTTATATTATTGATAATATAAACCAAGTTGTTTATTTATCTAAAAAAACATGTTACTGAATATTTAATTTTAATTTTAAAGGTAGAACGGTTTAACATTAGTGGACTTCATACAGGATCAGTGACAGCAGTAGAGTGGTCCAAAAATGGAATGAAGTTATTCAGTGGTGACCAACATGGTTTAATTGTTTTAACAGAAATGGACTTTTATCTTGTAAGTGAATAGAAATTGCATCTATTATTAAATAATAATTGACTTGTTTTTATATTACTACTATTTATTTTCAATTGTTTAGCATTTGTCAAAGTCAATTGAGTTATTGAATGAAAAATATTCTGTAGTGCAATTAAGTTATCAAAGTGGATTACTACTGATATCTACTTTATTCAGGACTATCATAGTTGACAGAAATGAAAATAAT
>JAWWEN010000048.1:7979918-7992229 GCA_035582955.1 Sycophila texana | reverse complement strand
CATACCAGAGAACAAGTAATTTATGCAAGCAGACCTGGTTTAAGAATTTGGCAAGCAGATAAAAATGGAATTGTTTCAAAAACATTAATATTGAAGGTACACTAACTGTAATAATTATTGTTAAAATTATTTAATCTGAAAAATTTACTTGTTGCTTAGGATGCTGTTAAACTTAGTCATTCACGAGTTGAGTTACTGAATCCAGCACTAAATACATTCAAAAGAAAATATCAGAAAGATCCTACATTTGGTATTATTTTCTCTTTCGTTGATGATTTAATAGTAACTTATAATGAAGACATAATTTATATAATAAATCCAAACACTATTATGATAACATCCATGATAACAGATCTTAGAAGAGTAACTGGTATTTCATGTTCCGAGGATGAAATATTTATTCTTGAAGGTGAAAGAAATATTGTACGAATAGCTGCTTATCCAGATACAATTAATATTGAAATAGGTATGTATGTCTTTTAATAATTATTATTTATTACAATTGATAAATCAGCATCAAAATTAATTTAATTTAATTTTTTAAGCACAAGATGAATCTCTAAGCACAACTCCTGTTGCAGAATTAAGTAAACCTGTTAGTTGGGGTTTGACAGTAACAGAATTGACATCAAAATTGAAATCTAGTCAAATTATGCCAAACATTCCATTTCCCAAAATGACCCCCACAAACCTTATTCAATCAACAAGGTTAGTTGAAAGGTTGTTAGTAAAATTATATCAACAAATTATAATAATCGTAACTATTACTTATGGTTTGTATAATACAATTTCAGTACTGAATCGCCAGTGGTTATTGGAATAGATGCATCTTTAATAATAGATGCAGAAGAAGCTTCAGAAATTCCTCCAATTACTTGCTTAAAATTGGATACTCAATTAGTTACAGGAATTGATGCCCTAAGAAATGCCACTGAAAAATATTCAGAAAATCACAACAAATATGTTGATAGAAAAGATGTGTTTAAAAAAATTGGTGAACAAGAATTTGAGGAAGTTGTATTTACACCACAAAAACGTAAGAAAGGAAAAAGAGCAATGGAAAATACTACTAACACTTTTTCAACAGTGCCAACAAATTTAATAACAAATGGCAATGACATTCAACCAAATGAAAATGAAATGAATAATGTTTTGATTGGATCAAAAAAACAAGCTCAAATGTTGCAAGATATTGAAAATGTTTATATTGTAAAATCTGAAAAAAATTTGGAAACTATTGAAAAGGCCATTCTAGATAAAGAGAAACTTTTATCTGGTTATTTAAATTTGGATTTATCAGTATACATGGATAAAAATGAACTTGATAGTACAACAAACACCTACAATATTACTGATTCAGAAGAAATTAATACAAATGATATATTTCCTCTGGTAACAAGTAAAATTCAAAATGTGCAATTAACAGATGTGATTGCCCAAAAACCAGAAAATAAAAACAGTACAGTTGACACACATAAATTTAATAATATTGCAGGAAGTAGTGTGAAGGACTGTGATAATAATACAGAGAATGTACCATGGAATGACACATGTAATTTAGTAGATGAACAAAAGATATCTGAAAAACAATTTACTGGTATGTTAATGTATTTATAACATTATTTTTAGAATTATCACTTGAAATAATAAATTTTGTTCTTCTAATGAAATTATTTTATAATTAAATTAATACTAATACCAATTTTCATACAAAATATGAAAAATATGAAGTGACATCTAAAATATATAATATTTTCAGCACTCTCTAAAGAATTTGTTAAATCTACAATCCAAGATAATGATGATTGGATATTACTTGGTTAAATCAAGTATACATCAATTTTAAGTAAGTATAAACAAATAAAAAATATTAATATATTGAATATTCTAACAATTATAACAAAAAATAATGTTGGTATTGTTACAGAAGTCCAGCTTTTATATTATCATGATCATGTTATGGTATTATTTTAAATTAGATCTATTTATTAATTATGCTGATGTAAAAAGTACACCAAAGAGTTTTACATTTTTTGAGATCTGAGTATGTTTGTACCAGTGTGATATTTTTAGTTGTATGTTTATTTATTTTATAATCATTCTAATTCTATTCAAAGTGTTATTATTATTGCACTGAAATTTTAAATAAATTTTTGTACTGTGTAAATAATTTTTATTATGCAAAGTGTAAAGTATTTACGATTTATTATTTATCAATGTTTTATTTAATTTTATATTTATTTATATTCTACAAGTATATATGATAGTGTAGGTAAATGTTTGCTTTAACAAATTTCAAAAGCTATCATTTTTAAGTTATAATTTATTTACAGAACAGTGTATATTCAATCATTTTCAACTGATTTATTCAATTCACTGTTATTTTGAATATTATTTATGATTCATAAATTTTCTCTTAAGAATATAAATAAAAACCATCATTATCAAAATAAAATATTACTTTCTAAATAAATTTAAAATATTATTTTAACTTTATTTGCCTTTCCGATGTTCCAATCTTGGTCTACCTTTTTTAGCTGCTGGTTTGTCTTTTCCTTTGTTGAACAAAGGATGAGTAACTGAAATAAAAGTTTTTTAATGTAATGACATATTTTGCAGCAAGTAAAAATAAATTAACTAAGGATTTTATAATGTACAAATTACTGCCACATAACATTTAAATATTAACTTAAATCTAATTATTCAGTTTTACTTATAATTAACTAGAATAGTAATAATAATAGTAATATTAAAAAAATCAATACCATCAGTAGGTGCTGCTTTTAAATCAATTTCATGATATTTATATTTTTTTGATGGAACTTCATGATGTACAGGTTGTACTTCTTCATTTTCTTCTACTTCAGGAGAAATTGGTATAAATTGTAAAGATTCTTGATCTTCTGTTTCTTCATCTGAACTACAAAAAGCTGCTACCCTATCTATAGCTGCAACATCTACTTCAACTTCTTCATCTTGAGCCTCTTCTCCTTGAACAACTGACTTATCTTCATCACTTATATCAAATTCACTTTCCCGTTCTTCATATTCCACATTTTCATCAAGTTCTTTAAAATCTGGTGCAAAAGCAGACCAGTTTTCAACTTGATTCTGTGCCCATATTGAAACTACTCCAGAAGAAATGGATGCAATAATTGGCCTCACTGGATGCCACTGAAAATTTGTTGATAAAAAAAAATTAATTATTAATATATATTTTTTAAAAAAATAACATAAATAAGGAATAAGAATTATGAAAAGATTAAATGGAATGAATTTGAAAGAATTAGATTACCACAACATCAAGTAAAAGTTCTCCTTTGGTTCCATGTAAGATTTTTTGTAAATTTCCTATACTTTTTTCCCATATATACAAAGCATGCTGTCTTGCTGAACCAGCACAAACATATTCTCCATCTCCTGAAAAGCAACATTTTTTCCATGTTGTTTTATTTACAAGATCTTGTAATTTTTGAATTGGTTCAGGTTGTCCATCCTGTCCACATGTTAACACTTCTGAACTATCATACACTCGAATGACTCGATCAGCTGTATTGATTAAAAAACATGAACCCCTACGTGCAAATTCAATACTTTTCACAGCTGTATTACTAGCAGTTCCTTGTGAAATTTTAAATGATGCTTTAATTGAACAAGAATCTACATCAAGCACTAATATTCGACCTCGTCCATTTCCTGTAAAAATATAATCTCCTCTTCTGTTAAAAGAAGCTACAATGTTTAAATCACTCTGAAAAAAAGACGTTTGTAATTAGATTTTTATTTTTCTTTACTATTAAGCAACAAAAATAAGAGTAATAATACATACATCTTGATCAAGTGGTACAACTTGATGACTTCCTTGAATATCTACCATAACAGCTGCATGTCTCATTGGGCAAACTAAAAATTTGGTCCAGTTTCTCGGATGAAATTGTACTTTTAAAATAGGAGATGGGAATCTATACTTTTGTTCACATTCTCCTGATAAAACATCCCATATGCATACATTATTGTCAGTTGAGGCACTAAGAAGCTTATGACCATTTCGAGACCAACTAAAAAATAAACAATTTTTGTGAATTTTTTTCTTTAAAATGAAATAACACAATTAAAGCTTTATTACCTTAATGAACATACTGGATGTACATGAGCACTAATAATTTTTGCGATACCTCTTGTTAAAAAGTCCCAAATTACTATTCTTCCATCGTTACATCCAACAGCAAGTAAAGTTCCCCTCTTATTGAATGCACAAGTTACAGCAAGTGAAATACAGTCTAATGTACCATCAAATTCCTGTAAAAATTATTTTCACATATAAATTGAAATTTTATTCTTATTAATTATTTTGAGTAAGCTTAAACAAATTTACCTCGGGATAATTTTGTCCAAAAGATTCTGGAGAAAAAAAACAAAAATAAAATATTAGTAATAGCATGTGTACTTATTTATTCTATCAGTAGTAAATGTAATTCATTTTATACTATTTATCAATTATTATTTAACAACTTTTACTTACCTAACAATTCTAAATTCATTATTTCTAACAATTTTAGTAATTGTTAGTCAATGTATTATAACGAATTCTGTTTTTCTTGAATGTTGTTTCCAATTTTAAATCGTTGTTATTGTTAGTTTCTTTTGAAGAATAGATTAAGTACTTTAAGAATAAAAATTGCTCATTGCTAAATATTATACAATATGATTATTTTAACAGTAATGACCATTGTTTATATTTCAAAAACGTAAGTGTTTATAACCCTCTTTTCTAAATAATATCAACTCTCAATTTATATGAATTCCTTAAGGTGTCATTTCATGATGCAGCGTCAAGAGAGCGCGAAATTTGAAATTCTTATTTCGCCTACACATACTACATATTATACTGAATATGTATAAGTGCCTTGACCTTAACTTTCTAGATTATCATGAAAAAGAGTAATTAACTATATTTGTTACTAATAATCATGATCATTGAATTTGAATGAAATTTTAAAAATATTCAAAATTGGCATGATTAATGGTTCTCAGAAAATGAATGACGAAATAATATAAAAATATAGGAACAGAATTAAAAATGGAAGGCGTTTACACTTATATTTATCAAATTTTAACTAAAAGCTAGAAAGAATCCAAATAATTTATTATACATTTATAAAATGCAATCAATAGTACCCTTATTCATATTTTTAAGTAAATAATAGTATTGAAAGTAGTGTTTAAAATATATTTTATTTGTCATCTTATCTATTGAAAATGTAAAACGGCTTGCTATTTATTTCCTTATATAATGCTAATTTGACCTAAATGATTATTTAAGTATTTATTTTTTTAAAAGTAATGTAACTGTTTTCAGATAATAGTCTTCTAATTAAAGGCAAAAAAAAAACGAGAACACGTTTTATGGTACACATATCTCATATATTTACAATAAATTTTTACAGCGTACTATAAATATTGTTATAATACAAAATAAATGCATAAAAATGTCAAAATTGAAAAATTTTAATTTGAAAATAGTACTTTTTTATATTAAGTAATATAATGTAGCTTTTTAATGTACAATAGATCTACATTTTTTTAAAATAAATATTAATAAAATTGTATATTACTGAAATCGTGTTTTCCTTTTATTTAAAGAAAATAAAGAAAATTATTCTTATCAGCATATTTCTTTAAAATAATAGTTCATAACATGTTGCTCTCTATATTTTATTTAAAAAACATAGAGTTGTCATTTAAATAAACTCTCATTTTCTATTTTCCATAACGCTGCTCACATTTTCTAAATTTGATCAAAACATTTGTGAAATGATCAGATGATATATTGTAATGTGTTGGAATATTTCTGGAAAAAATATAATTAAAAATGTATAAAATCTATTTCTACTAAAAATGTGTAGAACATGTTGGCTTAAATAAAAATTACTTTAAAACAAATAAATTCTATTTACTTACATAAATTCAGTTACTCTAGTGTGCCATGGTAACAAACCGTAAGTACATCTAGTAGTTCCAAATACTAATGCAAGATCAGGATCTGGTACAGTTTCATTTAAGCATAGTTTTTCATCCAGAAACTCTGGAGTAATATCATTTTCACTAATAATATTTAAATTAGTAATACTAGCTAGATTCTTAATTAATGCAATAACTTTATCTTTTCCATCTTTATACGATAACATTTGTACTTTAGTTTTATATTTGTTATTTACTTCTGTAATATTACAATATTTAACTGGTTCAGAAGTACATATTTCTTTATTGTTAAATGATTTTGTAATAGATTTGGTTTCACAGTCAAGTATATCATCTGGTATACTTAACCATTCAATACTTTGTGTAATAACTGGTACAAGCTTAACAATTTGCTTTTCAAAAAATATTTGATTATTTTGGAAGACTCCTAAAAACACAATATTAAATACATACATAAATATATATTTTTCTTGTGGAATATTTATGTTATAAAAAATAATTCTAGATTACCTTTGTGATCGTAAAAGCTAACGTAAGGTATTTTAGCTTGCACACACCAATTAGTAATTTTAGCAATATCCACAGCAGATATTCCTTCTTCACCAATTATTATAACTAAATGATTTGGTATTTTGCCATTTCCAAGGCTTTTCAATGTGTAATCAAAGTTCAGGCTATTCGAATACTTTAATTGCTTCAGAGTTGACACTATTTGACTACATAATTGTTCTATAGCACTATACAAATCATACAGAAAATGCAAAATATTTAATAAAACTCGAAAAATTATGTACATTATGGAAGAACAATTATTAATAAATGTTTAGGTTAACAACGCTGTTATCAGAATAACATCTCTGACAAATGTACACATCATTTTAAGGCTTTCCGTTCATAAGTGCACTACACATTTCACGATTTCATTCGAACGAAAATTTCCACTTCATGAATGAGCATTGGCCGAAATTATTTCGTTCGAATATTTTGGTATTTCTCAATATCCAATTGAATTTTAGAGAAAAATGGAGCGTCGATTCGGCAACAAAACTCAACTCCTATAAAAGCAGGCGCACCAATTCATTGTAAGAATACCCCTACCGAAACGATTGATTTTTATTTTCGTGGTTTAGTTTCTCTTCTATCTACGTTCAGCTCTGCCGGGGTCACAAAGCGGCGTTTAGCAAGTCCATTAGCGCCTGACTTTACAGATATTTTATTGTTAAATAGAAGTACAATAAAAAGTTATTACAATGGCAATGCACGTACCAAAAGCTCCCGGCTTCACCCAAATGCTTAAGGATGGTGTTCGCGTAAGTGTGACAAAGCATTTTATGCTATTATTTACAAATGAAAAATGCACATCTTAGCAGGACTAAACATGTGCTTTCCGCCTGACGAAGCTATATCATTACCTTTTATGGCTCTGTCGTATTTCGATTTTTTTATTACGTCTATTCCTTTAAATTGTACATTCTTTTTAAAGAATTAAACAAATTAAACAAATTTGCGTTTTTACAAACGTGACAGAATTCATTGAGAAAAATAAATAAATCAAAATGAGTCACGAGTTATAATTCATGATTGCAATCTAATAATTATTTATGTATTTAAAGTATTAATATTATTGAGATTCATTTTCTTTTAAACTTAGTAATGCCACTGTTTTTGTCAATTTTTAAATAACCTTATTCATTTTTATGCATTTTTTAAATTTACAATACTAATTGAAAATTTTTATACAGTACTTTTCTGGATTGGAAGAAGCAGTTTTTCGAAATATCTCAGCTTGCAAACAATTTGCACATTCAGTGCGAACTGCCTATGGACCTAATGGTATGAACAAAATGGTAATTAATCATCTAGAAAAATTGTTTGTCACGAGTGACGCTGCCACAATAATTAAGGAATTGGATGTTGAGCATCCAGCTGCAAAATTAATGGTTCTTGCTTCGGAAATGCAAGAAGCCGAAATTGGAGATGGTACCAATTTTGTTATTATATTTGCCGGAGCATTGTTAGAAGCAGCTGAAGAGCTTCTGAGAATGGTATATTCTTTCAACTATAATAATAATATTTATTTTCATTGAAAATAAATTAAAATTAAATATTAATTATGATTTTATTTAAATTTCTAATTTTAGGGTATAACTACATCAGAAATTGTTGAAGGATATGAATTAGCTCTTGAAAAAACTTTAGAAGAACTGCCAAAGTTAGTGACATCTGAAGCAAAAGATTACAAAGACTTGGAGCAAGTCAAAGCTGGTATAAGAACATCAGTCATGAGCAAGCAATACGGCAAAGAAGATTTTGTTGCAGATCTTGTGTGTAAAGCTTGCATTTCTATTTTGCCAACATCACCAGAAAGTAAGACCACTTTCAATGTTGACAATGTTAGAGTTTGTAAAATTTTAGGATCAGGACTTCATTCTTCTCAAGTAAGAAAATTCAGGATGGTAAAATTCTCTTAATTGAAACAGTTTTGTAGATGTATTATATTCATTCTAGGTTGTTCAAGGAATGGTATTTAAAAGACAAGTTGAGGGAGAAATTACAAAAGCAGTAAATGCTAAAATTGCTGTCTTTACTTGTGCTGTTGACATTACACAGACAGAAACCAAAGGAACTGTATTGATTAAATCAGCTGATGAATTAATGAATTTCTCTCGAGGTGAAGAATCACTTTTAGAGTCACAGATCAAGGCTATTGCAGAAACTGGAGCAACCGTGATTGTATCTGGAGGCAAATTTGGAGATATGGCTCTTTACTATGTAAACAAATACAATCTTATGGCTGTACGTCTTCTCAGCAAATTTGACCTGAGACGTCTCTGTAAAGCAGTTGGAGCAACAGCTTTACCTAAATTGGTAAACTTTTATTTATTACTGATTAAAATATTTAAAATTTTTAATTGTTTCTAATTTCAATTATTATAATGCACCTATCAGGTTCCACCTAGCAAAGAAGAATTAGGATTTGCTGATACAGTTCATGTTGATGAGCTTGGTGACACAAATGTTGTAGTATTTCAACTAAATGGACAAGAAAGTCGAATAAGTACCGTTATTGTGAGAGGATCTACAGATAATTACATGGACGACATTGAAAGAGCTATTGATGATGGAGTAAATACATTCAAAGCAATTACTAGAGATGGTCGATTTGTCCCTGGTGCTGGAGCAACGGAAATAGAATTAGCAGCAAGAGTTGCTTCCTACGCTGATACTATTCCAGGCTTAGAGCAATATGCTGTACGCAAATTTTCTTCAGCTTTAGAAATTTTCCCTAAAACTTTAGCGGAAAATAGTGGAACGCAAGCATCAGAACTTATATCAAAACTCTATGCTGCCCATAAAGAAGGAAAAATAAATCATGGTTTTGACATTGAGGTAATTTATTTTATTTAATATTATATTAACTGAGACCTTAAATTAATTATAAAAAAATTATACTTATACTGTAATTTTTATTTGCAGAGCTCTGGAGTAGCAAGTATTGAAGATGCAGAAAAAATGAAAATTCTTGATCTCTACATAACGAAAATGTGGGCTCTTAAGTATTCAGTGAATGCTGCCTGCACAATTCTTAAAATTGATCAGATTATTATGGCCAAACGAGCGGGTGGACCGAAGCCGCGAGCAGAAAAAGCAAACAGCGATGATGAATCATAAGGAATTATAAAGCACGTTAAAACACTCTATGTTTTTATAAAGTATAAGTATTAACAGCATCATTACAGTTAAAAACTGATTTTTATTATAATGAAATAAAAACGCAAATTCAGCTAAAAATAAGTACTTAGCTTTTATTCACTTTTATATGTACAAGAATATTGCCTGGTAATAAAGTTAAATTTATATTTAAAAAATTTATGATGAATCAGATGAATCTTCCTCAGCTTCTTGTAACCAATTAACAAATGGCAATACTGCTTTTCTAATATTTGTAGCGGTATTTTGTTTTTTTATACGATCGTCATTGTTGTCATTATCATACAAAGAATCTACCTCTAAATTGCTGCTGCAATCTTGTTCATACCATTCAAGGATCTTTTCTTCAACTAAAATATCATTATCGTAAAAGAAATGTAGTAAATTTTGAGCATAAGGTATTATAAATTCCTGATTTGTGTAAGCTACATCTTGAATAGCACGTAGACAATCTTCTTGAGCATTCTCAGTTTTAATGTAGTTAGCAATTATAGGTTTAAAGTAATTCAACATAGTTTTTAAGGCTCTATGATATTCAATTGGTGGTATAGTAGAATCGACACCAGATTCATTTTTAGTTGCATTTACCAGTGGCAAAGTAAGTATGGCTTTAATAACATTATAAGAGACCTGACGAATACCAACATTGTAAGCATATCTTGAAGAATTAATTTCTAATATTAAGTTTTCACATTTAAGCTTATCCTGATAACCACGTAATAAACTGTCTATTACTTCTGATAAAAATATGTCAGTGTCATCTTGAAGTTCTTGAGGAACTGGTGAGTCTCTTAAAGATGGGGAGGACCAAGCTGATGAAACTGATGAAGATGTTGACACATTACCATCATCTTCATCAGGATCAAGATCATCATCAGTGAGAATGTTTGAAAAGTTATGTTCAAGATCATCTGATCCATGCTCAATTTGTTTTACAATTAAATTACCATCATTACCAGTTTCTATTAAAGCATTTTGGTGCTCTTCAGCACACTTTACATTTGGCAATAGTATACATTTAGTTAATTTAGTATCCTTTTCTAAAATGCAATTAGAGAAAATGATACTATCACTTATGTCACAACCATCTTTGAGTGTACAATCCGAAATTATGTGAGAATTATTAATTCTTACATTAGCACCTATAACACATTTAGGCCCAATAACAGATTTTCTTATAGAAGAATTTTCTCCTAAAGCACTACCTTCTCCAATAATTGAATCACTGTGAAGAGTGCAGCCCTTTGAAATTACAGTATTTCGGTGTTTGTATGTGCTTTTTGACATGTAAATAAAATCTTGTAAAGAATCTGGAACTAAAGGATAGCAATGGCGCTGCAGTATATCTTTTGTTAAAACTTGATAGGTCTTCCATGATGTAATTGGCAATGCATAGTCTGGATAAATTAAATTTTCCCAATATATTCTTGAATCTAAAAATTCTTCATTCATCAAAACACCTTTTATGAAATCCTCCATTGTCTAAAAGTTAAATAAAATATTTTATTATTCCATTATTTATTGTTAAATAAATTATTGTAGTAATTTAATTATTAATTGGTAGTTTCTTACCTGAAAATCAAAATTATCTGCAAATAACGGAAGGAGGGATTGAGAACATAAATATATCCGAGTATCAAAAAGAGCAGTTTCAATCTGAACTTTATCGTGTTCTAAAAACCATTGAAGATCTAATTCAATTCTCTTTTCAGTAGTATCCAATTTTTTGTAAAACAACAACTTTCTTGTATTAGCATTTGATACAACTATACTCGATTCATTTTTTAGCGTTGAATCTTTGACATTTCCAAGATTTCTAAAAACCATTGTTAAGGCAGTATTCTTATCTTTCTCTCTTCTAGCTTTATGCAAATCCATCAGACTTCTCAAATTAACATTACCAAATGCTGTACCACGAATCAAAATAAAATCTCCTCTTATGAAACCTTTGGTGTCTATATCCCTAAGTGCATCTCCGAATGACCTGCATCCATCAGAGATAATAGGAGTTACAATAATATCTTTGTTGCAGTACTTAAAAGAATCTAAGAAAGTCTTCAACTTTTCAACGTGACTACTGCAGTACAAGAAAATTTGTTGGACTCTTGAGTGAACCAATGTTTCCAGTAAATGATTCAAAAGTGGAAATGTGGCAAGTGGAAATAATATACTAGGGTACACCAGCTGTACAGGTTTCAAATTGTGAATAAAGTCATCCGCAAAGACAATCGCTTGAAGAGTGTCTTGTTTGCCAAAACCACTTTTTGACATGTCTTTCTTTGTATTTATTGACATTTTTTTATATTTAATCTAAATTCTCTTTGTATAAAAAATTGCAGACTTCTTTTAAATAGTAAATATGTCACATTACGTGAGCTGCTGCACAAGCTGCTGCTTATATTTGATTAATATTTTAAGAATCGGTACTTAAAGGAAACCACATGGATCATATCACGCAACACATTCTGTATTTACACATATGCCTGCATAGACTCTATATGTTGCACTGATTATATTTATTCGTAAGTATAAGTTTACTGTTGTTATGATCCAGCGTGCATCCAAGATGGCGGCGCGGAATTTAGGCTCAGACTACAATTGCGTTGCAAGCTCCGATA
>JAWWEN010000048.1:7903742-7932304 GCA_035582955.1 Sycophila texana | reverse complement strand
AATCTTTACTAGAAAGTTGGCAATCTTTACTATGAGGTTAGTAATTTTTACTACACGGTTGGCAATTTTTACTTACTTATTCTCTCCGTGTATACAGCATAGTAATTTTTACTAGACATTTCTCTCAGTGTATTCAAAGTAAATTTCATTTATTTATATATTTTGGCTTCGCGGGTGGAGGTTGCTTGAAAGTAACGAAATAACTCGCTGGAAAATATTAGGCGTTGAAAAAATGTGCGGGATGATGAAATCGATGCGGTTAATTTGTAGAACTCATGCTTAGGGATCTATTGACATCGAAGCTCTGCTCACGATTTAATAACCAAGTCGAATTTTAGATAAAAATTGACGTGTGGTTCTGGGTTTTATATGCGGTTTCATGTAAGATCAAATATCTAATTTCAATTTTCAGTCATTCAACTTGTTTCAATTAAAGAGAAAAATTCAGTGGTAAATTTTACAAACATTACATCTTTTTGAATAGTTACTGTCTTAGAGTTATTACAGAAATGACTTGAAATTTATATCAGAGATTCTCCGCAGAATTACGGAGCCCACTACAAAGAGACTTCTTTCAAAAATTTATTTTGCATATTAAATAATAAAAAAATGTTTATGTCAATAAACCTAACTAGATTCCTAGCCATGAGTTTCTGATTCTGTTAAGTTAATATGGAAACCTTCCAGAAGGAATTGATGTATTATTGTAACGATTTATAAACATTATATTTGTTATGTAAATAATCAATTGTTAAAATTCATAACTACTTAAGAAAGCTTTGAATAACCAGTTACATTAATCCTAAAAGCTTCAGGAAATTGTTAAATGGTTTCTAAACAATTTCCTGAATCCATTCGCGTAGATAAATGTCTGAAAATTAATTTCGGAAAAAGGTATTGATCTTTAAATATTAAAAAGAGCGTAAGTCGGTAGTACATCGTGCTACTCTGGGTATGTTTTCACATCCCCTCGAACGACCTTTCGAAATTGACATTTCATTCCTTTTTTCCATCGCATCGAAATAGTTAACTCGAGCGAAAAGTCCGATCCGAAGTCTCTCCATTCGATCGCCGTCCCGAGCGATTTAATGCGAATTTATTCGATTATATTAATATTCATACCTCTCAAAATCGATGGCGAATAAGATATTAATTCAATTCGTAGAAAGGGCGCTCCAACGGACTCTCCGAATGAATTTTAACCGAAGTTGACGAGAGTAGTTGATCGCATGACTCTTCGGCCGATTTTTGCGCGCTCCAAAGAACTTAAAATTTGTTTAAATAAAAATCTATTTTTAACGTCCCTACGAGGAAATGTATCGGGGCGTCCGCCGGGGCTTTGAAGCGCAAAAACATAAATCTCCGATTGAATTTTTTTGCACTCTCGAATTCCCCCGGATTATTGTTTTTTCTCTCTTTCTCATCGCCGGCTCCGCGGTGCGTGACGAAAGTAAGCCACCGCCCGCGCGAGCAAATATCATACCCGTCAGACATCGAATTTCTCGATTCGAAACGAGCAGTGCGCCGAGCTTCTTTAATGTACTTTTTCTACTTATTTTTCCCCCCGTCGATGGATTCGTTCAGTCATAAACATCGGGCATACGTGTTTTTGAGTCGCGGCACGGCATTAGCAGAAAGCACATTATCTTCTCTTAAATCCGAGCTTTTGCAGCGCCACATAAAGCTGTATTCTCGATGTATTGGCCATTGGAATTGCAAGAAGCGTGTAAATGTATAATCCCGGCTCGAGTATAAAAGAACATTTTGTAATTCTTACGGAGTAAATATCGCGGAAAAGAAATTATTTTTATAATTCTTACGTAAGAGTCCGCTCGATGCAAAAGGTCATTTGTTTTATAATGCAGTGGAATATAACTGCTACGAAAGCTTTAAATTAAAGTGACGCAAATCGATAAAAGGAGGATGTTAACAAGCACTCAATTTTCACTTGCCGCTGGTATTACGTATAAAATTGTACGGTTTCTTTTTTTTAGTTTCTCGGAGCTCGGCGCACTTTGAATTTCCATCAGCAGCCTCCGCACTGAATAAAACATAAAAACGCTCAATTGAGATGTACAAATGGTTGTTCCAATCCTTTACCGTTTCCTCTCGTTTCGCTTATATTTACTCTCACCTTTTTGGTAAGAAAAAAAATTGTTGTTTTCAAAGTACCTTTCGAAACTTCGAACAAAGGACCCGCGAGAGGTCGTTTATTAAGCAGAGCGCAAACACCGTAGCGAATGCAACGTCCTGTATACGCGCTTAACGGACGCACAAAAGGAACGAAACAATTCCCACTTCCACATATGCAGGCGCGACGAGAGAGAGTCTAAAAGAGAGAGAGAGAGAGAGAGAGAGAGAGAGAGAGAGAGAGAGAGAGAGAGAGAGAGAGAGAGAGAGAGAGAGAGAGAGGGGGGAGAAAAGACAAGACCATGAGTTCATTGTTCAAAAACGCGGGGGTCCCCTCCTCGAGATTACAATTCGAATAGGCGAGGCTGCGTACGCGCAATCGGACCTGGTTATCGCGGAACTGCACGCGAGCGCTAATTTCTCGCGTGCGATTTCGAAGAGTGCGCGCGTCATTCGAACGGAGACGCGCGCGGCGCACCATTATTTTTATTTGAGCACTTTATTTCGCCTGGTTATTCATTTATTTTTAAGCTTTTTTCTGCTTTGGCTAAAAGGAAAGTCAGTTTCTTTCTTTTATTCTTTACTACAGTGCGCAGTTGCGCTTTTTCGCGATGCATTTTCAAGCGACGGGTCCGGGCAAGATTATAAGAGAGAGGATTACGTTGATTATGTATGAGACTTGATGAAGCTGGAATAGTTTTGATTAGCATATTTATTAAAAAATTTTAGCTTCGGCTTTTATATGTTGCGCCCGCTTTTTTTTTTACGGCGGCAGTGATAAGAAGGCGTTGCGCTTTTTGGATGCGGCTGGTTAGAGAGGGATAGAAGACACCCATAACTATTAGCTAAAGGTATAAAACATTTCCTGAGATGAACGAGCCATTGCTGTTGCAGTAACTTTATTTTGTTATCGTCGTAAAGCTTAATCCCTTTCTCTCAGAGAAATTCTTTTAAAAAAAAAATTTACTATGTTTTTTTTTTTTAAGCCAATTGGTATAATACTTTTGTTTTCTTTAATTTTATATAATAGGGAAATATCTTTCTTTACTATTGTTATTTTAAACAATAGTATCAGAACATTTGATTGACAGCTTTTTTCTTTGTACTCTTTTATTACGCTTAATTGATTTCTAAATATATGTTCTGCAATTAAATTCTCGTTTAAATCGATATAACGTTATCAGATGACGCAGGACCCTTTGTATTTTAATCAAAGTCCGTGGATGATTGTTATCGGTCTGCTGTGACAAACAAACACTAATTTGTGGTGGAGATCAATAATCCACAATAAATACATATTCGAAGCTTAAATTTCAAATGTTGCTATATCAAAATACCATTATAATCACTATAATTAAAACCAACTAATATTATAACCAAAAAACCATGAATTTTATTATGTATTTCTATTTTAAAAACTTTTCTATATATTTATGCACACGATATTTTTGTGAATCTTTGTAAATACTGCAATTTACAATAAATAGCTATTATATTTATAATTAGTCGATCACAATAATTTTATCGCATGAATGTATTGAATTGATGTTTAATATTTGATTTTTATAATGTTTAATAAATATTAAAAGCTAATGTAAAATATGAACGTACTACACTCCTAATATCAGTCCATTCAACTTTGTCACGTCGTAGTACTATTCTAAATGTTCTCATAGACTAACGACTGGCACATTTTGCGAAACTCAGCGATTAAAATTCAGAAGGTGCTGCGTCTACCTAGCCATGACATTTTCACTTTAAGTCCAATTAAATCTTGAACCATTAAATAATTTAAGTAGATTTAAATCTTTTATAAGTACTGGTTCAATCATCTTTAGATATATAAGATTTGCAGGGCAATTTAAAAATAATTTTTTTTTTCCCCGTCAAGTCATACTTCCCTATTATTTGGAAATGTAACAGTATTTCTTGATAGATTAATTTTAGTTTCATAACAGAAAAAGTTACTTTTATGAGGGGTTGCGTGATGTGTTCATGAGTTACGAGAAATCGTTAATGGTTAGTATATACGAGAAAGAAAAACTCGGTCTCAACACACAGTTTATGTCATTCAAAAAGTTTTACGCGCGACACCGAAACTCGGAGAATAAGCGTCTCCTTTAAAAAAAAGAAACAAAAAAAATAAATAAATAACTCGAGACAAAGAAAAGAAACACTTTTGCGACGGGCCAAGTGTGTCCATCAATCAAATAAAAAAAAAAATTTGTCAAGACCGAGCGCGGGGAATTGAGGGCGCCACACCGCGGACAGACCCGGGACATACCGCGTGATGCACACAAAAGTAAGCGGAACAAGGACGTGACGAAATGACGGATGCTACGACAGTCAGGTATTATACATACGGGGGGGTTACGGGGTAAATGGGTTGACACGTGATGACTTTTTTTTTTTTTTATTTCACCAACCTTAACCGTCGCTTTATCTCGCTATCCGTCCAAGAGTTCCGAATTAAAGGGCACTTAGTAATGAAATTCGTGCTTACCCTTACATTTGAATTTTTCGTCTCGCATGTTGTCGATGCGCTTCTTGAGGGCCCGCTTCGGCGACTCGCAGCGCGCTCCCGACGTCTCGATCGGATTCTTGTGCAGGTACTCGCTTAGCCAGCGCAGGTTGCAGTCGCAGATGAACGGGTTCCTCGCCAAGTGCCTGTCGAATCGAGCCTCGTCTCTTACACCGTGGCATTTTAATGCGCGACGCTCTCTCCTCTTCTCCTTTTTCTTTTATTTATTTTTTTTTTTAATTTCGTGGGTGCGAGCTTTAGGGAAATTGCGGGTCGCCGCGAGGCATACACGGCCGTTTCGTGTGTTTAAAAATTGCTGCGTGTACTTTTTTTTTTAATTTCGTGGGCGCGAGTTTTACGGAAATTGCAGGTCGCCACGAGGCATACACGGCCGTTTCGTGTGTTTAAGAAGTGCCGCGTGTACTTTTTTTTTACTCGAGATTTTCGACTCGAGCGGATCGTAAAGTGCTGATGCTTATTTCTAGATTTATAAATAGTCGCAATTTCTTCTTACTCTTAATGAGAAGTTATGTTGTAAGTATAATAAAGCTCGCGCTTTTATTTGCTTGGAATCCTCGTGGCTTTACAATGTTGACTGTTTTCTTTTTTGAAGAAAAAAAAAAAAGAATCCTAAATATACGATCGTAAAAGTATTTATTGGCTGGACGAAACTTGAAGTATCTGAATAATTTACGATGCGTTTTAACGCTGAAGCCGCGTAAGTAACATTAAAAAAATAAGAATGAGAGTCGCGAGATCTGCATAAAAGCGTCGGTGAAAAATCTCCGGAATAATGCCACTTACTCCGAAATTTATGTCGAATTTCTCCCGATCTCGCGAAAAATGCCCGTCGCGTAAACTTAAATCAAGGCTTTAACGATCGCGCATGCGCCGCGCGGCAATCAAAAGTGATTTGCACGGCGGGCACTCTCCGGTAGTCCGAGCGACTCTCCTTCCAAAATAAAAAATACCAAAAAAAAAAAAGAAAAAGAGGCGAAATAAGGTATACCCAGCACGGAGAAAAGAAGCGAGCGTTTCTCTCGCGCTTTTTCCGATCGCCGTCCCGATAAAACGACTGGAGTACAATACTTACAGGGTTTTGATGTTGCGGAGATTGGCAAAAGTCCCGTTGCTCAGCGACTTGATGTTGTTGTCGTAGAGAGATAAAAGCGTTAGGCTCGAGAGGTCGCGAAACAACTCCGTCCGTATGCACGATATTTCGTTGGCGTTGAGCAGCCTGGAAAGCAGGAACGGCGTATTACACCGTGTATCCGGAGGAAAACAAACACGCGGGATTTAAAAAAGAAACGGGACCGTCGGAGAAGTTGGAATGGAGAATATATAGGCTACCGGGCTTTTTTCGCCGCTCGCCGATGGGAAGCGGCGATAAATCAACTTCCACCGACAGTCGCGCTCCGCGAGGGGGAAAAAATAAACAGCTTCATTAAGAGAGGCCAGCGGAAATGGTTTACTTACAGAAGCTGCAAATTCGTTAGGCCTTGGAAAATTCCGCTCGGTAGCTCGGAAATCTTGTTGCCGTACAGCACGCTGCGGATCGAAAGTCAATCTATTAGCGGGTCGCTTGTGAAAAGTGATCTATTGCTTCATTTATTAGATGCAAAACGCTTTTTTTTTATGGCTTTTTGCTATTTGCTGTGCTTGTGCTTGGGAAGCGGCTTATTATACTTACAGCGACTCGAGGAACTTCAGGCCGTGAAAGGCGTCAGCCGCTACTTTTCGAATTTTGTTGTTGCTCAAATCACTGGAAAAAGAGAGTATTGTTTGCAAAGTCAATTGTCTAATTAGTTAAAAGCGTGGAGAGAATTGTATAATTTTTTCCCCTTTGCTCCGTGCTATACTACTCTCGGAAAAATGAGTAAGAAAAAAATTGTTATATTTCTTTTTTACTAACAGGTGACAGATGCGTGAATATATGTATAATTTTTAGGAAAATTAATTATAATTTGTAATAATAATTATTATACATCGCAATAAAATATTACAAAACAGTATAATAGTTTAGTAAACATATTGTTATATTTTTTTTTTAATTTTAAAAGAATTTTCCGTGAAAATTAAATCTTTTTAGTATATTTAAAATATTTTCATAAAATAATCTTCAAAATAGCTCTCCAGGAAATTACAAGATAAACTCTGTCTGTATAAATGGCGATTAGTCGAAGTTGACCACTCAAGTTAAGAAAACATTAATAAAATTAATTTAAAAAATCACGAAAAATGTATTAATTAAAAGCACGATGAAAATATAGAATTTGTCATTGACCTATTTTTCTCAATTTCTTAATTTCTTAATTTCTTAATTTCTTAATTTCTTAATTTCTTAATTTCTTAATTTCTTAATTTCATAGTTTTGATAAATGTTTTATCGCTTTAACGAGCGCGAAATGAGATTTAATATTTCGCATTGTTCGATTAGTCTCACTTTTCAATATGAATAAAGTACTGATGTCGGAAATAAAGTTCTACATTCAATTCAGATATAAAATCGATTAATTGTTCTCTTAAGCAACGAACCCATCCGCGGAAATAATCTGCACGTATATTTTATTGTTTAACGTGAACATCAATATGCATTATTACTATTACCGAATGCAAGCAGAAATTATAAAAATAAAATTCTCTTACAATTATTACACAAATAAAACGTAAGCTATTTTTATTTTTTTTTTTATTTTCGTAGAAACGAAAGGAGCGCTTTGGAAAATTTTTTTTAGAAATTTAAAATATATTAATCCGTTTTCAATGAACTTAAGAATATTAAAATTTCAAGATTTTCTAAGTCTTTTCTCCTTATTCTAATTAATTAACGGATATTCCGTCGTTTTCTCCGATTTGATTAATTCGACTACGAATCATTGACTTAACGACTACATCAATCTAACTGCATGCATTCGTGGAAAATGTCACTTGCTTGTCGTGTTTCTTAAACACTAATAAACGAGTTATTTTACTTAACGAATTATCTTATCGATTTCCAGACGTCATATGTTTTTTCATTAAAATATCGCCCGTTTAATCCCGCGCCTCCCATCCTTCAGCGTCAAAGCCTCGCTCGAAATGTCCCTCGCCTTAATTAAGCGAGGCGATAAACATCAGGCACGCAGCGCGTAAAAAGCCAGATTTTACGAGACAATTTGTCGGGGCTGTTTATTCCCGAATATACCTGGTCGTAGGCGATGAAAAAAAAAGAAAGAAAAAAAAAAAAGAATCCAATACTCACATCCTCCTGAGCTTCCTGTAGGGCGAGAACGCCTTGGTGGGTATCTCGGTGATGCCATTCTGCTCGAGGCGCCTAAAAAGTTGAAAAATGACAAAAAAAAAAAAAAAAAAAATTAAAATAAATAAATAACTCTGTTGGGCGCACGACTCATTTTACCCCCTTTGAACTCCCGTCGCTCTCCGCGTACGCGAGAGGCTTTCGGAAAAGAGTCTTCCCGTGTTCGAGAGAGCGCCAGGAGTGATATAGAAGTGGGTACGGGCCGTGTGAATAATACAAGGGATTCGCTTACAGCTCGACGGTGTCCTCGGGTAGGTAAGTCGGCACTTTCGTCAGGGAATTCTCCCGGCAATCGACGATCCCATCGGCGCATCTGCACGGATGCGGGCACTGGGGCTCGCTGCTGCACTCCGAGCTCTGCTTCTCCACCAGGCCCGAGCACTTGAAGTCCGGCTCCTGAGGACAGGCGGGCACGATGAGCGTGCAAAAATTTTTTTATACACACACACACACATCACACACACACACACACATCACACATATATATGTATTTATACTGCAGGGGGCGGCTGGTTTTCCCTCGACCGCAGCGCGATTCTCATCGTTTGATTTTCTACACTGAGAAAAAAGTTTACTAATCACAATTAACCATTACTTGCTTTAATTAATATTTACTTGTTTCAACCAAAATTTATTTGTTTTAATCAAATATTAATTGAAACAACTAACCATCGATTTCGATTTCTTACTTTTTTTTCAGTGTATTTTATTTTTTATCAGCTCCAATTCGAAAGGCTCTTTTTTTTTCGAAGGAATCACTTGCAATTTTTTTGCGAGGTTTGTTTAGAGAGTCGCGGGGTGAATAATATGCACGTATTCGCGCGCGCTGCTTTTGATTTAAGGACGTGCTTGGCGCTTAATCATTGATTGACAGTATTGTGCGGATTTTTGGGCCGTCCGGCGCGCGTATATCGTAAACAAGAGTTCGAAATTATTTGAATGACCGTTGATTTGGCAATTGAAGGTGGAAAGTTAATTTTAAAATTGTAGGTGCGCGTCGGGCGAGCGTAAAATAGCCACTCAAGTGTATACATCTCCACGTCCGAGCGGGACTTCACTTGAAATATGCATTTTACTTTTTAACAATGCGTATTTACTCGGCCGCGGGTGCATTAAAGTACGGGGCGAACTTTTTGAAATCCGATTAAGTTATACGCAGGAGGGAAAAGTGTGTATGTAAATCCTCGTGCTCGATGTACTCTACGAGGCCGAGGCAATTATATTAATATTTAGGTGAAGTACGCGAAATTAGATAATCCGACGGGTGAGTCTTGGCCGGGCGGGCTTTGCGCCGGTAATTACTGCTCGCGAGTAAGCCATTTAAATCTTTCAAGGGATTCGGAAAGAGTCGCCCGGAGGACGCCGGTCTCGGCTCCGGCATTGTTCTTATCTGAATTTCCGATTTAAGACCCTGGGATAAGAGGTTTAAAAATTTTTTGGCCCACATTCAAGATCCCCCGCGTCCGCGTCCCGCCAACTTTCCACTCGAGGCGGACTCTCGCCGACGGTCTTGCCGCCGCCGCGATCTCCATTATCTCCTTATTTACTTCGCTGAGGTTTCCGCCGATCGAAAAACCGACCGAGTCCGCCGAATGCATCCGGCGCCCCGCACAAAGGAATGCCAGCGGCAATCGGCATCGATCGGATGACGTTTAATGCGAGGGATCATAAAGAGAGAGATAGAATGACATGTAGATAAAAAGTTTATTTGGACTTTAAGCAAAAGAGAAGGTAAATGTAAGAGAAGGATAAATAGACAGATAGAGTGACTGGAAGATATAAAATAAAACAGACAAATGAAATTTATTACTTATCCAAGGAATCAATATGCTATCTTTGCCTTTATAACTTTGGGAAAAAGTAAACTCTACCAGAACCTGCTGATCAACTGAGGTATATTTACTATCTAAAATTTTAAGTGGTGAGATTTCACTAAAAATAGAAGATAAAGTTCCATTCTTTAGTAATCAGGACAATTTCTACTAATTTTAGTAGTTTTTTACTAATTCAACTTAAGCGAAAGAGTTTTTCAGATTGAATAAGAGTTTACTTTTACTCTAATGAAAATGGCAAATTATTTGGTTAAAAGTGTCATTTTTTAAAATATTTTCCCCTCGGTTATAATTGAAATTTAGCAAAATTGCCATGAAATGATTGAAACAGATCTGTAAAATCCTTTGAAAAAAGAAATAACGAGCAAACTTCCATCAGAAAAAGAGGAAAAGGGAAAATTTATGTTTTCATAATAAAAATAATGTCAATTAAATATATATGAAAAAGCATAAGTAGACACTTTTAGAAACATAAATTTATATCACAATTCACATACTCCTATTGAACGTTACTAAAGTGCATTGAAATGTTCCAAGAATTAATCCATTTCTTTTTATTTTGTAGTGTTAAATATCACTGTATTGAAGGATTTTATAACCAGTTGAATTAAATAAATAAAGAAAAAATAAATTGATTTTACAAAAAAAAAATTTAATAGTTTTATCGCAAACGGTAGTTTGTCAAAATGTCAGTACCTAATATACACCGTAATATTAAGACAATAAACCTGAGGTACGTACCACATGATTATTATAATACCTACGACGATTTAAGGGGGTTCTTCCGCGAAAATTCCCAAAGTAGGATAAGACTTATTTTATAGATTGAAATGTGCCGAATCGAATGGTACCATTTATTGTGTCTCTTATTGTGGAAAATTTTGAAATATTTGGTTTCGAAGATTACAGATTTAACATAGGCTCTTATGGAGCTGCGTTTAAATGAAGACTTAGCTAACATAAATCACATTTTTCCTTAATACAAATATGTTTTATTTTGTAGAAAAATACTTAATCTTTCAAATGACTCTTTCTAAATAGTATGGAATCGTGAAAAAAATTGAGAAATTTATGATTAAAGAAAAAATACCATCAGTGAATCCGGATGTTTATCAGACGCCATGTTACATATCTCACATAACCTCTTCAAATCACGTGCCTTGTTCCTTTTTACTTCATGAGATGAAATGAATTTTCCTATTAGTCGTTCGCGAGTGTGTCGGTTTGTTTGTCCATCGGCTTTTTTCGTTTCCCGAATAATTTACACTCATTTTTCTCTACATGTACACACCGATACACTTGGCATGTCTATATAGCCAGCCACGACATCATTCAAGTTAAAAACTATTTTTTTTACTATATAATGAGAAACCAAACAAAAGTATAATAAACATAGTGCAGACATACTTTAAAAATCTTGGTTTGATTTTTCAATATGTATTTACTTGAAAGTATAAGAGTTTTTTTTGCTTGTGCTTGACTAACAGTGTACACGAGAGAGCCCCCTTAAAGGGTTCCAAATCAAATTCACTGAATTTCTTTTTTGTTCCAGTACACAAACACACTTTTAATTGCATGTACACGACAAATATGAATGTAAGAAAAAGCATGAAAAGAAAAAGACAGAATGACAGAGAGATAGTTTATAGATATAGATAGACAGATAGAGAGAGAAAAAGAGAGAAAGAGAGTATAAAGCTCACCTGCAGATCAACGAGGTTCCGTCCTTTCAAATGAGCCGGCGCGGAGCAGTGCGTGTTTTGTCCGAGCCGGGAGAAAGTTTTGAGCGTACGTGAAAGCCACACCAAGTGGCAGTCGCACATGAACGAATTATCGGACAGCTTCAGAGTTCGGAGATGAACGAGCCCGGTGAAAATGTCCTTCCCCAGCGTCGTCAGCTTGTTATTGTTGAGCGTGCTACGAGGGATTAAAGAGGAGAGAGAGAAAAAAAAATGAGACCGATTGTTAGTCCGTTGCCTTTTGTGTGCAAGCTTCAGTCACATATATATATATTTTTTTTTCTTTCGGCTTTTTGACAGCCACTACTCACAGGATTTCCAATTCCTTCAGCTCGCGAATGGCAGCCTCGTCGATGCAGCTCAGCACGTTGTCGTCTAGCAATCTGTGTCAAGTACGGCATTGTGTGTCACTCTTTTCCCTTTTTTTTTACTTTTTTTTACTTTTTTTTTTATATCTGCGAGTACAGCGTAGGTACGGTGAAAATAAAATGCAACGCGAGAGAGGAGTACGTTTCAGAGGGGAATTGATATGCAGTCGATATTAGAAGTAACCCCTCTTAGATGTTTGATAAAGAATTCTGCTGCTTATGCCTCTGCGCGACATTTCGATATCGTGACGTATATTAAATTTAAGAAGCAATGCCTGACGGTCTTCGAGATTTTTTATTTTTAATGCATCGACGTCGAGTGAAATGTTCCAGTAAAAGTATGTACAGAGGTTGAGAAATGAAAATTTAAAAGAAACAAAATCTATGTAGAAATTATAATTATTACAAAATAAAAACTCCTCCTTTTTGTAAAATAAACTTTTAAAATATTATAGTTAAAGAAATTAAAAATAATTATAGAAGGTCTGACTATAGTGAGCCGCAGTGAAATAATATTTACTCTATTCATTTTTTTCTTAAACATTATGATATTAACGTCGTACAATTTATAAAATTTAATTTGTATATAAATTCATTTAATATCATAAGTAGAGTTGTTTAAACGAGGCGAATAAATAAAAAAATAAATAGTTGAAAAATAAAATAGAATTATTTAAAAGATTATACGTGGACAGATGTTGATTGATTGTACTTCGCTATGGGCACTTGTTACCCATTTCATAGAAGCGGGTTTGTCAATTCGCTCCGCACCGTATAACGAAATATAAATCCTCTCGGGATAATTTAGCGTTCAATCAACGAACGACGAAACATAAAAATGAATCACTTTTTACCGGCATCTCTCCATTCCTTTCTGATTTACTCGATTTAATTTATTTTTACCTCGTCGCTCGCGAGGCGGCCAATTTGCATATCCGACTTAATTAAAGCGATTTTGCAATAAAGTCTAATCTATAATATTTTAATGAGAGCAGTCCGCACGATATTTTCGATAAAAAACTCACAAGTGTTTTAGCGATGCTATTCCTCTCAGCGTCTTCGGGCCGATCATCGATATTTGATTGTGACTGAGATCCCTGAAAATAAATATTCGATCCAAAGAGCACAATATTAAAAAGACAGAAGAGAAAATAAACCAACCGCGCAAAAATTTAAGTTTGCAAGTCAAGTGAATCAATCGCTTGAAATTCTGGTTAAATATCGAATTTCCCAAACTTACAGTCGTTTCAGATTCATCATATTGCTGAAGAGGAGATCCGGCAGAAAGCGAATATGGTTGTTATTCAGCCGCAGCTTCTCGACGCTGACCAAGTCTTGGAAAGCTCCCCGCTCGATGGTGTGTATCTGATTGTTGGACAGTTGTCTGCGAAAGCGAACGAAAATTATTCCCGGACTTCCGTCAGTCGCACGTGCCTCTCAGCTTATTATTTTCCGCCCTTTCTTTTCTTTCTTTTTTCATTTTTATTTCTAGGACGCGCAGACAAAAAAAAAATAGGGCGGGAAAAGTTAAACGGGTCTGACTTTGTCGGGGAGCTGATTAAATTCGATTTACATAAGTTGATTAAACTTTTGGTACGGGCAGCCGACGAAAAAGTCGCGCGATTGAATAATACCGGGGAGTTGATTTATGACAGAAAGTACAAACGAGTTAGAATTGCGTTATAAGTTATTTGGCGCGGGAATGAATGCCTCAACCTGGAGTTTAAATCAGGGCTTTCTTTGGGGGCGAAATGAGAATTCAAAATACCTCTGCATTTAAATTATTGAAAACTGCGGGGGTGGGGCAAAGTTTATTTACGGAGCTTGCGCGGAAGCACGACGTGTAAATCAGAGCTTAAAAAAACAATTTCCCGCTCATTAAACTAAACGGCAAAGTAGGTCGGCGTTATTAATTTTCATTTTAAAAGAGCATAAATCGATCTCTTTGTTTTTTTTTTACCGCTAAACTAATTTGCGCGCGAAGCTCTTTTGTTTTTGAATTATTTCTTGTGTTTTTGCCTTTTAATGCGTGTGTGTCAAAGGATGTTACGCGCTCGCGTCGCTATTTGGGTCGAGCCACGCACTTTACCTGCGCATCGAGGGAGATAAAAAATGTCCGGCAGTGTTATAGAGGCCGTCATTCGAGTGGCCTCGATTCTACACCTTAATTCGCGGTGTCCGCTGAAAGCCGCAGAATCAACGATTAATCGGTCGGAAAATGAAAATTGCGCGGAGCCACTCTGCGGCACTCGCAGGTGGGTATGCCCTCGTGAAATCGACCATCGCGTCGAACACCCGCGATTTTTCATTCTGAGCACGCGCGAGAAAAAAGCTCGCAGTCGCTCCTAAGAGGGTTGGAGCGCTGCACTGTGGGTCGAACGTTAATTTTAGTCTTAATTAACGCTGTAGCAGATGCATGCGTAGATTTAGCTCAAAAATGGTACAAAGGGAAGCCGCAACCCGTGGGAACTGAATTTTATCCAGTGTCAAATGATTCGTTGATAAAAAATAATCAACACGTATTTTAAAGTTTTATCCTGTGGAGGTGCAGTAGCAAGAGCTGTCGAATTTTTTTTTTTTTTGAAATTTAAAGGATATATTATGCAGTAACAAAAGCGCTATAATTACTTGGGAAATACAATGAGAAGAAAGATCTTTTAACAATTGTAATGTCAGCCTGTCGGGAAATTAAAAATGACTATTGTAATTTTTAGTATAGAAAATTTTACTGTGAAAAATCATTTTACTTTTCACGGTGAAATTTATTAAAATTGATTGAAATCAGTTGATTTTAATTAAGTAAAAAATAAAAAGAAAGATAAAAGCTACATTTGTTGATTCGAGAGTTACATATAAATAAAAATTTAAAAAAATTAATTAAATGTAAACATAAATTAATTAAAAAGAAATCATTTTACTTGTTTTAATTTAAATTCGTTGAAATCTTATACTGTTACTTTTTCTGTTTAATAATAATACAACGTATTTCATACACGCATATTACCTTTGAATTAATTTAAATGTACTTTTTTGCGAGAAGTATTCTCATTATTTTTGATTAAAGAATGAAGAGATTTTTAATCTAATAATTTATAATACTATTACCTGGTAAATAGCAATCAGCGATACTATGAATGCAATTTTAATCTTGATTTTGACTAAAAATTTTCTCAGTCAATTAGGACATTAATTTTCTATCAAGGACTGTATAATAAATTATTCGATATTTTCTGAAAATTTCAAGAAATTTTCATGAAAATGACCCTCCGCGAAATAGTAGCAGTCCCTTTAAATCAAACTCGCGGCGCAAAAGCGTCGTACTCGTTATTGGCCGATACGCGCCACTTAATCTTTTCGACTAAACTGCACGCGAACGCACACACGCGTGGATTTTAATTAAATAAAATTGGGACGCGTGTGTCCATCGGTGGCCGCTGAAAAATCGATATACCGAAGATGCGCCGCGGCGCTAAGTTATTTCGCCCGTGGATGCACCCTGAGTGCTTTCCAGACGGATGAAATTTTTCGCTGCCGGACGCTGCGTCCGATGCCCTCCCTCCTTGCCAAGCTCTCAGCGCTTTTTCCCCCGCGTTTATTTACCGATGCTCGGTGACACGAAAATTTTTTGAAATGTCATTTCAACGTGTAATTCACGAGGCGTGAGCCGAAAAAAAAACGGAAGCGAAGAATATTTCGACGATAACCGCGCGAGAATTATTGGCATAGAACGCAACGGGAATGCTATATATACTCGCTTTGCACTAGAGTCTAAATTATCGGCGCGCGAGATAAAGAGGCTTTTGAGATTTTCGCAAAATGAAGAGTCGATCGTCGTGGTATAGTGTCACTATCTGCACGTGGAAACTTCGCTTTTACGAGAAATTGTAGATTCGTACCAGATGCTTGGTTCGAAAAAACGTTTAAAAGCGGTACTCTTCGATTTTGGACGTTACATTTTTTAATGAAAGATTTTTAAAGATTTTTACTTTAATTTTTTAATTTTAATGACACTTGATGCAATCATTATAAGAATTCCAAGTTTTTTTCGATACCTCTTCCAGATTCCTCAGTATTCAGATTTTAAACTGATGACGCAGAAAACTATTTAAAATTAGATATAAAAAATTCTAGTTACTGACTAAACTATAAGGCTAATTTATCTCACAAGAGCCTTACAAAAAAATTAATATTCAAACTTTCTGATCGAAGAATCCTGATTTTACGATAATACATTATTACGTTAAAAAAGAATAGGTCCTCGCGATTGCGAGGATAAATTTCTTATAAAGTCACGTGACTAACTCCTCGAGGTCCCCGCCAGACATTCGAGAATCGCGAATTTTTCGTAAATTCTCCCGCCCCATTTTTTTCCTCGCGAGGCTACGACACCAGACGAGATTTTGCTTTATCTCATCTGAATTTCAAGAGACAAGTGTGCTCGCGAGGTGTGCGATAAGAAAAGAAAAAAATTGGGTCATAGCGCTGCGATTTTTTAAATTTTTTTTTATTTTTTTTTTACTTTTTATTATTTTTTTCCCGTCGACTCCCCCGCGTGACTTTGGGCGCAACGTTAACAAGATTTACGCGCGAGCGAAGCGCATTGAAAATTTAATCTCGCGCAATAATTCAGGCAGCGCGATTCCCCGCTGCACCGCGGCTTAATATTATCCGCATATCGCGCCTGGGCGGCGTTTAGCATGCATCCCGCGCGACTCCGAAAAAAGAAGCCGGAGAGAGGGGTCGGGCAGACCGAAATCGGGCCATATTACTCGCCCGGCCTCGCCCCGTTCTCCTTCTCTACTCCCCTCTCTCTTGCACTCTCTCTCGAGTCCGAGAAAAGGAGCGACCTTTGACACGATCCCGGCCGAGGCGAACTTCGCGGCAGCCGCCCACTACTGACCGAGAGTGGACCCCGCGCTCGCTTACTTATTTTTAATTCGATTACGTTACGAGCGGTCGCGCGCTTTGACGTCATCGCGGCGATCGCCCTTTAAATTGCAGCGCCGCCGCCGCAGTGATAAAAGCGTCGGGACGTCGTTGGCCGCGGGCTGCTCGCCTCCGGGGACTTCAAAGCGGATGCGCGGACTCAGCCTGCGCGGCTCTAACGAATTTACCGGCGCCGACTCCACTCCCTTCCGCGCGAACTGTCGTCTTCGCAATTTTATTGGCGACGCGCTGCGCGAACTGCCACTTAAGGCGGTACGTGTGTACTATATACTGTGACTTACTTTTTTGGAGCTGCCAAAAGGAAGATGAAAATTTTGAATGGATTGGTGTTCAAATGTATATTGTGCAGTATAGGTAAGCTACTCTCTAAAGTTGAATTAGTGAAAAACCACTAATTCATAGTGACACTGCACTAATTTGAACAGTGCAAAGTGCTCCACTATGAGTTAGTGGAAATCTTCTATTTGAAATAGTGAATAATTATTAATTTTTACTAATATAACTAAGTAGAAATTTTTTTACCATTTCAATTAGTGAAATTCTACTAATTTATAGTGAATTTTACTAATTTTACTAACTGATTAGTAAAAAATCTGTTCACTAAAAGAATTAGTGGAATTTTCACTAATTCAACTTTAGAGAGTACGGGCTATATATACTCTGTAAAAATAAATAAGTGAAGTTTGAATAAAATAAGTGAATAGTCACTTTTCCACGTGAAAAGTCTTCCACTTGCTGCAATAAGTGGAAGATATTTAACGTGAAATAAGTGACTATTCACTTGTTCTAGTGAAATTTCACATTTTTAGAGGGTATACGTAGGTATCAAAATAAGCGCTTTGAACTTTAATCAAAATAAATGGAGTGTAAATAGTTTATTTGTTTAGATAGGCGCTCAATTATTCTTCAAAGTGAATTAACGAAAGACTACTGCAATTAGTTAAACTTCACTAAAAATTAGCGATTAGTTGATCGATTCAGCATAATATTAGCAGTTTTTTTCGCTATAGTAACTCAATTATAGAAGGAAGCAACGCTATATTTATATATCCGTTTTGATGTAGTACAAATGTAATTACAAGTCAGAAATAAAACTTATTACGTTTAAACTATTTTAGAACTTTTATAAACTATTAAAGTATTAACTCCACTTTAGCGGAAATTGAGTCGATTTTTTAAACTTCATAATGCAAGTACTTTTTTTAACAATAAAGTTTATTAAATTTAAACCATTTTATATCACTCTTATAGATTAGAAAATTCAAGTCTATGGAAAACTTATCTAGACTTTTTTACTAAACTTATCTAGACTTTTTTAACTTACTAGTTGCAAAAAAGGATAAATATTAAATTGATAAACTATTTAAAATCTAATTAATGCATAATTTTCTTTCTTCCAAAAAAATGTATCTTCAAGAAAAACATACGTAGGATTGATATATCTACTTACATACGGTAGCGAGCATAAAAGAAATAACATATAGGTTTCTATATCTGTGTATACGCAGTGGTTATACTGCCAATTGCGCCGAGCTTTGAGCCGAAGCGCGACTTTTTTATGCGCTTTACGCGGCTAATTTACATGTATCGAGCGGAAGTCGGCGGATTTCGAGAAATACCTGCCTGTCGGGCTGATAATGCGCCTAACGAAAATTAATGCTCGATCGATTTGCTCAGCTATTCACAGCGATAATTATCGATTAAGATGCGCGGAATCAAAGCTGGGACTATTAATCTCAGATAATGAAATTAACATTTAATAAATCGACATCGTTAAAGTCGGGACGGCAGTAGATAAAATTTAATAAGTAAAAGCGAGCGCCGAGTTCGAAAATTAAATCGGATAATGTGCGGGCCCGCATAAATTAATTAGGCGGATGAGATACGGATTCCAAAGAGCGAGATAAATTCCGAAATTCCGTTTGTTAAAAAAATGCTTCAGAGTTGATTTACATCACTAATTGTACGACTAATTTAGTTCATAAAAAAAAAGAAATGGGTTAACGAGTGTATTTTTTTTTTTTTTTTGGTACCTGACCGGCAGATGCTTCCAATTTGTTTTTATCTTGTTTGCATCAGTAAAAATTGTTTGAAACGAAAAATTATTATTACCGTAAAATTTTATTGCAATAATGTGTCGGAGTGGAGTGCATTTTTTCACTCGAAAGAAAAGTAGTTAGAGAACTCAAGTTCCGATGTCGGGTCTCATTAAAAAGTTATTTCCCGCGATCTCCGCGTATAATAGACTATTTTTATTTCATTGTTCTCTATTATTGTTCGAATAAAAAACTTTTATACGCTGGCCGAACTTCGTTTACCTGGATGTGTCATGTGTAGGTAATAACGGCGTTAAAAATTCAAACAATGCTGAACCGCATTCGGGATTCCAAACCGGATGTAATTACATTTAAAGTTGGCATATACCTACCACTTCGCCACTTTAACTTTTAAACTCTGTTAAAAAAAAGTATCTTGAAAGTCTACCGTTACTGTGTAAAGGCATGCCAATTTAATGATGCTTAACGTACTGTACAATATTTTCATTGCTACCGCACAATTTTCGTTTTTTTTTTTTTTATTTTAAATATATCAAATGTTTGTTTTTTTTATTAAATTTTAAACATGTGTAATGTTTTTCATTATTTTTCGAAAAAATAATAAGTTGAGATGTTTTTAAACTGTATATAATCTTTTGCTATACTCACAACAGTCGAAGGGTCGCCATGTCTTCGAAGTCCGTTTTAAAAACAACGGAAATGTTGTTTCCTTGCAGGTCTCTGTAACAAAAAGAAGATACAATCGTAAAGATTTTTCCTAAGTCGAGGTACTGAAGGAAGTTAACTCCAGGTTAAGAATTAAGATTTGTAAACAAAATATTACTGAAATTTCAAATAAAAATTCGAATTAATTGTTACTCTTTATAAAAAAGATATTAATAAAACTATTTTCTGTGATTTTATGTTAAATATGATGACTGTTAAACTACTGATCACGTGCCTACGTTAAAACCTATTGAATCAAGAATATAGATTCCCAAACAGAATATTAATTTTTACTAGAATAGTTCACTAAAAATGGGAATATAAAATAACCAAAACGAAGTGATACACACAATTTGTGTTTTCTCCTTACGTAAAGCTTCAATGTACTCGAATTTTTTAATAGAATGCATTTCAACGGTGAATTAGTTACTGATACACAAAATGCATCATTTACCAATAATCGCAACTATAAAATTCCACTAAAAAAAAAAAACACTTAGAACGAATCAATTATACATAAACGTAATTATAATCTATCTCCTTAAAAATCTCAACCCTCCACGTGATTAATCGAAATTTTAAATTTCCCGAGGACCGTGTTCGACCGAGTGCCGAATTGCGCTCCGCGGCGGGGGTCAAAGTGCAGTCGGCCGTCGGGCGCGTCAAAGCGAATATTTAATTCGCGCGTAGACGCGCCTCTATGCGAATGCATTATAATCAATTAACGCGTTGGACCGCCTCGGCGCGTCTGCCACCCACCTCCAACCATAGCCGGCGGATGTTTGCCCACGGAGTCTCTCATTAAAACGGAGCATCGGCGTCGGCTCCTCGAAAACTCGCGCGATCGCCTCCAATTTATTAACGATCCCAGCGGTGCCGCTCGGCAAGAAAACTAACTGCTCATTCCGCTCGTTAAAAAGGCGAGGGGCGCGCTTGTTTTGCGCGCCGGGAAAAATTGCTGTTGCCCACCCCGACGCCGCGATCGTAAAGCGGAGTGTTTTCCCTGCTGCGGGAGGGGAAAAAAAAAATAAGCGTCCGACGGGTGCTTATTATCGGGGCTCCCCACCACCACAGGCCAGTGTTTTTACGGAGCTTTTTGCGAGACTCGCGTGTGCCTACGAAATAAGAAGCGGGAAGATTAGGAAAAAAATTAGCTTTGACGACGCGCCGCGCTTTTGTGCGCGCCTCCGCTTCTTTCAGGGGGGAAGCTCTCTCTCTCCGCTGCAATTTCGCTTTAGCGGCCCTCGCGCTGCTTATTTCTGCATTGCAAGCGAGCCGACGGTATATATAGTACACGCGCGGAGAGGAGTATGCCCTCCCCCTCCCCCCCCATTGATTTTTCGCCGGGAAAATCGCGACTAAATAAAACTTATTTAATTACCGTAACGAGGAAAGCTCGCGAATTTATGCTTTCTTTTTTCGAGTGCAGCGAGCGGCGCTCTCGGCTAGTAGAGTCGCGGTTATAATTGTTGCACTTTACGTTGTCGTCCCCTGGACGTAGCGTCAAAGTTTTAATTTATTTCGGTTTTTATTCCGCCTTCGCGCCGTTGGGTTTGTTTCAACTTCACCGCGGGTGAGTTTTGCATCTCAAACGAATGAAAAATTTACTAACGATCATTATTTCGCGCGCGGCAACAAAGGCTTATATATACTGTTTTTTTTCCTCGCCGGTTTCGAAGTCTCCGACTGCGCTGAATATTTATCCAGCCGTAAGTACTCGATTAATAGCTAAAGGATTTATCTCCCGCAGCGAGGACTCATTCGACAGTTTTTTCTTCGTGTCGTTGCCATCTAAAAAATTGAATTTCACGGTACTTTTGGTAGAAATGGGTGTATACGTTGTACTTAGATAATAAATGTATTATATTTAAAATTTATTATATTTAATATAACTATAATCTATTATAGAAATTACGATCTCATAATAAATACACGACAATTCCGATAATAAAAATAATGCACGGAGAAGAATTTTCCATTAAAAATTACTGTAGTTTTACCTAAAGCGCGGACAAACTCGAACTATCAAAAAAATTAGTGTAATAACCAGCAAATTTTACTATAGTTGTACTAAATTTTACTATAATTATATTAAATTTTACTATATTTCCAGTAAAATTTACTATTCATTATCGCAATTTTTTTGATAGTTCCAGTTTGTCCTCGCTTTAGGGAAAACTATAGTAATTTTTAATGGAAAATTTTTCTCCCTGTGGTTTTTAAAGTGGTCCAGACTGAGCTGTTCACGAAGCCAACCCCTTCTTCGGCTACTCGGTCCTTATCATCTTCTTATCATCTTAAATATTGTATTTAAAATATACATACGCAGAAAAATTCTCCACGAAAAACTAAGAAAATTTATAGTTTTTATTTTTCGAGTTCGTCTTTGTTTAAATAAAGACAAAAGACTATCGTAATTATTAATATAACATTTTTCTGCGTGCATTTACCTTACTTTTCCAAAAAAAAAAACATTGCGACCGTAAACTTTCCAAGCCTCAACCACGCGTTTACGCGTGCAATTAGCAGTCAGTCCGTCGCGCCGTTAAAATTGCAAATAAGAAGCCCCCCTCGCGAACAAGGATAACAATAAAAAAGGCCATCGCGATTTTTTCTCCGGTCGCACGAACGAGCGAAGCGAGCGCACGGCGACTAATTCGATCAAAGGGCCAATCGCGCCGATGAAAGTCCGACAAAGCGATCCGTCAATCGGCGGGCGATTCGCGGAACGCCGCGGCGGCTTCGATCTCGCGGCGAGTCTCTGGCCGAAAAAGACGTGCCGGGAATAATCGCGTCCCCGGCGACGGCGCGGCGGGTACATACACGCCGAGGTACTTAAAATTGATTTTGGAAGCCGCCCCCCCTCGAGGCAGTGCCGGTATTGTAGCGCTGCCGGGCGCATACGCCGACCACGCCCCGCCCTCGGCGGCCACCGCGTGCCGAATGACAAACGTCTCTGCGGCGATCGCGGGATATCTGCTGGGTATATACCTCAGTTGCGCAGGCCGCTATATCCTTCGCGGGGCGACGGAGCGAGTAACGGGGGCTCCGCCTGCTTTCCGCGCGAATCTGTGTTTCCGAGCGATATAAGGGTTACTTGCGCGGACTTTGGCCGCCGACAAGCGGTAAATTACCTGCTCTTTTTTTTTTTTAAGCAAGGGTTAATTAAGTGTTCTTGTACAGGCGAGTGTATTATGGTTAAAAACGCGGCTGCTGTTTTGAAGGTGGACGGGGACTTTTTACACCGGGCGTTTGGCTATACTACTGAGAGAAATTTCTCTCGTAAAAATTACGGCGAGACTCGACGTAAAAATTACGCCTTGTAATTTTTTATCGGAATTCGTGGATGATTTATCTACTGTAGTAAGACCTTTTTAGATGTTTAGTAGCTCCGTACAAATTTAGGAGATTTTACAAAAACTATATTACAGAGCTTTTTTTTGGAAAAATTGTAAGAAATACTGTGGATTTATTTCTTTCAATAAATATTAAACTTGCTTAATTATTTATTTGAATAAATATTTAAATAAATTTTAAACTTGCTTAGTTATTAAAGAAGCTTTCAGAATTTTTCAGGAAAATGGAAAATTCGTTAAAGATTTTTGAAAAATTACTATCTTTTACGAATGTTGTTACGAATAAAACAATATTTTTAGGATGATGTTCAGAATGAATGCTTTTAATTTGCATAATAAAAGGAGTTCTTTCTCCCAAAACATTGACAATTTTTATTTTAAATATCTCTCTGCATATATAACGTAATAAAATTCATCTCCTCACCAAATGGGAGCGGATTTAAAAGAGCTTTGAAAACGAATCTCCTTGATCTCGACCAATGCTCATATGCACTCGCGAATTGAGCGTCCGATGGTAAATGCAATTCATTTATTTATCATTGCGATATCCCTACAGTTAGTCTGTTAAAAATAAATGTATTTATTACCCAAAGCAATGCATTTTCAATTATTAATAAATATTTTTTTATTTCAATAAATTTCAATTCATCTGGCTATTTTAACAATAACAATTTAAAGTAAAAAAAAATATTGTTTATGATCCAAATAGTATTATTTATAATGTATTAAAAATTGTCTTATCACTTTTAATACATCAGACCAGCTTTTTCGTTACAAACTGCGATATCAGATAAATGCATTTTTTTGATTGCACTTTTTTAAAACGTCTGGTCAAATGAAAAACAGTTTTTATTTTATTTTTTACGTACACGACATTTATTACATTTTTATCCATTTCCCACGAAACCCTTTGTGAATAAACCCATGTACAGCGTAACAACCGGGCAGAGCGTTGACTTATTAGTTTTACGATGAACATTTTACAAAAACGAAGATTGATATTAAAGAAAATGATTGCAATCTAGATAAAAGTTCCTATTGCAAGTGGTTTGCGACTATACATTCCACAGTCACTTTCATTCGTAGAAGCTTGATTAATTATTCATAAGGCTTTACCGTATACTCTAGAAAATATGTTATGATTGTTAATTTATGCTTTTTGAAATTATGCTAACCTATTCTTTATGCACACACCAATGTATAAAATGCATCTAAATATAAGTTTATTAAATCGTAAATAAAAAATTAAAAAGATGGCCGATAAAAAGCTAAACGCGGCGAACAGATACGAAGATAATAATATACAATGCACCGCTCGAAAGACTAAAACGAGAAAACAATTTCTATTTAAATTCAAGCTTAAAGAAGTTTTTCGCAGCATCCAGCAGCGTGGAATAAATTAACAATCAATTGTTATTTTCTTTTTGTTAGTTAATTCGCAGCTACTTCAACGCGCAAAGTAAAGAAAGAGCAGGGGACGCTTCTTTCCCTCGCAAAAGCACACCGAGGCTCTCGGTCTTATGACACTCGATGACGAGAATTCCACGAATCATTCGCGCTCTAATGCACGAATTATGCAAATCAGAGGCAACGCTCCGACGCGAGGGAGGAGGAGGAGGCGGCAGACGGAGAAAGAGACGACGTGCCCTACGGCGCCAGATCCTTAACAGGGGTATTCTCCTGGAAAACTTTCCCGTGAGAAATTTCCAATTTCGATGTCGATGGTGCTGCTGCGGGGACTTTTCACCTCTTCCTCCTCCTTTTTTCTCCCTCCTCCTCCCTTCGTACCCTTGTCTCCTCCACTATTCTTCGACACTTCGCCTCGGCGACCCTCTCGTCCCTCTTCTCTCCTTTTTTGCGTCCCACAAGTTACAAACGAGGTAACCTCGCGGAAGACGACGGTAATTACGTTATGAAACTTGTTCTTCCTCGCCTTGGTTTTTGCGCTGCCCGCGTCACTGGTGAAATCGATATCCGCAGGTATGAGTTTCATTTTTTTTTTTCTTTTCGAATTCCGAAACATTCGACTAATGAGTCCCAGTGACTAATAAGAACTCTGATTTATTTTTTTTTCTGCAGTTTATTTGTTTAATTTTTGCTCGAGGGACTTCGTTATTGGTCTCCACGTTTTTTTTCTCCCAAGGAGGAGGGGCGAAGGTTTCTCCTCCAGAAATTCCGGTACGAAATGATGAATTGAAGGTGCGCTTTCATTATTTTCCACTCGCGAGTGCGCGCCGGAGAAATGTTCGTCTCGCCGGTGCTTCCTCGAGCGCAAAGCCGTGCAAGCATCCCCCTCCCCCCTTATGTATATACACGTGTACGAACGAGTTGAAATGATGAAAATGAGCGATGCGCAAACAGCGGAAAAAGCCATCGCAGAAAATTCATCCCGTCGACATTAGGATTGTGCCTTGGCGCGGAAAAAAAACGCGCAGTTCTTCTTTATTTTCCCGGGAAAACAGAGGAAAGGAGGGAGGGGGGAGGTCATATAACTCTTTTTTTTTTAAGGCCGGGCAATAGAAGTATCAAAGTTTCGCCGGGAGCCAGCGCGCTTATTATAATTTTATTCAAGATCCTCGTCCGCGCTCCGCCGAATGAAATTTCATTGGCGCAATAAAAGTTTCGCCGAGCCGTGTATGCGCGCAAAATATATTCGCGTTAATAAAACATGACTATAAAAAAAAAAACAACAACTTTTTACAATCCATCCTTTTTTATACGCCGCCATGTAAGTTTAGAAAAATAAAAAAAAAACAGATTGATTCTTTTTACGCCTCGCGCTGCCCTCGAAACATTTAATCCCTCGTAAAGCAACGAGCGGCCCTTTTCTCCTCTCCCGACATGCGCTTTATGCACTTTATACATGCGATTCGCAAAAGCCATAGGCAAACGAGCGGAAAGCCCAAAAAAAGGTCCGACCCCCGCGAGGCGCTTCGATGCCGACAGACAGATCGGAGTGAAAAAGAGAGGAGAGTACAGTCGAGCCCGAAGGGTTGAGAATCGAGCGAAAAGCCTAATATATCCGAAAAAAGAAAGGACAGACGGCTTCTAATTTGCCATGCGCCGCGCCGTCACGGAAGGGGTTAAAGTGGGCAAGAATGTGAGCGACGTGCAAACAGCGCCGGGAGAGGCCCCTCGATAACATACGGCTGAGCATCTGACTAAGCATTTGATAAAAGTAATTGAAATATCGATCCGCCTTGGCGAGGCATTATGCCCTCGGGGCGCCGCCGCGGCCTCTCGTCGCCCGCGCACCTGCGCCGATCTCTCCCCAAGAGCGACGACTGCAGCTCTCCGTCGGTCGTTAAAATTCGCGCGTCGGCCTTTTCGAGGAGCCGCGGTCGAGGTGCATGCGCTGCTCAAGGGATATTCGCGCGAGACGCCAGCTAATGCGGCGGGAGGATGCATCGGCCTTGAGGTAATTGATTTAGGACGCTGGATGAGCTCCCCCTTGTTGTTATTGAGGAGCTGCATTAAGCCCGCGGACCGTGGAAATTTCGGGGAATTCGCCTGGGAAATATATCGGCGAATAAATCTGGCAATTGACTCGGCGTAATAATCTCGCTGCAGTCGCACCGTACGACATTGAAAATTACACTTTGATTTGGAACAAACTGTGCTGATTTAAAAATCATAATAGGTGTCAGAAGTTAATGGAATATTAATAAGCGTATATATGGTATAATAGAATGGAATTTACAGTATACTGGTGTGTTTTTTTTTTTTTTTTTTTTAATTATCGCTCAGTTTATAAGTGACGATTATGTGTGCAAAATATCTTAAGGATAAAGTTTTTACGATCGCAAATAGTCATTAACTTAACAAAAGTTACTATGTTTTGTAGCTGTGAAATGATGGACTTGTAAATAAAAAAAATTGTTATGGTTAAGCAGTTAAAATTATAGTAGAAATTTACTGTGCTTTTTTGAAAACTGTTGGACTGATATTTAGGACGCAATGTAAACATTTTTCTCCGGTGCATAGTGATTAATTCAATAATTTCTGGAAAACGAAAATATATCGTCATATTTTACAAATATAAATACGCTGAAGTTGTAATGAATTATTTAATTATCGAGATATTAGCATCGAAAGTACATCACGGTTGTTGAATTTTTGCATTAAGTATTTAACATTTTCAGTGTGCCAGATATTTATTCCATTGTTTGAATAATTCAATAAATTAAGACATTTTATTGGCAACGTGTATACGGGCCATTTAATTATGCCGAATTTAATTGGATATAAAACACATTTCTTATTAAAAGGTACAACTCTTTACATTAATTATAACAGAAAGAAAAGACTATCGATGTCATAAGAAAATTACTTAACCCAGAGTCACTAATTTCGTCTGCACACGGAAAATGATTATCTACTAATAAAAATTGCAATAGTCAATTTATTATGTTCTTGCAGAATATCATTATTAGAAACATTGCAGTCATTTCTTGTAAAATTTATTATACCTACTCTATAAATATGAATAAACGAAATTTACTTCGAATAAATGAAGACGCACTTGTTCTACGCGACAAGCCTTCCATTTACTCGTCATACGGAAGATCCCATCACGTAGAAAAAAAAAAAGTATATTCACTTATTTAAAGTGAATTTTCCTTATTCATATTTAAAGTGATAGTTTCTTTCAAAATTTACTGTAAATCTAAAAAAATTTACACCAACACTTGGAAATTTTACGAGAAGCTACAGTAATTTTTCTAACAACGTCAAAAAACAATAACATTTAATAATAAGACTAAATATGACTTACTGAAATTTGTATCAAAGTTATTCTCTCCCTGCAGAAAGACTATTTAAAAAAAAAAAAAAAAAAATGCCCGAGCGTTAAAAACATTAAAGGTATATTGAAGCGCGTGCGTGATTCCAGAAACTCCATAGGTAGAGGCGGTCCTTAAGAGGCGAGCATAAATTATGCCGAGTGTACCCGAGCTTGAAACATCATGTGCGTCGCTGTAAACGTACGCGATTTTGCTGAGGGGAGAAAGGATACGCCGAGCTTTATAATGTTGTTCTTGGCCGGAGAGGCGCGCGCGCGCGCGCTCAAGCTTATGCGCACTTGATTTATGGGCTTAAAGCGCGTTATTATGCCGAGATATGAAGATACGCTCAAGATTTTTGAGCCTCGCACGCGAGGATGAGAATCGCGATGCTGGCAGTTTTCATGGGTTCGCTGAGCCCGAGATTTTCCGAGATAGGCGCGGGCGAATATTTCGCATTTGAATTCTGACGAATTATCGCTGTAAACTCTCGCCGGGGAAATTGTTTGCCGTTTCTTTCAAACTGCCCGAGACGGTATACCTCGAGATTTCGTTTTATTCTCTATCCGTCTGTGCGTGCGTGGCTTGAGAAATAAAACGCGAGTTAAAAGTGCGGGAAAGGGTACTTCGAAAAATTTTAATCTATCTCGCACTTCGTATATGTATATATAAGAGACTATAAACTGTTAACTTAATAAAAAACTTAATTTATATATTTATTTAAAAGTATTGTTACTAGAAGTTATTATTTACTTACTAGGAGAGTACCTGACCTCCGGATCACGGAATTTGTTGAAACTTTGAGGGCTGATTTCTCATATGAAAATA
>JAWWEN010000048.1:7889335-7903642 GCA_035582955.1 Sycophila texana | reverse complement strand
ATTCTCAATTTAACTAGAGATGCAGACATCTCTATGAGAAAGCATTGTGCCAGTGCAATTGGCAGCGTTTTTTAATTAATTTTCAGAAAAATCAAAAAATTAAAGAAATGCATGATCTTTTCTTAAATTTATTTAAAAATAGCCCTAAACTTCTTCATTAATTGAAGAGAGCAATCTTGCTTATTCATTCACAATCCAAAAAAAGGAAAAATAAATAAAAGAGAACAATTTTTTTTTAAATTTTTAAGTTATACAGTCAGTCAGACGACCACAATCTTAGAATATAAATCTACCGTAGATATTTATACCCAGAGTAATCAACGTCAATAATTTAATTCAACTAATAAATGAGTTTTATGAATTTCTATAGGTTTAAAACTATTAACATCGGCATTCGAAAGAGGCTCGTATGACAACGGCTCTTTACGCGCGCGTCGAGGAGATACTTAAAGTTTCGCGGAAGCTCGTAAAAGCGCAACTAATTTTGCAGGCACACGGAGGGGAGGAGTTCGAAAGGACAACTATTACACCGCGGCCACAAGGAGGCCTTAAATCATCCTGCGAGGCGCACGCCTCCGGGATTTTGGGTCGGACGACGCCGCAGCGTGATTGTATAAACACACGCGTGACGTTTACGAGCGGCTCCCGTGACGCAAAGGAGACTGGGATTGATACTGAAAATTAAAAGGCCTGTTACTTCGAAAGTTTGAAAATTTTATTAGTCCATTACCGGATTTGCCGCTCGCAACTGCGTCACCTTTTTTTTACGATCGCCGTCATTAATTTTCAACTTCTTTTATTTTACTCCACTTAGTCGGTGTTTTTACTTTTTCCTTATCAATGCACTGATTTATTTGATCACCGGAGTGATTACTAAATTGTTTGTACTGATTTCTTTTTTCAGTCGAAGAAATCGGCTGGGCGTGATATCTTTCAGTTGTGAGTGGTTAAAATAAAAATTTAAAATTTAAACAATAATAAATATAATAATTAGTAACTTGCGTTAATTAAAATGTTAACACGTGTACACAAAACGCTGCTTAATGTTTAAGCGTTGTAAGGGAAGCTTTAAATCTGGAATGCTTTGCATGCATACATAAGTAATTAATTTTTTCTTACGTTGATCCATTATTTATTTTCGGAAATAAATCACTTTGTGTCCTGCTTTTTCGTTTGCACAAGAAGTGCCATCGATGGCTTAAAAAATAATAAATATAATTAACGCAAAACTGATGACCGACCAATCGAGTAATTACAGTCTTGTAAGAACTGCAGCTTTAGTAAACATAATTGCAGCCTACTACTTAACGAAATGAATAAATAAAATTTAAAAAACTGACTAACAAATCAAGTACATATAATTCGTTAGAAAATAGAATTCCAAAATTGTATGTTCAAACTCGATCGAACAATATATCAAGCAGTAAATGAAATTTTTCCCGAGAGCACCGGTGAGTTGTTACAAGTCATATAGAACGAGTTACGCACACTCGAAGGGAAAGGACCCAAGAAATTTCGAGAGTGAACCAATTTTTTCCTCCGAGTAGTGTATATACCGAGCACGACGCAATTCTCCGAGGATAAAAAAAAAAAGACAAACCGATGAACCGGAGGATTATCATTTCCAAGTGCCTAGCTCGTAAATAACGGCGAAAGAAAGGACCACGTGTCGATGTATATACATATATACATGTATATATATCGCGTGCTTTAGTTCGTGGGGAGCTGCGGGCCCGCGGGCCCCGAACGCCGCGACGACGTTTCACAAGCAGCCGCCCCGGTGAAATATCGCCAATCATGCAGCGCCCGCAGAAAATTCATTGTTTCGCTGGATGTGACTAATGGAGATAGATTCGAGGAAGACGTCCGCCTGGCGTTTTTTATTTCGCTCCGCGGGCGATTCGCCGACGGCTGTCGCTCCGAAATTCATCGGCCGATCGAAATTCGCCGATTGATATGAGCCTTTGCACTTTATCTACGCTCCGTTATCCAACTTGTCTTCGTTTGCGCAATGGAAGAGCGAAATTCAAGCGAAGCTTCGTAAATCGTATTTCATGGAGATCAAATTTGATTCGGGATTAAGATAAAGGAAACAATAAACAAGTGGATATAATGTATTGTCTGTTGTTTTTATTTTACATTGACAAAAATTGAAATTTTCTTTTTTTTTTTTGTCTACAATATGAGAGAAAAGAATTCTTGTCTCGAAGTATTCGCGATTCACCTTCCAATTCGTTTATTCCGTAGAAATGCAACTTTCTTTCTTTTTTTTTTTATTAGGGACAAATTCTTACTGTTTAAGAAGTATCATATGGTCGGTTACGTTTATCTGTGATGCATAAAAAAAGTGATGACGCTTTATGGCGAGAAAATTAAATCATTGTTATTAATTTTTAATGAAAGATTGAAATTTCGCACCATAAAGTGCTTTCATATTTTCACGTATATTAAGAATTTCGCACATAATTTAAATATCTATGATTTAACTGTTAAGACGTGTCTTCCCTATTTAAATATAAAATATTTTAAATATAAAATCTTTCAGTGTGCTAACGGAATGAACCAGTCGATCTTTTATAATCAGCAGCTTTTAGAATATACAGTACATAGTCATTTAAAATTCATGAATTTTTGAAGAGTCAGTCATATATACAAGCAAGATACGGTAAGTAAAATAATCGTGAAAAAGACCTTAATAGTTAAAAATAACAAATATATGTACAATGAAAGTGTGGGATAGTTTGTAATATTTAAATAAATTTAAATTTAAATTATTCTAGAAAGGAAAACAAATTATCAAAGCAGAAAAAAGACATCTGTTCCTTGGCCGACTGCGAAAATAATTCAGTACATTAGATTATATCCATTAGACACAATGAAGTATAAAATAAATAGGTTACATGCCATTTAGTGTGCACCAGAAGCTACCCCGTTATACCAAGGTTCGAGTGTCCCGAACCAAAGTTTTTGTAAAAAGAGATTTTAGTGTCCCACTTTGCCCCATACTCTCCCCTACTTAAATAATAAGTGGTGCAACAATAATCATTAAAAAGTCCATTAATTTTCTTTAAAGTTAACAAGGATACCCGATCAAATAGGTATAGCCCCGTTACTAGGAAAAAAGGAGTAGTAACTACTTTTCTCGCCCATTTTTTTTAGTGTGCTCCGAAATAAAAAAATATGGTTATGGTGAGAATTCCATGCAGCGCGCTAGACCCACGTAAACAAATCTAAAATTAAATCAGCACATTGAGGATACTTCAAACAGCACTTATCGCAGAACCAACTGCCTCCGAACTCACAAAAGTTTCCGGAGCAAGCCAACCTCTAGTCGCACTATACTTCTTCGCCTCTAACAAAGAAAAGCACATTAAAAAAAGGTTTAATTTGCAATTTACTTAACTTATAATACCAATATAAAAATAAATTGCATTTAATAGAAAATCTGTATTTTGTTAACATTTTTATAAATTTTTAATATTTCTTATTATCTATTTATTTGAACTAAATCAAACCATAATGGATTAACTGAACTAATTTGTCATTTTTAAAGTACCAGAGCAAAGTAAACTCTTGCATAACCTGATAAACTTAGGATATCACACGGATAATACTACAATTTATTTAGATTCTGAAAGAGTTTCGTAAGTTTTTATAACACTTTAAAAATGGCGAATTAAAAGAGGCTTTTTTTTGACGACTTTATTTTTTTTAAGCTTAAAGAGATATAAGCCTACTGGTAAAGTTCTCAAGGCCATGATTTCATCTCCGAATTGCGGAAATGTGCTTTTCTTCATTAGACACGTGGACTTTCTTTTATGTTGTTAAATTATTAAAGAGACACAGGCTTATACTGGCTACGTTCTCAAGGCGACGATTTCGTCTCCGAATCGCGGAAACGAGCTTTTCTTCATTAGACACGTGGACTTTCTTTTATTTTTTTAAGTCCTCGAGGCGACGATTTCGTCTCCAAATCGCAGTATCGGCACTAATTACAAAAAACCCCAGCGTCAAGCGATTGTCCAAGAGTCTCGGCATGGTTTCCCGCGCGCCGAAAAATCCGCGCAATTGCACGCGACAGTCCCCGCGGCTTTCTGTGTGCAATTACCCGAGGCACGCAGCCGTCGGTTTCGCAAAAAGAGGCGCGCACGCATCGCGCGAGTTTCCCTCCCTCCCCCGCGCATTAGCATACGGGAATTTCGCGACGCGCGTCGCCCACGCAACCGAGCGCCGTGAAAATGCACAATAAGCTCGGGCGCCCGGGGGAGAAAAATCCGCGCGGCCGTTAAAAGGCGTCGGTGAACAATGGCGCGGATGCTTTCCGCCGAGTACTGGCTGACGCCGCCGTTAAAAAATAACGCCCCATGGGAGGCGCGACTTCGGCGGCTATCGACGCGCCAATCGCCGATTAGGTGTCGGCTGCAACGCCGGTGTTTATTGCATTTTCGCCTAATTTTATCGTCCGCATCGCTCGCACTGCGCGTGGAAACAAAGGCTCCGGCTGAATCTATATTAGCACGTGCGTGATGATTTTTTTTTTTGCCTTTCTTTTTGGCGAGAGCTTCGCGAAGGTGTTGTATACGCCGATTTTTCGATGTATGACTATATGTAGTTGCGGCGAACAATAAGTAAAGTGTATACATTGTAGAAATTGACACGACTCGAGGCGTCGGAGACAAGAAAGCTCACGCATAATTAAAGCGCCGGAGAATATACGAAATTGATGATTGTGTTAAAAATCTCATTCGACGTGATCGTTATCTCCTGTAAAAATAATCGAGATTGAGCAACTGGTGTCACGGTTTTTTTTTTTCGAAATTTCTCACGGCGCTATTAAACTATGGTTTTGTAAGAAATTTTTCGGCCAACTTTGAGAGTCAAACTTATACCGTTTAATCGGTAGATAGAAGTGACTTTCAAAATGACTTTATTTTTTTTCTCTCTCTCTCTCTTTTTTGCGCAATATAATCATTTCTAAATCGACCCGCTGCAAGTGTTCGCGTTTGCGTGCGCTATTGGATCACTTTTCGCGGCGCTAAAAAAAGGCAGACTTTCACAGAAAGCGTAATTGCACGTGTCCTGCGAAAATCTTTCCTCGACGCCGGGGATACATTGTAAATTAAAACTATAAGCGGCTTTCGGTGTATCTGGGATTTTTGTTTGTTTACCCGCGGGATTCCGAGAGTGGGTTATGCACGCGACTCCCCTTTGTGTGCATAAGGATTTGCATAAGATTTAAAACCTTTAGAAATTGTAATCCTTGCGAGCTATAATTTTCCTACTTTTTACCCCGCCGCCTCTGCGTCGCAACCCAAACAGTTTCGTTCGAAAAGTAAAAAATGTGAATTGAGAGACACCTCGCTTATCAAATCCCGCATTATGTCTACAGCGGACGCGTACACCTAGCTTATTCCTGTTATTAAAATCTGTATAGCTTCTCTCCGCAAAAGGCTTCATTTTAATCCATTCACTTGAACTTTACGATAAAAAAAAAAAAAATTCGCTGCCTGAACTTAAAAAAAAAAAAAAAATAATAATAAATTGCTGCTAATTATATTCTGCAAATATTTGATATAAGCGTGATTTAATCTGCTTTCCAAATCTACTGTAATCGCGGAAAATCTTCCTCGTGTAATTATTTTTCAGAGAAACTTCATCTAAACTTCATCAAGTTTACTTCTGTTTGATAAACGGTGAAAACAAAATTCATTGGAAAGTTACTGTAGGCTGTTTTACTAAAGTAAGGACAAAGTGAAAAAAATCACTAAAATTATTAGAGTATCCTTAAAAAAAGTATTATTGTAAAAATTACTATAATGTCTATCTGGGAATGTGATTGGAAAATTACCATCTCAATAATAAAATTTTCTAAAAATATAGTAAATTTTATAGTATTTAAAGGTTTATTACCAATATGCTGTTCCGCAAAATTTATTATTTTTCTGGCAAATTTTACACTAGAGTATGATAATTTTCATCTGAGAATCCAGTCTGTGATCACGTACCCACAGATAGATTAGTAATTTTACAATACTTTTATCTCAGAATAACTATATTATGAATAATTTTACTGCAATTCTAATGCATTTTATTAAATGAAGTGATTGTGCGACGCAAAAATGCGATTTTATTTAAATTCTTTTATACTACTACATTCAGTTTACGAATTTTTCAGTATTTTAAAATGTATTCGCTCTACAGTAAAGGCTGCAGTAATTTCTATAGTGTAAAAATTTTTCAATCATTTCCACTAATTGAATCGTAAAAAAATAAAAGATCCTTTTTTTTTCGTTAGGGACGACGGTGTGCATTCCTCAATGCGACTCCAAAAAGTCACAAGCAACAACTCTCGCGTTATAAAGTCGACCTAGAACCGGCTCTCGATGCGTGCCTCGGCCGATTTTGCGCACGCTCGGCTACTTTCCGAAAATTCGGCTTTCGCACGCGAGTTGCAGGTGGCAGGAGCACGTCTCGCGAGAAGGTAAGCACCGTGGAGAGAGACAGAGGCCATTTCATACGCGCGCATAAGAGGGAGCGAGAGAGAAAGAGGGAGAGAGAAAGAGACGGAGCACACACAGGTGAACCCGGAGGTGGCGGCGGTGGAACTGGTTTAAAGGAACGCCGGCGCTTGTGGAGGGGAAACACGACGTCCACGGAGTGAGGGACCTTACCACGGCTCCGGCGCGTTCTGTACGCGTGTACGTGCGCGCGAGCCAAGTCCGCCGGCTCCGAACACGACTTTAAGGTGTTATGCATTTTTTCCACCTGACTCCGCCGCAAGGACGGAGAGAGCTGTGCTCGTGCACTTCTTTTTTTCTTTTCTTTCTTTTTACAACGGAAACCTTTTTTTTGCGTATTTCTTTTAGCGTGAAAGTCGGGCGGTACGGTAAAATAGCGTACTTTTTGACTGAAATTTCAGTCGCTTTTAACATTTTGTAAAATGTATCGCGCGTGGGAATGATTTTAGTTTATTGAATTAACGTAATGTAGCTGCGAGTGATGTGCACTTCTTTTTTTGTTTTTTAGAGAAAAGAAACCTTTTTTTTTTATTTCGTTAAGCGAGAAAGTCGGTCGGTGATGTAAAGAAAAAGCACTCTTAGACTGAAATTTCAGTCTCGCTCTTAAAATTCTGTAAACTTTATCGCGCGTGGGAATGATTTTATTTTGTTAAAATAATAGAGTTGCCATTGTATTAGATAATTTCAATTACAGGAAGATTTGCGATTTGTGTGTTCATGCAACGGTATCGCGTAGCTTTTTATTAAATCTGGGTATTGCTCAATGCTATCGCTGCAATTTTATCGTGCCGCCTGAAGTTTATGTAAAAATGAGATAAAACTACTTCACAAAACAAGTATATGCATATTTATATCGCGATAAGGCGTCCACTAAAAAAATACTGATGCTGAATTGAAACTGGCTACATTAACGAAGTTATTCTAATCTATCCTGAATAATACCCGAAGTTAAATATTGAAAATATTAAAAACGTAAAGTAAAGCCTTGAGTTATTGAAAGGCATTAAAAAATTAATCTATTTTTTGCAAAGATGGAAAAATTGCAATTCGATCCAAGCTGATAAGAATATAAGATAATAATTACCGCAATGACTTAAGAAGAATTTTATTTACGAATTTCTAAAGAACTTTCTGTGAAAATGAATCATTATTTTGATAACTTAAGCAATTAAAATATTATTAAAAATTTCGCATTTGGCAGATCCATCTAAATTATTTTATTTCTATTCTCCGTTGAATCTAGCTATTACAAAGTCAAAATTCGAGTAAATCTCAATAGCCGAAATTTTCAACACCTCAACGAAACTTCAATTTCTCGATAACAGCGATCGACTAAACTTTCCGCGCGCAACGAACAATAAAAAAAAATAAATAAATAAATAAATAAATCGCCCATCAACATGAACGTCGCAAGAAAACCCGATTTTCCCCTTGAAAAATATCACGCCACATCCCTCTCGTTGCTACTTTCACTTTCACCTCAGGTGACAGTACCCCCCACGTGGCCTCGAACAATCACGTCCCCTAAGTACATATCCATACACCGGCGAACTCAGAAATCCAAGTAGCATAAAAAAAAAATGTTTCGTTCCCAGACGGAAGAAGGTCCTTCGCCCCAGCTCCCCCCAAAAAAAACCGAAAAAAAAAACTTGAGGCTCGCGAGATAAGCGCCCATCATCACCCGACGGTGGAAACGAGGCCGTACACTCGGTCGCCCTGGTGGGGGGGCAGAATGCCGCGGAGGTGGCGGGGACTATCTCCGTCGAGGAGTCGACGGGGGTGGGAGGGGGGGGGGTCTCCGGGCCGAGTAGGGGAAAGCCCCGGAGAAGCGGGAGGCTAGGGGAATAACCGCAACAAGTAGTCGTTTACAGTTATAGTCAGTCCGTATCGGGCGTTCGCTCAGCTGAGACGCGTGCGCGCAGTCGTTCCTCGCCTGACTCCGGGAGCTCGGCACCTATATACAATTTTTTTTTTTTTTTCACTGCGTTTCCCGGCTTTCCCCGCGAGCCGGTCCGCGTGTGACCATCGCCGAGTCGTTAGTGCTTACCCGCGGGATTAGTGCGCCCAGGAGGTCTTGAGCGACGAGGCCCAGGGGCTCGTCTGCAAGGTGCCGAAGAAGAGGACCAGCGCCAGCACATTTTTTTCTGCGAGCCAGCGTGAGGTTTATTTTAACGGTACGTGTGACACGCGGCAATATCGCTGTTATTTTCGTACGAGCCACGCGCTCAAAGTCTCTCTCCCGCGGTGTGATTCCGCGGATTTTTCCTTTATCAGTGCGCGGGGAAAGGGAAGGTTACGTAAAAAATAATAAAACAAAAAAAAAAAAAAAAAAATGAAAATAAATTCCAGCGATAAGATTCTAAGCGACGCACATCTCCGAGCCAATTGTGAGGAACAGTGTAATCTCCCGATTGCGAGAAAACAAGTATGACGATTGGATTTGTGTTATTTACCGACAGCTCGGCTCGGAAATCGAATTCGAGCTGCTTTTCGTGTATAAATTAAGGTGATCCGCTCGGGGAATGCATAACGGCTGAATTAACGAGGAGGCGCGAGGGGGGCGAATTTCTTCGACGCGCGCCTCGCGACGTAAGAATCCGCGGCTCGTTGCGCATTCATCGCGGGGTGAGGGTGTGCAAAAAAAAGGAGGCCCCCCCGCCAGCCGACGCTTTTTTTAAATAGCCGGGCTTCCGCGCGGTTACGCTCGCCGATAAAATTTTCATTTAGGAATTACGTAAGGCCAAAAGCGCGTAAAATCGCCGCTGCTCGCTCGGGTATCTAATATCATTTCGATGCAAAAAAAAAGAAAAAAAAGATTCCAGGCACCGGCGACTTTCCCTTGTGCACGCTCGATTAAATATTCAAAACAAGTTGGCCTCTTTTCTTCTCTCTCTGTCTATCTTTCTGTATCTATCTATATCTATTTCTTTTTCTCCCGCACTCACTCACTTTTCTTTTTTATTTTCATTATCAAATACAAGGAGCTCGGCAAACTCGAGACTTGGATATCCAAAAATTCCATGTTGACTTAATTTAAAAGAAACTTGGTGTGCAGATGCACTTATACTTAGACGTTGATAGTCGTTGAACTTTTTAAATAAGTGTATTCGCAGTTTATTTTTACTTATTTGGATAATATTGATATTGTTGAGACGAATATTTTATAATCGGCATCATTAAGTTGACGCACAGTCTACTGGAAAAGTGAATTTTGCACGGAGAACAAATGTCATTTTTAATGTTTTCACTGACTGTCATTATTGGAAAAATTATAATAGTTTCTTGTAAACATTCACGAGAACTACGTCAAAAGTTGTAAAATTTACAATCAATTTTGATAGAAACTAGAGTAAATTTTACAATAAACTGTTATAATTTTTCCAGTCAGCCTGCGAATGCATGGAAATTGACTGTATTGCAATTTTTTCTCGGACGTCGTTAAAATCGTCTATTACAATTTTTACTAGAAAATGTTTTCTCACGTGGAAGCAACTTCAACAGCTCTTATTTAACTTCATACACTAGCCAAATGAGAGTAAAACAGTGAATTTCGCTTATTCAAGCGTAGAGGATATAGTACTCTATAGCATGCGTCACGGCTTGACAGATTTCGCAGGTACATCCCGAAGTCGGAGTGACGAAACCCGCAAAATTTGACTGCACATACGAATTCCCACCGAGAGGATATAGATTTCTTAAGAAGCTCTGAATTATAATCGCCAATGCGCTAAATTTTTTCTTTTTTTTTTTTCATCGTGCATCGTACCTTCGTATAGAAATCGGAGGCGCGCGCAGGCTCACCGCGAGTGGAAATTTCACTTCGTGCGTTACAAAACTGTCAGGGCTCGCTATATATCCACAGGCCGCCGCGCGCACTGCTGCAAAACTTTCATCGATATCGAGCTGCGAAAAATCCGCCTACACGCGGATCGGAAAGAAAAACGATTTTTCGCGCTCTCACTACCTAGTACTTAGCGCGGTGCACTTTTTTATTTTATTTATTTATAAATTCATTAATTTATTTATTTTATTGCCGTGGGGTAAGGAATTTGTTGGCTCTCGAGGTTTTACATCCTTTTACGAGGAGACAAGGCGGAGGCAGGGAGTCGCGGAAGTCGGGGTAAAAAGAAAAACGAACGCGCCATAAATAACGGCCATAAACGGTAGGCGTTCCAAGGCTTGAATAGTTGGAATCCACGTATACAATGAGAACCGTTCGATGCCTTTTAAATGCCATCGATACTTTTGGCATGTAACAATTTGATTTGACTGAAACACACTATCGACTCTTCGAATTTTAATTTCTACCATTCAAACGAAGAAAGTCGTTTACAAAAAAAAAAAAGAAAAGAAAAAAAAATCGATATCGATGTCACCAAAATTATCTACATACTACACATCAATTATGATTTTTCCGAAAAATGAAGAAAAATCAGGGCGATTTTCAAGTATTTACGAGCGTCGAAAGTAACTCGCATCGGCACCTGATAAAAGTCGAATCAACGTTGCTTCTAAGCCCAATTTAAATCCGGCAATCTTATTTATTAGCCTTACACTTTGACTCATCACTTAATTTATCTCCGGCTCGACTGCATATCTAAATATTTTCGAGCCGGCCGCCTCCTTTTTTTTTTCCTGCCCTCCGTCGATCGGACGCCTTTTTTTTGTCGGTAATCCACGCTAAACGCGCATACTTTGTTGCGAACCGGTCTTTCGGGCTCTCGGCCATTGTGGAGGAGCGATTAGAGGCCTATGCGCGCGCACCGATATCGCCCGCTTATCGAGCGGCGTTTATGCAATCCCCGCCGCCGCCGCGACGCTTTTATCAATCGAATTTTGAAGAAAGCTACTGTGACTTCGGGCTGAATTACAATCCGAGGGGGAGGGGTGGTTTTCGCCGTTTTTTTTTTATTCACGCGTCGCAGCTTTCTATTTTTATTCCCGACTTTCCTCGAGGAGTGTGGTTTTTATTTCTTTTTTAGAAACCACGGCGATTCATTTTGAACTTGCGAGAGGCGACCGCAGGATAAAAGCTCGAATTACTCTCAAGTTTTTTTTTTTTTTTGCGTGTACCGTTATATAGGCGTCCGGGGGAGGGGATCGATCGGTCGATGAAAATTAATCTGTGCACGCGCATAATTGCGTGTATATACTGTTTATATACAGTTTTAACGCGGGTGCGACTGCTGGCACAAAACTTCGATATGCGATAAGACCGAGGGAAATAATGAGATACGCCGGTTTAAAAGCCGCTGATAAGGTTTATTTTTCTAACTGTACGATTGTGTTTGTGTAAGGCTTTTTATTGGCAGTATACTGCAAGCGACAAGTCGATAATAAAAATTTCATGGAATGGACTACCGCTTAAATGCCTTGAGCCACTTATTTGCTCGAATGTATTATGCAGAAACAATCGATCAAATAATTCTTATTGACTTTGTAAGGGCTGCGCGAAAAATCGAGAAATATTCGAGGCTCCGGCGAGGTGCAAGAAAGAAAAAGCCGGCATGAATCAGAGGCGGGTTTCATTGAGTAAAGCACGTTGACTCGACGAATCCCACGGATAACTGTATACTGCCCCGAGAAAACATCGCCGGCGCGCGCTGCGGTCGATAAATCAGCGAAGAAGCGACCGAATCAATCAGCGCCAATCGCTTCTCGAAATTCAATTGGTGCACGCGTTTCGCTTATGCTTCGCGTATAAAAAGTAAAGATAAAAAAAAAAACGGACGATGTTCACGGACAGCGACAATCGAGATTTGGCGGACGTCATTTTCGTCGAGGAGTGTCGTGTGTGTATATATAAAAAGGCCGACGGGGAAGGAAGAAAAGTCGCCGCGGATGGGAAAAAAGCCAGCGAGGCGTTATATGCGCGTGCTCGCTACTCGCTCGGCTAAAATTATCGAATTCCTTCGACTCTCTGTCTCAATACCGGTTTGTGCAACCTCCCTCCCCCCTCCCCTTTCCCCTCCCGAAATTACGAGCCGAAAGCGGCAGACCTTCAATAAAATTTCTTCGCGAACTTGTCCTCTCACTCTCTTTCTCTCTTATAGTTAGTCCCTCTCTATATATAGTCTTATCAAAAAGCGACTGCGGTTGCACTTTATATGTTGGTCTGACGGGGGAACTTTCGCTAAAAATGCCAAGTGATAAACGCGGCCCTAATATGAGTTGTTACCAGTAAATAACAAAAAAAAAAAAATCGTATCTCAGAAGAGCTTAGCAAGCGTGAGGTCATGCCATTTGAAATAAAAAAATTTTCGGAATTTTTAATTCCGACGAACGTCATTATTCAGTGCGGCACTTTCGCTTTAACGAGGTCTCGAAGGTACAATTCACTTTTTTATCTTGAGTGTCCCTTTCTGTGCTACCTTAACTTGCCAATCAGAATTTTACGTTTACATAGCGAAGCTGAATCGGCTTTCCCCAATAAAAAGACTGGTATAATTGCTATTAAATTCTACTACAAATATTGTAATATTTATCTTAAATATTTTGAGATTTACTAGCCACTATATAAATATTTTCTTTTTATTTTACAAGATTGTACATCATTTGAGATGTTTTTTTTCTATATCGAGTGCCACGTTTAACGTCGTTTAACACTGCTATTTGTGCTTTTAATTTTTAGTTTTAGTATTAAGCTATTTATATCTTTCTATTTATATCTCATGGACTACCGTTTTCAATTTATTTACGTTTATCTTCCGTATATTTACTATATACACGCTTTGGCCTTGCTTACATAGGAACTCGAGACCGTGAAAAATAAAAAAAATCTACTTTACTTTCTCTCTTTCTCTCTAAATTTCACTTCTCCTTTTGTTTCTCGTTTCTTCGTTTAGAAACGACGTCGATGACGACGGAGGGGACCTTTTTTCGGCAGTGCTTACGGATTTTTACGGAGTATCGAATTTTTCAAGCTAAAAATAACGGCAGAGCTTTTTCAAAAGTAGATACTGCAAGTGCGCGATTAATCGGAGGAACGAGAGGCAAAATACATTTTTTTTTACACAATTCTGGATAATTTAATCACCGGCTACTCTCCTTATCGCTCGCTCGGCCTCTTAACTTTTCGACGTTCGCCAATCGCTCATCGCTCAGGTTACTGCATCGCATTCGCTGAAATAAACATCCTTATGCAAATTACGTACCATCAGTTAAACGATTTTTCGAATAATTTATTTTTTTTTTCTTTTTGTTTGTTTCTCTCTCTCTTTTTTTTTTTTGTCTACTTACACAGAATAAAAAAATATTGGAGAAAACTCGACAATCTCCAGCAGAGTTGTATCCTCGAGACCAACGCGATATCCGCCTGTTCGCAAAAAGACGCCGACCGACCTTGGCATTAACTTTCTAGAAAATCGAAACGTAAGCGACTGCAGTGCGATATAGACGTTCATACTACAACGTCATTTCGAAGCTCCGCTCGCGGTCAATGCCTTCCGCTTTTAATTAGTCTATCAGCAGTCCGACGCGCTTTTATCTCTCAGCGGTGGAAAAAGAGGACGTCGCGGAAGCGGCAGTCCTCAACGGCCTCCCCGAATCCGTGGGTGGGCTCGAGAACGGCGAATCCGGTGCGGACGCGAGAGTAGCCCAGATCCTCGAAAAATCGGGCCGCTCGCCGCGTTACGTCAGGTCGTCTCTGTCTTGGCCGCACCGCCGCTGGAAACGGGCAAAGTCACTCGGTGAATGTCGGGCCGCCGGCGCGACTTTTCCGAGAGCCGCTGCCTCTTTCTCGGGCGATCGCGGCGGGGGGGGGGGGGGGGGGGGGGGGGGGGGGGGGGGG
>JAWWEN010000048.1:7870047-7880319 GCA_035582955.1 Sycophila texana | reverse complement strand
CCGATATCAAAAAATTCGTTTCGAGAAAAACGCGTTTAAAGTTTACCTGTGCCGCTCTCGGCCGGTTGGAAGGGGCGAAGCACGGAGCTCATTAACTTAATGAGTTTTATTCCAAATTACTTGAAATTTTGACAGAATACTCCTATGAAGTTCTAATTTGAAATATAAATTTTTCAGAAAATCGAATTTTTCCAAGTGCTTATACCATACCCCCCCCCCCCTTAAAATGAAAGATTAAAACTGGAGTCGGATTAATTAAGAGCAGATAGGAATGAGTTACTTTTCTTTTACTGCTCTTATACGCGCGAATAAAATAAACTGATGTCCGCGGTGCTTTTAATGCGCGATACATTTTTATCATTTTCTATTAAATTCATTTTAACGAGGTCCAACCTGCCGCCTTCAATCTAACTCGTAGATCAGACGGCTTAGATTTTCGAAAAACCGACCGACCGGCAGGTGTGATCCCGGAACTTTATAGCCTCAACTCTTTCGAATAAAACTTTAGTGGATCATTTTCAAGTAAAATTCAAATTGATTTGAAAATTAAATAATAAAAATATTTATCATCAAATCGAAAAGTCTTTCTTCATCCGAAGAAAAACGAGCCTACTCAAGCTCGACGAGATTTTTACTCAACGCGAGTGATTTTTCACTCTCTGACATTATGAAATTCGAGAAAATTTTTAACCAAAAGCTTTCACAAAATAAAAGAGAGGGGAAAAACAATTTAAAACGTCAATTGGTAAGATCAAAGAATCTTTCTATATGTCAGAAAAAAAATGAGCTTCACTAAGCTCGACGAAATTTTAATTCAACGCGAGTGATTTTTCAATCTTTCGCATTATGATTATAGGGTAGATATAGAAATTATGTCGATGATCATCTTTAATATACAAACATCGACACGTTTTCAGTTGAAGAGGAGAATTTATAATATGAAATGGTTGGGTGGGAATTGTAATGTCAGATTATGTGGTAAACTTTTAGTATAATTTTAAAAGAACAGAGCTATAATACGATACGATATCGTATAGTATGGTGCAAATATTTTAATTGGTACATAAAAAGCTTAACTCTTCTTAACATTTCATATTGAATTTCTTCATGTATATGTCAGTTATTTACAATTATTTTTTTAAATGCAAGATTAAGACTGGAGTCTGATAAAGAAAATTTCGTAGTATGCGTTTTTTCAGATTACTTTTGAATGCCGTTTTTGTGCAATTAATCAATGAGAAACATTGAAACGACAAGTCGAAGCTATTTACCTTGCAGAAAAAATAATTAAGCATTTAATACAATGTTACATTTTTTTCATTTTATTATTATTTTTACTTATTCATCAAATTATTTAATTTCGATATATATAAGATCAATTGATTGAATAAATTCTTTGGTAAGTCATTTCAATTACAGTGAAATAAAGAAGTAATGAGTAAAGTGTATGTTTCTATTATGTAATTTACTTAATAAATTTGCAACAAGAATTAAAACCGCTTTGTTGACGTTAATTAATTTACAATCATCGCTACATACACTCAAACTCACTCAAAATGTAAATATCAAAGAGCTTTCCTAAAAACTTTACATTGTTATGCTCAAAAAAAAAAATGTTTCTTTAATTATGTCATATCTTTTCGTACAAAAAGTTTGATAATTATTTTGATTATATCACTGCCTCTCTTCTAACTTCGTTAAGGTCATTAATTTCGGATCGTAGATGTTTTATTTTTGTCGGACAAATGTAACGTTGTGTACAAGCTACGATCAAGTCACTTTTCGTAAGTCGCAGAGTTCGATTACACAAGCATGCAAATTTTAAAAAGTTAAATCGTTCTACTTTACCGCTGCGTTCACGCAATAATTTTTCGTGCGTGAGAGAGTCATGTGGACAACGCTTAATTAGCCGTACGCCCCGAGGTAAATAAATAAAAATTCGATTTCATTAAGAGATTCAAAGATTAGATTCGTCATATGATTGACAAGCCAAAAGTGTTTTTTTTTTTTTTTTATCTGTCCAACTGAAAAATTCAGCTTTTATAACTCTTACATTGTCCGCTCGAATGCGCTTGTGTAAGGGAATTGCAGAAACGAGTTTTTGAATGTATAATTTAAGATAATTGCCTAAAACATCGCTGATAAAAAAAAACTACATCGTCTTAAGGAGGTTGATCAGGTTATGTATAGGAAGTTAAAGCAGCAACTACTTATACACTAACGCACGTGCAGCATAGCGTGCATGCACACAAATATGCAGACGCTCGTTCTGTCTAGATAATTACTTATTCGTTATTTTGTTATTCATGCATTTTTCTGCTTATCAATTTCGTGTTTTTAATTAGCACGTAACTTTTTCATATTACCTTTACTTGCATATAATAAACAAAAAAATTCGTCCTAATTTATTTTGAAATTCTCTTGAACAAAAAAAAAATATATCACTTCTGATAAAAATCTTTCTACTCTTAAAAAATTGAATTGACTCGTTAGTTTATTGGTTTTCGTTACGAATTAGTTTCATTTTAATTTTGTTTTTCTTATAATTGTATTGCAAATGGGCCAATTAAGCCCGTAAGATGCTTAATAAATAAAAAAATTTTAAAAATATGTATTTATTAATATACACAAATATTAATTACCTCATTATCGTGACAAAGTAAAATAACTCGCGTATTCAGATAATAGCAATAAAAAAAAACGAACAGACGCGGAGACGTAATCAATCGATAAGAAAAAAAGAGGAAGGTCCGGCAAAGTATTTTTAGCCTACAGTAAATAGACGAGAATAACGAAACTCACGATCGCGAGATGAAAATAGTATATATTTATCGAACTTTCGCCCACGCATTTCCGCGATAAAAGATAAAAATGTTCTCCACTGACCTGAACTACATCAACAATAAATCGGCAAAACCAAATTCCCCCGCGCAGGCTCAATCGGCGGCTCGCTAATGCGAAAACCTGTTCCTCGCGATTCCCGGTAATACACCTACCGGCGTCGCTCCATTTCCAATTTCCATCGGTGTGCGTTTTTTCCTCATCCCGGTGTACATAATGCGTCCTTGATTAGCGCCTCCAGATCCGCAGCCTTCGCGCGCACTCGGAAATTCCCCCGTACGCCAGCGAAATTTCGAAGAAGCGATTATCGAGCGCCGGCCGGCTTTAAAAAAGACACCGAGGCAAGAGAGAGAGAGAGAGAGAAAAAAAAAAAGACGAATTTGCCCGCGAAGAAGCGGGGGAGAGCCGCTGGAATTCACGTGATCTCGGGAAACGCGCGTGCAGGCGACGATCATATCCGCGAGCGATCTCCGCGTCTATATAAGCGCACGCGGATCTTATCTGCGACTTATGAGCTTTTGACGCGCTCTTGACGAATCACCGACGACCTTGACTGTCTTTTTCTTTTTTTTTTTTCTTCAATTTTTAAGCCTCTTTTTCGCGTCGAGCGACAAACGATAGCACAAAAGGGGGTCTTTGTTTTTCTAACTACTTGCCGGAACTCGGTGGACGCTCGCTGTATATAAGAGTGGAAAATGCTTTATTACGCATCCGAGAGGAGAATTATTACCGGCGATAAAAAGAAACTTTTCCACTTGCAATAATTTACGCGTCCCGCTCGCTGTTCCCAGAAGGGATAAATTATCGGCGAAGCTTCGCGCTTACGGTGTTTACATAATTTACATGCGTCCAGTACCATTCGATATAATTATTACGAATGTATCGTCGCGGACGCGTAAGTAGGCACGTATGTAGCGCGGAGGCACTCGAGCCGGGAGCGGGACTGAAAAAAAAAATGTGCCTCGGAATGTCGGAGCGCTTGCGGGAGTGTCAATGAACTTGATCGGTGCGCTGTACCTTGACCCATTTCGCGGCGTCGCCGAGAGTCAGTATCGATTTTCATGCCGCTCCTTGCCTCCCTTGGATTTCAATCTTCAAGGGTATTTAACGAATCAGGGGTGATGGGAAATCTTAGATTATTAGGTTAAAAAATTTTTTTTTTAAATGATAATGGAATTATAAACGATCTTAATTATTTGCCTGTTTATTCTTTTTCATTTTTCTTTTGTAATCTTTATTATGGAAAATTTTGATGATTAGAATTAGACGTTAGTTAACGCTCAAGTTGTTCCGTAATTCAAACTACATTATACATCATGAGTAGTTCTTCGATGGAAAAAAAAATATTCATTTATAAATTTACAAATGTCGGAAATTGCTTACTTTTTGAAAAATGCACTTCTAATTAACAGCCACATATTCTGGATAGAGTAGATTGACTTTACAAAATTTATTATTGAATTCTAATTCTCGACTCCATACAAGCTCAATTTTTTTTCTCGAGTAATTTGTCACTTAAAAAGAGTAATTTAACAAAATTTTTTTTAGCATATGAGTAGAGCATACTTTACTCTAATCTCCACTGTAAAAAAGGACTGCTAAAAGTTTAACTAAATTTACGCATTTTTGTCGAAACTGTCCAGAAAAGAATGAGAAAAAAAACAAGAAATAAATCAATAAATAAATGTTCATTTATTAAATAACATATGAAGTTAAAATTAAAAAAAAAAAAAAATAGAAAACAAAATCGGTCAGAATAGCGCAAGGCTGACCGTGCGATTTTTTCCTCCGTTTTCCACCGCGATAAGAGCAGTCGATTCTTATCGGCCAAGGAGAGGAGGAGATTCACGTGCGGACACACTCACATGTCGGCCTGGCCGCTGCATTAGAATTTCAAAGCAGCTGATATTACAGTGAAAGAGATATATGCACACGCCGCCAGTCAAGCATACACTTCTATTTAAATTTATTATAGATTTAGAGGAGGCGAGACATTGGCCTCTTTCCCCGCGGACGATTTTAAAATTACCCGCAAGCCTCGTTTCTCCTTCTTTTTTTTTCTTCTTTAATTGTTCCTTCGCGAACGGCTGCTGCAGCCGAGGCTGAGAATCATTTTTACCGCCGCACGGCCTTTCGCGGACTATTGTTGTACCACGCGGTAATTTTGTTTCTTTTTTTTTTTTTTTTTTTTTCAAGCGCGCACAGTGCTGTTTTATAATTGGACACTGCCGGAAGTGGTCGAAGGCACGCGTCGACATTAAAAGCAAATCGAATAATCTTGGAAAGTATACACCAGAATTGAATGCCCCTCGGATATATTTGGAAAAAATCAACGAGGAGTTGACTCCGAGAGGCTACAAGCACAGTATAATATACGCGAAGTGACAGCGCGAAATCGGCGCGCGCAGATTGCGCATTACATGCAGAGGCATTCATAACCCAGTATCCAACAATAAAGTTGACCAATGCTAATTGCCCTCTGAGTCTGGCGCGTGACTCAGAGACGCGATGCGCCGTGGGCGTCAGTCCTCGTCTAATAATAATAATCTAAATTAAGTCTAGACGGCGCGGATTGGCTAACGATCCTCCCTTTTCTTCTTCTTCCAGGATAATGCGAAATTTGGAAAGGCTATCAGGCAGCGATCAGGACTCTGTCGATCAGGAGATGTACATCGACCTGGACGACGCCTCCGTTGACTCGCTTACCGGCAAACGAGGTCGTCACCATGTCGGCGCTGAGGTAATTAACGGCTCCACAACTCTGCATTCGTATACGCGTTTTAATAACCTTCGCAATAGCGGTGCGGCCAGCCCGCATATTTGAAAAAGACGGCGCTATTGTGAGTTGCTGGATGATTGCCGCTCCGACATTAAGTTTGTAGATGCCGTAAAGTCAAACATAAAATGGATATTGTGGGCGCAAAGTGAGCCTTTTTTAGACCGAGTGTGGTAGGATTTGAAGGCCAGAAGGTCCGCTAATTCACTGTTATACGCATCAATTTTTTATTTTTTCTGGATATAAAAGTCTATAGAACGATTGAAGTGCGTTCCGTATTGCAGGTTTGAGAAAGAAATTGAATGGAAATTCTGGGATTTCAAATTTAACGCGCGATGTCAAGATCGAATTCAATCGGCGATTCTCACAAACTCGCGATTTTATCCAGATTTATATACCTTACTCAATTTGTATAAAGGATTAAGAAAATTGAGGCTCGCCATATTACAGATTTACGCAGAATATAAATAGGATTCAATTCGAACTTTTAAAATTTGCGCTCAATTTCAAGATCAAGATTCGAGGTGCAGAACTCGAACGGCGATATTCGTTAATTCGTGATTTGATATAGATTTAGCTCTGTCAATTATGAAAATTGAGGCTCGCCACAGATTTTATCCAGAGTTTCAGTGGGATTTAAATCCAGAATTTCAAATTTCGCGCGCTCGTGTCGTTTGAAGACTTGCGTGATTTTAAGATCGAAACGTATAGAACTCGCAATTCGATAAATTTAGAGATTCTTTTTCAATTTTTATAAAAGAAATGTAATTAAGCGATTTTTATGCAAAAATTAACTTTTCATTCTGACTGTACAACCGGAACATCCTGTACGTGTTTAGCGAACGGGATTTCAATGGGTGTGTAGGTGCGTGTGCTATAATTTGTTCATTAAAGTACGTTATGGTACTCGATTTCTTAAATGCCACTAATTTATTCATGTATGCTGATTTTACAAACGCGAAACACGAATATATATCTCGATTGAAATTTGATAAGCTGGAAATCTATGAATGAAAAAAACGCTCGTTAAAAATTTCATCCTTGTTCATTTTCATATGCTGATGCTCTTTCCGCAAGAGAGATCGGCTTAAAACAAATTTCCGGCATTCGCTCTCGTTATGCTTTTAGCGAAGGAAGTGCATTGAAAAATCTGAAAGTGTATAGTTTTATATAATAATATTTTTTTTTTCGAAAGTGAAAAAAAAAAACGAACGATTCAGTAGTGCTCCTTAATGAGCTTTCACCAAATATTCAAACATTTGTATATCTTGTCAATAGCCATTACACAGCGAGTCGACCTATTAAACTCCTAATTGAGAGCTTAAGAATACATTTCTAGAAATTAGGTGCTCGATCACCTCGCAGAAGGTAATAGAAAAATAAAATTAACGACCGCCTGAAAAAAAGGCGCGAAAATTCGATTTTCTGCGTTTCCGCGTGCCGCGTGAATATTTTGCCTTGACACGGCGAGTCGATGACACATTGCGGCGAAGAAAAAAAAGAAGGAGATACGTTGTCGCCTTATTATACGCAACAAGTGCGCGCGTCGGCACTTCCTTCCTCGTCTGGCGATTCCTCGTTTATCGCCTTCGCCACTGCTTAAGGCGAAATTTACTTTTCTTCTTAGCGAGCCTTTTTTAACCCGGACGAGTTTATTGCACGATTACGGGCGCTTACCACTGCTTATCTAAGGCGAGTAACTTTATTTTGTAAATAAAGAAGAAACTGTTATTCGGTTTTCGTTTAAAAAAAAAAAAAATAATAAAAATAAACAAGAGCAATTTTTCGTTGATTGCAAAACAAAATATCTCACATTTTTCGAATGAGTACGTGAGTGTTCGGTACATTAAACTTGCTTTCGACTGTTATTTCAACGGAATTGGCTGTAATTTCAAAAAACTTATCCTATTTTTTAAGAAAACATTTTGGATTTTTAAAAATAACCCGTCGAGAGGCAATACAGTTGTAAAGACCAGCGTAGCCCATTCATGTTGATTGACTAATTTTTATAAGAAAAATGATACAGGAAAATTTAATATAAATTCTTAAAGCTGCGGAGGACACATATGTCATTTGAAAAACATTTCCATAAATTTTGGAAAACTTATTAGAATTGTTGCAAATTTTATTATATAAAAGTACTAAATTCTCCAATAGTTATAGTAACATTTCTCTCATTTCCATTATGTCCCACATCTCAAACAATTTCTTTAACTCAAAAAATCTCATCAAGTAAATCTCGAAACCACCTGATCATTAATGTTATCATCATCAGAATCACTTCTTTATTTAATCACTCACGTTGGCGAAATTCCGGATAACCGAACGAATCTAGCCTCCATAAGACAATCAATTCTAATTAAACGGGAACTAAAAAAAGAAGGGGGAAGAAACGCAGAATCTTGCTTTCTTCTCGAGCGACGAAAAAAGCGAATAAAAAAAAAATAACACCGCGGGGTGTTTATCGTCGACTCGTCATATTGTGGGTCAATTTCGCGCTCTTGAAGTCGTTTCTCTCACGATCTGCGCGCACTTGAAATTTTCGAGGAGCTCGCAGGAGGTTTGCATAACTCGAATTTCCAGTCGGACTAATGGCTTCACCGAGTCATCGTCTAGCCTCTGCTTTTAGTGGAGGCGATAATTCGTCTTTCTGCTGTTTTTTTCTTCTTCTGCGCTCACGGACGCTTCGTTCCTGCTTCTTCTTTGTGTATATACAGATTCGTTTCAGTCGCCGTGGAAAAATCTGCACTCTATGAGCGTAATAAACACCGCGGGTATTAGAAAAAGCTTAGATATCTTATCTATATGTACAATGTTTGACTTTATCGAAATAGCTGTCGAGAAAATTAATAAGCTTTTTTTTAGATTATTTTAACGCGAAAAGACGTCCTCTTAGACGATACGTGGAACGACTATCCGCGTGTAATGCGACTATTTAAATTTATATTTTTTAAATTGAATAGTAATTAAAATTTTTTTTAAATTAAAGATTTCACATTGTCAGATTTAATGGTACCGAGAATTAAATGAAGTTTCCATATAAAACTTTTTTTAAAAATCAATTTGATAATACAGAATAGTTCTTCAATTAAAAACTAATGTTCATTCCTTAATCGCAATGCATTTTATAGTCGTTAGTTTTAATAGAGCTAAGAAAATTTCCCGAGAGTATTAGCCATTAAGCTGTTAATGAGTGATATGAGCCTTGAAATATTGAGATTTTATCAATGCTATTAAAAATTTTATTTCCAACGCTGTAACTTACGTGCGTATACATTTTTTAAGAATTAAAAAAATTTTACTTTAACTATAATATTTATTTTTAGTTACAGATTTCTATATCTTTTTTTTTTAATTTTACCGAAACGATGCATCACGCTCTACCACAGGAAAAATCATCGAAATAAAAAAAAAAAAAACAATGTTTTATCCTCAAAGGAAAAAATAAACTCGTTGATGAGATGACGAGGCTTTTGTTTACTCATAAAAGTGTTTTCAAAGTTGCAGTTTCTTATTTGCTTTGGACGTCCGTAGTTTTTCATATTTTTGTTTCGTATTTTTACAATTTAGCAATACGCAAAGAATGTTCATAAATAATAATCAACATTTATTTATTTATTATACAGACGAATAAACCTACCACTTTTCGTAGATTACATTGAGTGATCGAAGTGATTTTTAAAAAATTTCAATCTAAATTGATAACATAGAAATAAAAATTTTGTAAATTCAACTAAAATTTTGCTGAATTCTCTCCTTACAATACCATTTAATTGATTTAACTAAACTTTTAGTTTAATCAACCAAAGTCTTAATTGAATTAACTATAAAGTATTTAACTAGATTGATTTGTTAACTAAAAAATTTTATTAATTGAAGTAAATATTAAATTAAATCAACTGAATAATTTTGTAAGGAGGATCAAGAAAATTTTATTTGGATTTACAAACATTTTTTTCAGTGCATCGAAATAATATTTAGGCTGTTAGTCTTTATCTCGATATTATCTAATCAATTCAGCTGGTGTACAAAATTTAAAGCGAATTAACAATAATTATTTTAAAACAGTTATTAACGTTACATTCGTCCGAGTCCATACGTAATAATTAATCTACAAAAAAAAATTATAATTTTTTATAAAACCTGCATGAGAAAGTAAAATGAACTAACGAACGAATAAATTGTCTAAGTGAGTACATTACAGCTTGAGGAGTAAAAATTAATTTATGAGAAAAATTAATTTTTATACAACATTCTCCATGAGTAAGCAGAATGAACTACCGATCGCATGAATTGTCTAAGTAAAGAACTTTTCGGCAGGTTGGTGACGAAAGCGACAGCAGCGGCAGCGAGAGGGGTCCCAAGCGGGTCAAGCGGCGTAGCCGCAACGGGCCTCCGACGACCCGGCGGCGAAAAACCGGCATCTCCGCGCGGGAGCGCACCCTCAGGAGACTCGAGAGCAATGAGCGCGAGAGAATGAGGATGCACTCGCTCAACGACGCCTTCGAGGTAACCATCGGCTCTCGCCACGAAATTAGTGCACATTTTACACCTAAAGGAAGGGAAAATCAAAAAACATCTCTTAAGGGGGGTTTATACCTAAAAATTTTTTTTTGAAAAAAAATTTGAAAATTAAAAATTATAATAAAATTTAT
>JAWWEN010000048.1:7839953-7866125 GCA_035582955.1 Sycophila texana | reverse complement strand
TCTGGCTTTCTTCATATTTACATATAAGAAATCAGCCCTCAAAGTTTCAACAAATTCCTTGATCCGGAGGTCAGGTACTCTCCTAGTTAGTTTAGTAATATTGTTTTAGAAGAAATTATATAATACACCATAAGTAATCAAATTATTCATGGACTGGGATCTACGCACACAGGAATGATAATAGGAGAACGAAAAAAGCAAACAGATGAGTACTCACGCAAGCATAATAGCGACGCCGTTCGCAATAGGATCTTTTCTGACAATGGCCCACGTGCTTTGGACGAGTTTCTTCTGTCGGCCGGTCAGTCCCGTCGCCGGGTCAACTGCATTATCGTTGGCCGAGCCCCAAAAGACACTCAGAGATGAACCCATTCTGCCGAGCAAGTAACACTGTGTTAAACAACCTGATGAGCATCAAGTCAACTGATTCATCTTTAAGATTTATAAGTGTTAATAAACGGATTACACGTCCGTTCGTCGTGGCGGACGGTCTAGAATCTCTTTTAGCCTTTGAACTTTATGTAAATAAATCAAAGATCCAATGAAAGTATTCTTTTGTATCAACCATTTCTTTAACTTTTTTTATTATTTTCATTATTTTATATTTAAGCAACGTATTGAAAAAGAAGATTTAAAGAATTCGTAATTTCGGTAATTTACGTAGATTGTGCTCGTTAGAGAGTTAGAGACGATAAATAAAAAGGAGTTTTTTTCAATCCTCATAATATTGAACTAAAAGTTAAAATAAATGCACGTCGTATATTTATTTTTAATTAAAGTTTTAACGATTCCGATTGAACAAGTGAAATTCAATAATAAAGATTAATAAATAAAACACATACTTTTAATAAAACTCCCTTTTTTTTTGCGTTTATATAAAAATTTTCTCAGTGCCAATCTTTCTTCCCCAGCTTTTATCACACCCGAAGAGAGTACATTTTAAAACGCTAATAAATGCAATCTCCCTCGAGAGGCAATAAACAGCGATTCTTTGACAAAATCAAAAAAAAACAGAAAAAGATGTAAAATAAATCAAAAGAAGCCGCGGTGCGGAGGCAAAGTCTGGATTCGCATCCAGGCGAAGTCTTGAAAACTAATAACCTCGGGAGGGATAAAGTGCAGCACGCAAAGAAGGCGGCCGCGAGACAAAGGAACTTATTCACGGCGGGAGTTCGCGCGCACTCCCCGAGCAAAGCGGAAAATAAAGTCAGCCGTCGCGTGGAAAGGAGGGATGCAACTCGCGCGCGCGACAAAGACCAGGGGTGCGCTCGCGCGACGGACTCGCGGGGAACGAGCTTTTGATTTGCGCGTGCGACGAAAAAGCTGCGGCGAGGGAAGGGGCGCGCAATCAGAGCGGCTCGTTTTAAATATTTTTGAGAGTTTAACTATAAAGTATGGTAATTTTTTTTTCATAATGGCAGTCTGCAACCGCTTCCCATATAGTAATAGTAATTTTTACTATAAATAAAGGGAAAAAAGATGGAAAATGACGAGTACCATGCGGCTTATTATACTCGTCTGTTTCTACTTATATTTACTGATGATGACTCTTTAATTTTGTTCGTTTTTTGTATTTATTTATTTTCCGGGAATATTTATAAACGGGCAAATTGCTCTAAAATTACAAAAATATTATGTGAAAAGATTCATAGTAGTTAAACACAATAGTATATATAAGTATAAGAGTTTCAGTTACTGTTTTTCTTTTTTTCATATTTGCATCTTTCAATCTAGTGGAGTGAGAGAAAAAGTGAAAAAAGAGAGTGATAATTCAGCTCGTCTGTAACTTATACACCGAGGCGCTCGTTGGAAAATGTTTTCTTTCAATCGCGTCGCCCACGACGTGACGAGTCGCAAGATTAAAAGTTCGAACGAATGCATCCAATTGAAAGCATTTACACGCCCGCATAGCTAAAAGTACGCGCGCGATGTAAAACAATTGGAAGCTCAGCGCTCGTGCGCGGAGAGGATTGTGCTTTGCAAAAAGCAATCCACGCTTTTTATAAAAATTAAAGAAAAACAAAATTAATAATGTTAATCGAACGTTATTGCATTGTTTTCCGCATTTATATTGAATAAAGTACGAATATTTGTGTACTTATATTGTTTTATAATGAATTGTCATTGTATACTCAAGATAATTCTTAGCAAATGGATTAATTTTATAAAATTTCTGGGATTCATTAAACTCGGCTTGTATAACTTATAGATAACAAATGTAACTAATTTAAATTTAAGAAAATTACTACACACAAATTATTGCATGATACAAGATTGTTGCATACAAAAAGAATTTTTGCACATAAATTATTAAATATTAACAAATATTAAATCATTTTTATTTAAATTCAAAGCACTCGTTTTGATATTCATATCTACATATTAGTTTTAGTTGATATTTATATCTATATGTTTAATCAATCAAGAAATTTCTATAAAAAAATGTGCGACGGTCCAATAGTTTAAACTACCGTCCATTTTTTAAAGAAGTTTCTTGACTCATTAAACATCGCTACGAAATTGATATAGATGACATATAAATAGTAAGTTAATATAAAATCAAGAATTATTAAAGCCCTTGCTCCGTTAACTTTCAATAACTAAATAGATAAAAATAAAAAACAAATATAATCGCGAGACGATGTATATTATCGCACTGGAAAGTTTCAAGAATAATCACTGCAACTTTTATACTTATAGAATCGTCGCAATTCCTCCGCTAAATTATCGCGATTTTCCGCATAAAAATCTGGATATTGGCTATCAGTGCGTTAAAAAAAAAAAAAATGTTATCACCGCCTTACGCGACGAACTCACTCTTTCTATTGACAGCAGCGGCTCGAGATCGCAAGCGGCAAACGTGCATCCAGCGGCCGTCCCTCCACGAGCATCTCGCGGCCGCTCTCGAGCGGCTACGGGGCCAAGAAGCGGCTCTCCTCGTGCAAAAGGATAAAACGGTCCCCCCGCACTTCCGAGTGGCTCCCGCGGCGCGAAACGTCGGACGCGTCCGGGAGGGATGCCGCGCGAGCCGAGCGTCGGGCGCAAGTTGCGCAGCAGCACTAAGCGGCCAAAAAGTCGCGGGGGGCTATACTCACGCGGACGCTGCGGACTGCGTGACGGGCGGCGGCGGCGGCGGCGGTGGCGGCTGCGGCGACGCGTCTGGGGTACGCTCACGGGGGTCGGAGCGCGCGGATGAGCGCCGAGTGCGATGTTATCTCCTCGGCGCGTCTTTTAGCCTCCTCATGCGCGCTCCCGCCGCCGCCGGCATTTTTCCGCACGCTCCTACTCCTATTCTCCGCCCCCACCTCCGGTTACGGCGGCGGCGGCGGCGGCTCACGAGCGGAGCGCCGCGCACTGTACGTCAATTAGTATACCTGCGGTTTTTTTTTCTATTTATTTTTTAATTTTATTTAAAGTACACTGAAAAAAAGATTAGTAATTTAAATGCAAAATATTTCTTTATAAGAAGGAGTTCCGAAGAGATGGTTTTATTGAATCAACTGAATATTTCGTTGAACCAACTAAATATTTCATTAGAGTCACTTTTTTCGGTAATTTCGACAAAAGTATATTTAGTTGATTCAATGAAACTACTCCCTTGGAACTCCTTGAAGAAACAGTGTTTGTTGAAATTTCATTAAATTTTTTTGTCAGTGTATGCGCGCATTATACGCTAGAGATGTTAGTTTGACTACTTTTTCTGATAAAATCTGATGGACAAAATTTTTGTTCGAGTAAATGTTCAAAAGGGTTTGAAAATATTCGAAAGTATTAAAAGGTCTATGTCGACAGAAAATGAAACGTTTTTAAATATTTTGAAATGAAAATAAACATAAATAAAGCTGTTTATAGATATTTAAAAATGAACTTTTTCAAATTCCATCTAAATATGAAAGAGTGAATATTCACTCTTTCATATTTAGAGAGCAATTTCATATATGAAGTAATTTTTTTTGTTTAAAAAATAAAATGGTTTTTTAGTAATTTTTTTACCGGTCTTTCTGCAAGCGCGTTAAATTAAAATTGAAGATCCAAGTTTTTCCCGCTTTTGCACGTTTTACATATTTGTTATTTTATATTTAATTTATTTATAATTATACTTTATTTTATTATATTCATTTAATAACGTTATTAAACTTTTACGATTGTTTTGACGTATTCAGTCCGTCGTTGTAATACATCGAAGTGGTATAACACAAATATCCCGATAAGCACACTCTGAAAAAAGAGTTCATAAAGAATTCTTTATGACCTCTTTTTTCAGATTGTGCTTATTGGAATTGAATATCGTAACATGTTAATCATGGAAAAGACATAATAAACTTTTTTTTATAATCTATTTATTGCTCAGAAAATGAATTGTATATACGAGAATTGTCTTTCTTAAAAAAAATCAATCTAGTCGAAAATTTTAAATTCTCTTCAACTTCTTTATTACTGAATTGAATTGAAAAAACTAATTTTACGGTTGTCGGTGTGCATAAAATTTATCGAGAATCAAAACCGATTTACAAAACTTTTTGAATTTTGCAAATAAAACTAAATTTTGCCAATTTATAGTAGCCGATTGAAATTCCTTTGATCTTTGTATTGTTTCAAAAAGCCTTCCGTAAATCCGCTTCGTCATTTTCGATTTTCGTATAGTAATCTCGAAAATTGAAAATGAGATTAATATATGAACAAAATTTATTTGCAATTCCCGTTATTCTACACTAGATTGCTTTTATTAATTCAGTTATTCATTTACTTCTCCATGTTAACTATGATATTACAAAAGTTCAAGAGTTATCGCCAAAAAGAAAATGTATCCAATTAAGAAACTTACAATTAAATTTAAAAAATTTAAAGTTTATAAAGTTATTTCTTTGATCACATGATAAAAAATGTATTTCTTTAAAAATAAAATCATTTTACGCCTGGAAATTCAGGAAAATCGTAAATTTAAAATCAAGAAAATACATAAAGCGAGCGAAATGAAACTCCAAGATAAAAGAAGAAATACGGGAATTTGACCAAAGCCGGGAAGAGTGAAAAATTGAGACGTGAGCGATAAGGGGGCGGGAGAAATGCGGAGACGTTAATGGTACGTGCGCGAGCCGCTAACGCCGAGATAAGGAGGTGAGTACAGCGTTCAGCTCTCGGCACATATGCTTTTTCGATCTGGGCAGCCTCCCTTCCCGGAGTTCGACTAGACCTATTTTTGCCTGGCACTCGCGAATCCCCTTTTCGCCCGCCAACTCCGACATGTAATTAGCGAAATTTTCCTCTTGTGAAATTTCTGTCTTTTCTTTCTTTTTTTTTTCATTAAAAGAAAGGAAAGAAAGACACCCCCTCGTAGCTTTCACTTGCGGGGAAATCATATAAGACTATCGCGGAACGAATGAGCTTAACAATTCTCCTGACTTGAGCTTTTTCATATCGTCATCTTTTAAATTTCCAGTTCAAAGGATACTTCTTTGCATTTTAATTTTTTTTTATTTTTAAAATCTTTGAAACCTTTGACTTGAGAATTTAACACGTAATGATAGAATAGAATTTTCATTGGAAAGTACTATACGAAATATCTACACTTTGAAATTCAAAATAAACAAATATGTAGGAGTATAATTATCTTATAAGATATTTTATTAGCAAAACTTGTGAGTTTTACAAAAATAAAAATATATTTTATTTCTTTTATTCAACGTTTAACTCCTGAAAAAGAGTATCAAAAACAGCTACTCTCGTAATTTCTTGACCGCATTTAAGTCTCACTTTATTTCACATTAAGCTATAGTTGTAAAAACAGAAGTATCCGTCTAAATCATTTCTATTTTTTCAAATACGTAAATCATCATTGTTATCGTCATAAAAGTACACTGAAATTTAAGTGATACGCGCGATATTCAAGATCATCTGGAGTATTAAATGCAAAATCGTGCTGCATTTAATACTACCAGTATATACGTCAATTTTCAGAAAAATTTCCGAGAGAATTAAGACGCACTTGGACAATTAATTTTTTACTGCACCATCAATTACACTTTCATAAAAAGCAAGGTTCCCAAAAACAACGTTAACAGAATGAAAATTTTTATTTCAATAATTTCATCGTAATTCGAATGTACACTCGCCTCGAATTGAAACTCGGAGAACAATTCAAATATTTGCAACGTCGTATGAAAATTTCTAAGCGCTAGACAAGGATGTATAGTTTTGTCATCTCTGTCTAGCGCCTAGAAGTTTTCATGCGACGTTGCAAATTTTTGAATTGTTCTCCGAGTTTCAATTCGAGGCGAGTGTATCTTAATTAATTTATTTATGGAAGTCAGTAAAGTTTATAAATAATGCTTACAATTTCCATAATCAGTATTTGAAATACTATTACCACTCAATTATTAATGTTATTACACACACGGATTATTCGAAACCGCGGCAGTCGGCGATCGGGCCGTCAGGATTGGCGGAAACTCCGCGGACGTCACGACTCCGGCCCCCCGGAGAATGAGAGACTCGCGCAATCCAACTAAAGCCCGCACGTCGTATCCCAACGTGTACCTTATACATACGACATGCCTGCTTTCGCACGCACACCAAGAACCGACGAAGTGTGAGGACGCGCAGGCAGCTGCGGCGCAACAACAAAACAAATCGTGAACAGCGGTGGAAGAAGGCGGGAGGTGAAGCAGGCACGTCTCTCCTCTCGTTCGACCAAAATCACCCGGGACACCATGCCCTGACCCCCTTCGAAATTCACCGGCCGACTCATCGACGAGGACGTCATTGCAGGGTCAGTGTCGATCAGCTGCGCTCACTATAATTAAAGCGCGCGATGCGCCCGGACGGAGGTCGGACTCTCTCCGACTTTCGTGCACCGCCATGTTCCGCGATAAACGCGCCGCTCCGATTTTGTTCGCTCGACCCTCTCGCACGGTGAAATCTTCCGAGTGATCTGGGAGTTGAGATTTTAACAGTCTTTTATTTTTTCACACCGAGTTTTTGGCGAGATGTTACCGGCCGGTTGAGTGGCCCTAATCACCGCGACGGTACCCGTTCCGATTTGCCAGTGTTTACATTCCTTGCTTATAATGATTGCCGTTATTAATTGTTTACAAGGTGTGAAGGACGGTGTAGCCTGTAGGTAGTTCGTACACTTTTTTTCCCTGGTCCCAGTGGTTTGGTCTTCTACTCTGTATTTGTTAGGGTAACGTACAAAGCGAAGATGGATGTGTATCAGTAATGCAGCAATATTGTTGTGTTTTCAAAACTTGTTGGTTCTTAGAGCGTAACGCTTTAATTGCTTCGATGTCTTGATTTGGGAGGATTGTATTGTGGGTACAGTGTTTACGAATTGATTTGACGATAAGCTGAAATTTTTCATTTCAGATTTTATTATTTGGATCACCTGCGTGCTGTGAGCCTCCCGTCTTCTGCCAAACGCCAGTTCCGCCAAGTTTTTGTACCTGACGAGCCACTTTTTCAGTCTGAGAAGAAGAAAAATTTGAAATTGATTAATAATGGCGATACTTCCTCCAGATCCTGTTTATATGATGAGAGGTGACATGGGCCCTGTCCATAGCTTGTTATTCCGTGTTTCACCATACATTGAACACGTTTATGCTGGAGCTGAAAGTGGAAAAGTTCATATTTGGGATTTAAGAGTAAGTCTTTTTGCAGTAAGATGAATTTTCAAAGAATTTCGGAAATAATATTCTATTTCAACTATTTTTTAGAAAAATCGAGAGCTTTGTAAATTGGATGCCTGCAATGAATCTTGTTTGGCTTTACATACTATTGGAAATGAATGCCTTGTGACTCAAAGAAAAGGGGGTGTAATTAATTTTTGGAATGCTAACAGTTGCAGTTGGACATTTAATAAGTCTGTTGAAACTGATTATTGTGGATATTGCCGGTTTGTATAAATAATTACAGATCATTAATTATAAAGTGAATGCATTAACAATAAATTTTTTTTATTGCAGTTGTCAAGTATCAACAGATGATACAATGTTTATACCACTCAACAATTCACGCATTGGATTATTTTCTTTAAAAACTTTAAGAACTGAAATAGAATTGGATCCCATTAGTCTTCCAGAAATAAATTCAATTGGTCAAGTTATGGCTATGAAAATCCACGAAAATGATTCTAATTATATATTTGTTGCTTATGATGGTGGTCAAATGTCTTTATGGGATATAAGATCAAAAAAGATTTTATCATCTTTGGAAGTGGAGCAATCTCCTATGAGTCTTGATTTTAATGCTACTTTAATGCATGGAATCATAGGAAGTCCTTGTGATAATTTACAAGTAACAATTTTTGTATTACTAGAAAAAGTCGCTTTATGAAGTAAATTTAAATGAACTCACATTTTTTTACTTTGCAGGTATTTTCATTATCACCAGATAATGAACTTTCAGAAACAAAAAAATTGCCTTTAAAAAATCCAGGCACCTCAGCAATTGCAATAAGACCGGACACAAAAGTATTTGCTGCTGGTGGATGGGACAGTCGAATAAGAATATATTCATGGAAAACACTGAGACCGCTCGTCGTTTTAGATCAGCATAAAAGCACTATCCATGATATCATTTATTCGAGTTGTAAAGTTGAAGCTTACAATAGCAAATGCCTAATGGCTGCTGCTGGCAAAGACGGAAATATTTCTCTTTGGGACCTTTACAATTAATAAATAAAAGAATATTTTCTATATGATTAATTTTATAGTACAAACTTAAGAGACTACGTTATGAAAAATTGATTTTGATGTAAAAAAAATGAAGTGTCCATTTTAAACAATGTTAATATTATTGGCCAAAGTTGACAATTTTTCATCAAGTTGAAGCACTTTTCTTCTAAAATCATGTGATTTATAAATAATTTTGTTGAATTCATTTAAACTATGTTACTACATTATTAACATTGTTTTGAATTCTAAGTAAAAAAATTTAATTTTTATATCAAAAATATTTTTGAAATCATCAAATATTAAAAATCGTTTAAAAAATAAAAAAAGTATATTTATTTTGCTTTTCACACTTTTTCAAATAAAAATGGAATAAAAAAAAGTGAGTAAAACGAAACTTTGTATACAAAAATATTTACAATTTTAATTAACAAATATAGTTATAAATTTTTACAAATTTTTAATATTAAATAAGTTTTTGAACTAATATTATATTTAAAAAATTTAACATAGTAATTTTAAAAATTTAACATAGTAATTTTGTGACATCGTTGAACATTAAACAGGAATGCCAAGTGTTTTGCGAACTAATTTTTGAGCAATTTTTTCAAATGCTGTTCTATCTTCTCTCCACATTTTGGCTGCATCAACATTTGCTCCACTCTCATCATTTGGCTCTGCTAACATACTCACTACACTTAATAAAATTTTCTCAACACTCTGAACAGGACTCCATCTCTCTGCACTACTTTCGTATCCCATAGGATCATCACCAGGTGCATGTAATATACTAATGCAAACTCGACCATCTGAGTAGACTATTAAGGATCAAGAAATTTAATAATTTGTATAATTTTACAAAATTAAATTATACTTAGTGTTCTCTAAAAACTTACTATTAGGATGAAAAATTTCACATGTAAATTGCATTTTTGGAGGACTTAAAGGATAGTCGGGTGGAAAAGTTAATTTAGCAGGAAAAACTCCACCTTCAAAGCAAGTTCCTTCAGGCCCACTAAAACATTATTAAATAGTGATTGATCAATATTCATTATTAAAAAAAAAAAAAAAAATAACTAATATGGTAATTTCACTATTAAATGTAAATATTTACGTTATTAAAGCTTCCCATTCAAAAAAATTTTCTTCATTTACAGGTCCAGCTAATATTCCTTCTGGAGGATTCACAGTCAATTCTGTAATTAAATGTAAAAGTAAGTTAGTATAAACAGTTTTACTATAAGTATTTTATTGCACATTTACGTTTATACTCAGCCATTAATCGTCTCAAGGCAGAACCTGCCATTTTCAGGTAATTATTTTAACCAACAGCTTTATAATAAAATACTAAAACAAAATAACGGTACGGTAAAAGTAAAGTAAATACGTGATCCGTCTCCGAAAAACTGCTCAAAAACGTCAATCGTAAGGTTATATTTTAGGTTAGTGTCCTCTTAGCTAATCAGCTGATGATTTGTCAGTTTTACGCGCGAAAAATCAACAATGTAAATAATAATAAACAAAGTTGTAAATATTAGTTTTAATTATTGAAACAAAGTTCCTTATTTTTCTAAAAGAGAGGATTATGAAAAATAAGCCAAGTAGTTAATTTAAAAACAATTTATGTTTGATTTATTTCCAAAAATTTAATAATTTATTTACAATTTGATTATTTTCATAAAATTCAAAAAATATTAATTAAAAAAACCTATTTACATTTCTACTCAGCTACATTTTCTGTGATATTCTGGTGGCGCTGCTCCAAAATCTTGTAAACTGAAATAGTCGCTACTGTTTTTGTGCAGATACCTTAAAAAATCGTGAATATGTGACAAAAGCAACTGAATACTTTTCTCATCAAGCGGTGTATATGCTAACATACTCCCAAGTTTCACTGTAAAACGAGGTATAAATTTAATAAAAGAATGTGCACAATATTTTTTCAAGTTTTAAGTTTTTACCAAATAATCTTAATAAATGGAAGGCTCCATAGATTTGACTTGCCGGAGTATTGGGTTTTTCATTCATTATTTCACTGTACTGTTGTCTTTCCCATCTATATAAAAGTTGTGTCCCAAGCATTACATTAAAATACTCTCTAAGACCTCTTGTTACTTCTAAAATGGCTACTTCCCTATAAAAGATGTTCATTTTTTAAATGTGTTATAAATTATAAACTAAAAAAAGTAAAATATATTATGGACGCATACTTGTTTGGGGTATTAGTTTTACTTGATGTTTTGAACTTTGTATAATCATCCAAAATTTTTTCTACTGAATGTCTTGCAGGTAAATTTACTAATTTTCTCTGTCTGCTGATAGCATCCCAGTCATCTACAAGCCATGGTTTCAATTCATCTGGTATTTTAACTTTTATCTCAACTTTTGATAAAAATTGCTCTTCTGTTTCTACAGTTGGGTCGATGCGACTGCAAAATTACAAATCATATAGTAAAATTGATGCAAATATCTTACAGCTTTACAATATACAGTACAATATTTACCTGCGTTTTCTTCGTGGACCATCAGAAGATGAATCATTAGAAGTAGGTGTAATAGATCCACTGCCTTTTTGAGAACGATTGTTTGCACGTTCAGTTGTGAGTGTTGGAGTACTAGACCTACTCTCAGAGTCCTTGTCTTTGCCTCCTTCTTTATTCTTTAAAGTCACCTTGGAAAGTATAATAGATTTCTTACCTTTTTGAGCAACTTGTTGAGCCGTATAAGCTCTTTGAACATCTTTTTGGCGTTGAACATTCGATTCATTATATTTTAAAACTCTACTTTCTGGAACCCATTCATCCCAACTGCAATGCACACAAGAATAGCAATATTTAAAAAGTTAGTATGACTAAGTACAGTTAATAAAGTGTAATATCTTACTTTTTATTCCAACCAGCATAGTGAATTAAATATTTTACTTGCTTCTCTTTTGTAATATTTGTCTTTAAACATTTAGCTTCATAAATTAATGGTCCATGAAAACATAATACTCTTTCACCTGAAAAATATAATAAAGTCAAGAATGATTTCTTTATTAATTTCTATAGATTTATCAAGAGACCCAAATTCGCTACCTTCTTGAAATTTACAAGTAGGAGTCCCCGTCATTTTTTATAATAATTTACTTAAACTTTTAAATACAATAACACTCTCATTTGATAAATAACAGCCAACAACTACAGACAACATAAATAAACAACACAAGTGTGGGCAGCCATCTTGGAACACTATGGCGCCATATTTAACTATATTTACGCCCAGTGCGCGGCAGCTGGCCATTTCAACCAATCAGATGTTGATATGTTATAATCCTGGCGTATCGGCGGGGGCCGAATTGACTCAAGTGGAAACTTGCCTGTTGGGCTGTTGCTTATATTTATTCTAGCGCGGCAGACGCTCAAAGAACCTTTACGCGGAGTATCCGTCATTCCGTCAGCAATATTCGGGCACTATACTGTTATTTTAAATAGAATTTTTGCGCTAAAGTAAACACTTCCAAAAAGACTGATTTTATTTATTTTTTTTTAAATGTCAAAAGAAAGTGATATATTGAATCAAACACCGGAGCAGCCTGAGGAAGAGGAGTATCATGAGGAGCAGTCAACAATCGACCATGAAGATTTGGAGAAATTGACTAAAGAGGCTATAAAAAATCTCATCGAGAGTGATCCACTTCTGAGCAATCTACCACCAGATCCTACGCTCGAAGAAATAAGAGCACAAATTGCAGTTGTGCAAGGACAATCTATAGTACTTTATTTAGAACGTGGAGCTTTACCAACATTATCTATAGTTGTAAGTTGGATTTTTTTTTGCTTTTAATGGGCATAAACACTTGTAGTGTAAAATATCTTAATAATTTACTGCAATTAAAAAGTTATTTTATTTTAATTGTTAAATTAAAATATCATTATTAATGTTATTATTGTTTTTAGGTACCAACTAGAGGGACAACTGTTTTGGATCTTAAAAAAGCTGTAAAAAGACACACAAATATGGCTTTAAAAAGAGCAAATATCAACAAAAAAATTAGTTGGAAGCACATTTGGAGAAAAAATTATCTTTCTTTTGAGGGTTTATTATTAACTAATGATCATGAAGACATACAGGATTATGGAATTTGTAGTAAATCGGTACTAAAATATGTAAAAAGAAAAAGAGAAAAAAATAAATTTCATTCATAAATTTGGTATTTATTTTCTAATTAAAAAAATGTTATTTAGGATTTATTTACAAGATTCTGATTTGGTGGTTCCAAAATTTCAATTTCTAATTTTGGCAGACAATCTTCTAGCATCAAACAAGTCAATTCAAATGCTGCTGACTTTCTGTAATTAGTTATAATTAATTTTTTTAGATTCGCTGATCTGTATAGACCTTCTAATCCTCTTTCTGTCAATCTTAAACAATTGGATACATCAAGGTATTCTAGGTGAGGAAATATAGTTGAAATTTTATCCAAGAACCAATCATCAAAATATGGAGAGTTTTTGAATATTGCTCTCTTGATTCTTGAAGTATTATTAAAGTTTTCAAGAGCTTCATAAAATAAACTAATATCACTAGCATCTATCTCTTCAATAATATAATTAACATCCATAGACTTTGGTAAAATTTCATCAATTTTATCAGTTTTCAAGGATAACCACTCATTTTGACCTTTGAATTTTACTTTTCCTCTTTTATCAATAAGAAAGTATGCCGCTGACAATTCATTCCCTAAGAAATGAATTCTTTCTTTATCAAGCTTTTGATCATTTCTCTCACTTTCTAATTGTTTTATCTGCATATACTCCTTAAATCCCCAAGGAGTAAATGGAACTTTTACTCTGAATACTCCAAAAATGGTTTTGTCGATATCATAAAGTTCTTTTTTCTTATTGTTAACTCGATGAAAAGGTTGTCTCCAGTCTTTTAATTTTCTCTCGTCTTCTTCATTTTCTTCATCATTTCTGTTTATAATATTTAATATTGTTGATGATGTTGACAAGAGGTTAAAATTCAGTGAATGTGATACAGTGTTACTTTTTAAAAGATGCGAAATATTTGATATTTTTGAGGAAAGCATGTTTTTTCAAATATTTCATATAACAGACTGATTTCTTTTTTAACCTAAACAAAATTTAAATTAAAAACTTTGCTGTTTACCATATTTATTAATCAATTCAATATTTTACCTAGAGGGTTTTTTGGTTGAATAGAATATTAAGCTTTAATTTAATTAAACGAAGATTACTTTATGATACTCGTGCTGCATGCAAAAATAAATTTTGTGTAAGAAAATCGTGCAGACGACACTTAATGGCGCTACCAACGCCATCTACATTAATTTTGTGCTTTGCTTTTGCTTGTGGCTGAAGCTGTACTAAATATATATATATAAAATGAATCATTGTGTTGATGTGTACAAAGCGTAGCGTAAGAGTTCCGGCTTTTGGAGCAACTGTTTTTATTTTTTAATTTATTATTAATTATTAATTACAAGAGAGGATCAAGATGACTACTGACGATAAAGTGGGAAGCCTAGTTGAAGAAGCATTAAAAAGAAAAGAAAGGCTTAAAAATTTAAAAAGAAAGAATGAGGATAATGACCAAGAGAAAGTTGATACTTCTAAGCTTCCAGCGTGAGTTTGAGTTATAACCATAAAAGTAAATAATATTCAATTTTAATTTTAATTTGAAACGTTATTAATTTGCTTTTTATTAATTATGTAGTCCGAAATTCAGAAGTTACAAGCCTTCCGATGATTCTCTAAAAGACAAAGCCTTAGAAGATGCTAAACCAGGAGATATAGAAAATGAAGTAAAAGATCAACTGCAAGCAGCTACAACAAAACCTGTTATTGAAGAATTAGTAAGTTTAGCATATTTATAAATACTGCATTTTCAAAATGAAAATACCAACGTAAAGTAAAACTAATTTGATTGAAATGTATTTCAGGATATTACTAATCTTGCTCCACGTAAACCAGACTGGGATCTTAAACGAGCTAATACAAAGAAATTAGAAAAATTACAAAAAAGGACACAGAAAGTTGTTGCAGAAATTATCAGAGAAAGAATGTTAAAAGAACGAGATTTAAAAAAGTTAAACAAAGTGCAGTCTTAGAAATTAAAATTAATTTAATAATGCAAATATTAATTAAAAATTGTACAGTTTTATTCTATATTTTCCATGTACTATATATTTTTATACTTATATTCATTAAATCTTTTTATTCAAATTTCTTTAAATTTGTAGTGCAATGATATTGAACTGATTACCTTTTTATTGTTAATTTCATTGTTATTTATAAAGAAAAAATACTGTTCTGGATTTTAGTATCAATTGTGTCTTAATTCTAAGTATATTACAATAATTTTAATGAAATATACACATACAGAAAATTAGAGCATCAATTTTACAAGGTGGTTAACTTAGGTTTAATAATTACACAGTACAAAAAAATAATATGAAAATGAATAATGTAATGTAATAGAAAGCAGAAAAAATAATGCCTTCCAAGATTAAAATTTTATACATTTTTTAAAAAATTACAGGAATAATAATGTAATCTATTGAGTTACTCAGCTATTACTATACTTATGTGTTATAATAAAATAACATTTCTTACAAATAAAGTTGCAGAATCTTGGATGGCTTTATTTTACATACGCAGAGCAATTAAGTTTATAAAGAAAAAACATTTTTTCAGTATAAAAAAATTGCACGTTACTGCCAATTATGACCTTTCATTTTGCCACAGCTGCTTTTTTTCTTTGTTTTATCCACATAATTTGTACGCTATATTTTTTACAATCCTAATTCTTTACTTTAAATAAATATTTTTCCCTTCTGGTAATTTTTAAAAAATGTATATAAAAAACTTAATGAAAAAGAAAAAAAAAAAAAAAACAAGAACAATAAATATCTTAGTGAAAAAGAAAATTTTAATTTAATTTATCTCATTCCTATCTTCAAAAGTCAAAGATTAAAACTTTTTATTATTTGTCTTGATTAGTTTACCCAGGATGTCGAAAAATTATATTTTCTCTTTAAATAATCTTCGTATTTCTTTACATTATACTAGGAACTATTAGTACGCATAATTCAGCTTTACGAACAAACTGAAAATTCAAGTTGCCGATCACATTAATGAAAATTGTTTCTATATTCACGTATAAAAACAAACATATTGCAGCAAGACTTTTTTGTATTCTGCACAAGTCTTATGCAAGAAAATTTCTCGCACCCCAAGTAAACTTATAGCGCAATGTTGCGCAATGCAACAAAATCTCTAGTGTGTTTAGAATTTCTACAAACTTTTTATGTATACACAGTTTCATCTTTTCGTTTTACTGTGCCATTTTTTCAACTTATTCATTACAAATAGCTGCTCTTTATAGATGTCGGTAAATCATCACTATCGACCAAATACAGTCAAGCATTCACATTTCACGTCATATTGTTTCTATTGTAACCGTCCAAGGGCCTAGCATCCACAAGAAGCGAGATCATACTTTTGTTCATCAAAAAGTTCGAGACTTTTTGAGGTGAAATTCGCCTCGTGCTTCTCAAATCTACATGCTTCAGGCCTTGGCATTTGACGAGATAGTCCAAGCTAAGCTCAGTAATCATCTGACAGCCGTACAGATTTAATGAGACAAGAGTGGTGACTGAAGCTGCAGGTAACGACGTTAACTGTGCGACACCGGCATCTGTTATCCTCAAGCAGGACGACAAATTGAGAACCTCAATATAATTAAGATGCTGGGCTATGTAGCGAAGTGCGACGTCGGATATTTCGCAACCGCTTAAAGACAGTTTGCGAAGATACTTTAACCGCGACGTCTTGTCTATTAGGCCCGGCCTAGAATCACTGGGAGGACTAAGGATTTCTCTGAGACTCGAATCGTTGAGGCCTAAAAATATTTCGTTAGTTTAATTAATAAGCGATTTTATTTATTCTTAAAATTAGTGATTTGTAACTGACCTATAACATTACTTAAATCTAATGATACTAATGGTGGACAGGCATATGTGTTTAAAGCACAAACTCCAGTCCAATTGCAGCCTTTTAATGATAAATTTCTAAACGAAGCCACTTGGCTCAACCTACTAAGTAACCAAGCTAATTGCCTTTTAGCTATATTTGTCCAGTCAAGTATAAGAGTTTCTGGTTGTCTTTGTACAATACCAGATAAATGTGAAGCTGTTACAATACTGCGTGATAAATCAATTACTCGCCACAAAGAAGGATCAAGGCTATAACGAGCCCAATTCTTACAAACAGATGCACAAACTGCAAGTTCCTTTGGTGATAAATATTTGAACACTGACAGAATTATTGTTTTATTATAAACGTAAGATTTATCATGTAAATCACTTAGTCTATGATTTGAAGTAGTTGAAACAGGCCTTGCAGCCATAAATTGTTTATTTATATTATTGATGTTTCTGTTCATCATTTGAGATGACATTTGAATTGGAGAAATGGTTTTCTGATGGCCCTCTGCTACTTCTTGATCACTCCAACTCTGAAAATAAGGTTTTAAATAAAACTTTAATTATCTTCTAATAAACGAAACTTATTGAAAAATTCACAGAATTTGTTGTTAAATAAAATGCAAAACAAATATAAAATATAAAAAGTACCTCATTCATCTCAAGTTTAATCTTCTTGGGTGTCATTGCTTTCTCTGAATCAGGAAGATGAATAGATGATGAAGAACTAGACATTGAAAGTTTTCTCATTTTAGCTTTAGGTATCTTTGATTTAACATCTAAATTTCGCCCACTTTCACAACATTCTGGGCACTCCCAACTGTTTGGTAAATCATCACTAATTACAATGCCTTGCACATTACGACCAGTGCATTGGGGATGTACAATATCGTAACAAATTGAACATTCCATCAGACTTGAAGGTATCACTGGTGCTTGTTTTCCCATAAGAGGAGCTGGTGGCTGACCCCAACCATCCAAATTACAAAATTTACATGAAGCAGTCACTGGTAACATTGGCCTCAAACATTGACGCATTAAGCATGTTTGTTTTGCTCTTCCAGTGCCACCAAACTTAACCATATCATGGCAATAAGCACATTCTCCACAATCTGTCCTTGTACAAGCTTCACATTTTTTACATCGAGTCCTTCGTCTACGTGGGCATGACGGCTTTCCATCTGTCCTTTCTTGCAAAGGTGGTCTTATGAATTTTTTACGAGTTATACTTAACTTCTCAGTCTCAGCAATTGTCAAGGCTGGTGGTGGAGGTAAAACAGGGCTACCTGTTACAGCTAATTCAGGACTATCATGCCTGTGCTGTTCAACTAAGCAGCGGACATCGTGAATCAGTGCTATTGGATCTCTTATTAATTCTGGAACATTTTTCTTTGTTGATGGAAGAGAATGCAGATACATTACAATAGATTTTAAGCCATGAAGTTCTAGCGGAGTCAAGTGAATGTGTTTTAAATTTTGAGGTACATTGTGTTGAATTGTTGTAGTAGAAATATCTAAGTGGCTACGACCCAAGAGAACATGTACATATCTTTCAAGAACATACCTAAAAAGAAATAATATTATTACTTATAAATTCATTTTTCAACTATTATATTGTTTATTTCAACTATTTAATTGCTATATATTTAAATTTACCAAAGCATCTCTGTGAAAAATGGATAACGAAATTTTTGAGGTACTTTTGTTGTCTCTTCTACTTGTGCTACTCTAAGTTGTTTATCGATTCCAAAACTATGCAAAAAGTTTCCCCCAAAAACAAGTGAATCTTGTGGTGTGTATACTGCATGTATCCATCCAGTAGGAATGAACAATGTCATTCCAGCATGTAATGATATTCTTCCACATCTTTCAACCATATCTCCAAAAAAGATATCTGATTGCTTTCCACTTAAAACCCACTCTTGATATAGAGACAAGTTTTTATCAGTTGGAGGAATTAGCCAAAATATCTTGCCACCTTTTAGAATGTGATACCATACGCTTGTACCACCGAAGTCAACATGAAAATCTGTGTAACAGCCTTTTACTGACATAAGGCAATATTTCTGTACTTTTGGGTACATCATATCCTCAAGCAAATTTGTAGATTCAACTTGAGCTTCTTTCAAGTGTTTTGGCCAAACGACATCAACCCAGTCAATTTGTCTCACAATCGTTGGAGACTGTACATAATTTTCTAATTTAGTATGACTAAATTCTAATGAGATCACATTTAGTAAACGATCTTTCTTTTCATCTTCATAATATTTTTGCCATTCCTTCATTGTCATATCCTCATTTTTTTGAGTATTGACATCCATAACATCCAAAATTCTTTTTGAGCCTGAAAACAATTTTTTATTTTTTTTTGTTACATTTAATTTGGTAATTCAATAATTATTATGCACTTTGAAAGTAACTTACCAACACATGTTCGAACATCGTTGACAGTAAAGTTTGTACTAGGTACTCTTAATCCAAGTCCAGTTTTCTCTTTTATTAACAGTGGAATGCCTAATCCATGTTTCTGTAAATAGGCTACAGTTAACTCTGGACCAGTTACTTCACGAAATAGTCCACTGAAGTTGTTAAGATTGTAACGATCGCTTTCAATCTTTTCTTCCAATTGGAAACCTCTTTTGCCTTCAAAGTCTTCATCGCCAAATGCCCAGTCATCCGTATAAAACTTTTTTGTTCGTTCTCTCTGCATTAAAAAGCCAAACAATGTATATATTAGTTTATTAAATCAACCAACCCTCAATTATTCTAATGTAATTATTAAAATAAATGTTTTTTTTTTTTTTTATAAAAAAAGCAGTATATCTGTATACAAGTAAAAACAATAAAATCAATTGTAATTTTTAGCCGTAAATAAGAGAAATAGTCAAGAACGTTAAATAGTTAAAAAACAATAGACAGCATAGCTAAAATTCAAGGAATTTGTTTAAAATATCAAAACTTTTTAAAAGTCAACTACCTGTCAATAGAACTCAGCTTTCTTTTACAATTTTTTAATGTGAAGATAAGTACATAAACAAACGTTCAGTCGGCAAAAAAAGTTATATCAACAGTACGAAAAAACATCAATCACTGCAAGCAAATGACAAAGAAATAATTCAGCTAAGAAAACAACGCATTGCCTGTAAATTTCCGTTAAAAAAAAAAAGCAATCGAACGTCAAAACTCCGATCACTGAATGAAACTATTTGATGCAAAGCAATCTCCAGATCCCTTATTCGACATTCTTTGCAATGCAAATGCAATGCACTCGCAGAATGCCCATGTTGACAGGCCAATCTCAACGCATTCCCCATAAAAAAAAAAAATAAAAAAAAAAATACATGAACCCCATCGGAAGGGCCCAAAGTGCGCTCGGCCTGGCCGTTCCCCGGCGGAGGAGCCAGACAAAGTCGCCGCGGAGCCAGTGCCAGACGAAACGAGCCGCAGCCTCCAGCTGCGCGGCGGGGGAGCGAAGGGGGGGAGCGTAGGTAGGCGCAGCAGGGTAAAGAAGGCGCCGCGAGAAACGCGAGACTCCGCGGCTAGACAGCTTGTAGTGTTTACCAATTGTCGCCTCGGCGGCGGTGGTGGTGCCGTAGCTGCCTCGTCGGCCATTGCGGACACGCCGTCGCGGCCGTATTACCGGATACTCATCGATCTGCCTCTGACGCGCGCAGCCTCCTCGGGTCTCCGCCGCTGGCGAGCTCCTTGGCCCGCACTTGTGCTCCGCCACCACCGAACCCTCGCGTGGCGTCACGTACGCCACCTTCGCCAATGTGCACTCACTCACACAACAACACCACCACCGCGGCACTTATATTTACATTCGCCGAGAGAAGGGGGAGTCCGAGCAGAGCAGGTTTAGGTATACTCTTTTTATCGCTCACTCGAGTCTCGACTGCTCATGTATGCACTTGTAGGTACGACCGTCGCGCGGAAAAGCGAGTTCTTTCTTTATTTTACTTGTCTTTTTCCCTGCTTGGAATCGCGGCCGAGCCGATCGCTCGTTTCCCTTCTGTTATGCGCGCGCGAAAATCCGCTCACCTATACGCTGTACGCGCACACGTGCGGCTGCGCCAACGCGTGCACAGCCAATACTCCGCGAATCCATGGTCGAGTCGACGGCGAGAGCGAGGTCGCACGAGCCCATGGCCGGAGCTTCGATTGGGTGGGTCTAGGGACATTTGCCGAGCTGCGGGGTTTTTTCGTCCGACGTGGAGCTTAGGTTAGGAGTGGATTTTTAATTGATTTGTTTGATCGAAGTTTTCTTCGATGAGTTGCGCTTTCTCAGGCGCGAACCTGGGATTAGATTATTTTTATTTTATTTTTTTTTAGTTGTAAAGTGTTGGGATCCAGTGTGGGACGAGGATATATATATATATTTTTTTTTTAAATTAATAAACGGATAGAAGTCTTACGATGAATACTAGAAAACGCCATGGCACGAAAAAGAGGCCGCCCATCGCATCCAGTTCTAATAAAGAAATTTCAGAGTACTTCGAGTCTAAAATGGAACAACAGATTACAATTAAGTACGTAAAGCGATTAATATAGTAACAGCAAAATTTTAAATATTAAATATTTACAAACGCGAATTTTATTGGTACACAAAATGTAATAATTACACTTGATTTTATTTTAACGCTCACTTTTTACTTTTTAAACTTACAGAAGACTTTTTTTATAAATATCTTTTTTGAAATACGAGTTGTAAAGAAAATATAAGTAAAATATTTATTTTTTTTAGTACATATGTAACTCGTGTGAATCCCTCAACAATGAAATAGAATATTACTGCTTGAAGAACTAAGTTTATTGATAACATTCAAAGTAAATACAAAGTTGCAAGTTTTAATCCTCCATTAATTAAGAATATAAATATTACAGTACAAAAAATATATAGTACTTTTACAAAACATTAAAATTAGAAACAACATAAACAATGAATTTTAGTCAAGTTCTTAACTTTTTGATTGATTTTAAGTACAATATTTACAAAGTAACTTTTGGCAAGGTCATTTTTTATACTTGGATGCTTATTTTTTAATCTTTTGAAATCTACATCTTATTGAATTACTCGATGACGGAATATCTAATGTAAATAAAATTTCTATTTAAGTAAACTTTTTTTCTTCTTTAATATCAAACATTAAATAATTGTAATTTTATATAAATTTTCTTTTTTCAAAATTTATTACAAACATAAAAATAAAAAAATATTAGTATTCAACTTTGTAATAATGCTACAAAAGTTTTAAAAAGTATTTGATTATATCTTTAAATATTTTTTAAAATGATCTCAAATGCTTTTCTATACTTATTAATATAAAGCTATTTTTTCTCTTGTCTATGAGTATTCCATGTTTTCGCTCCATTCAACACCAGACCTAAATTTTTCATGAAAGCCTTTTCATGTTCCAATGGTAATAAATCATTCTTAAGAGACATTCTAGTTGCTTCTATTAATAAAATCATAATAATCATTATATGAAATAAGTTTTTAGTTTAATCTTTGAAATACTTGTAAATAAATTGTAAAGTAAACTTACGTAGCAAACATTGACAAAAGCGAGTCTCCTTCAGAACCATTTTATTAGGAGTTGCTTTTGAAGCAGTGTATAATGAAAGCAACTCTTTGGTCATGTAAATTTTTAACATGGCCATAATATTTTTTGTAAACGTTACATGATTATCAATGTATGAACACAGACTTGTTATCTAAAAACAATGTAAGAATGCTTTAGTTGCAGAAAAATATTATTCAAAAAAATAAAGTGTTAAAAATAGTGTTAAAACTCACAAACTCATTGCAAAATTTATCGTCTTTTGCAAGATCTCTATTAAATTTGTCAAACTCTTCAATTGTATCAAAAGGTACTTTCAAATTATATTTTTCGGGAAAGCTTTGAGAAAATAAAGGAGCTACACTTATATTGTTTACATTTACAAGTGCATGTAAAATATTTTCTTGTTTTTCAACTTTGTGTACCAATAGTTGAATGTCTTGTCTTAAACTCAATACCAACTCAGCTAAATTTACATCTAAAATTGTTTATATTGAAGAGAATTAGTTTCATACAAACTTATTTTTATATTTTATATTTTATTCATTACCTAAATTTTTTCTATTTGATTCAGGATTTATGTTTTGTTCAGCTGCAGCTGTAGAATTTAAAGTAATTTATTTTTAAATTTAATTATTAATTTTTTATAAAAAATTTCAAATAATAGTGTAAAAATGTCATATATAACCTTTCGTGTTGGAATATTGGTGTAAATTTTCAGATGAATAGAAATGAGATGATTGATCACTTATACCACTGTCTTCAATGTAATTTTGACTTCCAGTGCTGTTATCAACATTATTTTGTTCTCCAATTCTAGGTTGCATTGTGAAATCAACCAAGATTGAAGCATTTTGCTTGATAGCATCACTTGAATTTTTATCTGCGAAAATAAATAATCACATATAATATGTAATATCTAAACAATATTAAATTATAAATGAAAATTTATTTACCAGAAGTGTCTGTAATATCAGTAAATGGTGCAACTGATAACAAGTCTTTCATATTGTTTTCTTGATCCATATCTAAAAAGTATTTAAATTCATTTTTTTTTAATTCAGTTTTGAATAATAAATCAATCTAAATTAAGATAAAAAATTACATTGTCCATTGAAATGATATGCATCCGAAGTCTCTGAAGAGGTTCCTGAAATTTTTTAGAAAATTAGAAAAGTTATATTTACAGTTTCAGAATTATTAATTTTACCTGGTATGATTTCTTCCTGTACAGAAATATAAGATATTTCTGGGTTGGTAATTTCTTGATGCATTTCTTCGTTACAATTTGAATTTGCTGTTAATACATATTGAAATAAAAAAAATTATAAAGTATGATTATAAAAAATTGGAGTTAAATTAGAGTTGATAAATCTTACATATTTGTGAATTGCCTTGTTTTGAAATATTCGGCAAATTGTTCTCTTTAGTACTTTCTTCTGAAATAATATTTTAATATATATTATGAAACTCAATAATTTATGATAATGATAAATGAATTCTTACCAGGTTTATCATTACAAGAAAATTGTGATGTTTGAATTACAGATCTATGAAATTTAGCTGCAGATGAAATTAATGCCATCTCTAAAAGGATAACAATATACAAATTAACTTAGAAGTCACAATAATTACTCTAAAATTACTTTAAAATTAAAAATAATAATGCTTACTTTCAACAATCATGTGTTTTTTGTTAATTACACTGTCTATACTTGGAAGAGTTATCTCATCCCTCTTAATATCCTTTTGGGGAGAAACATTAAGAGAATCTCCTTAAAAAGAATTAAAAAATATTAATCAAAATGATATAAATAACTTAACAAAGAAATAAATAATAAAACAATTACCATCAGATTCAGATGTAGTATACAAGTATTTTTCACATTTTTCTACTGCAGACATGTGATCATTATTTATGCAATTGAATTTGCATGCTACAAAAAAAAAGTGTATTAATTAAATGTATGTATATTATCTACAAGTAAAATTTTTCGTATTCTTTACCTTCAGATGATTCAGTCGGCGTATTATTCGAAGTATTTTTTTCATTATTATTATTACCTTCTGAATTACCAAATTCCTCGGAAGAAATATCTGACACTGTAAAGACGCACATACTGTTAAACAGACTTATCAATTTAATTAAGAATGAAAAAATTTAAAAAAGATTACTGGATCTGATATGTGCAGCTGTATCTTCTGTCATCGCAGTAGTAACTCTTGTTTCTGCACATTTTCTGTACTTAGGTAGACTGCTTTCTTCATCTGATAAACTTTTTGCTAAAAAATAATAAATCAGCTATTACTGAAAACTCGTTCGCAACAATTCCATACGAATACATTACGTTGTTTACGTTGAACAAAGAGACGCATGGTCACAAAAATCAGTTAAAAAAAAAAAAATCTCAGCACCGTCAGTGTTTCGTAAAAAACGGTTGCAAATAACTGGCGCACAATTACACAGAATCACGTGTAACCCCGCGTAAATTATTTCAACAAGGACATCTCTTGTCCTGTGGCCACTTACCTCTTCGCTTTTTGTTGGGCAAATCGTGCTTGTCGCAGCTGCAGCTGCTGTTACTCTGGCTGGTGTCGGTGCTGTCGCAGCTGTGCTCTGCTATAGTCTCCATCGTGTTTTCGTTAATCGAATGGTCCATCGAATCGAGAGCCACGAACTGATCCTCGCCAAACACCAGGAGCAACAGTTTCGCGGAATGACATGAACTATCGGATCCGACGTTGTCTTCCCGCGGGTATACCCGGAAAAACATGAGAGCGCCGCCGTGACTCGAATCATCCAGTTTGCCGCCCGTAGCCGATCGGCAATGTGGCCAACTTTACCGCGCGAATGTCACTGACGGGAAACCTGATTGCTAGGCAGCTAATTCTAGGAGTTCTAGTGGGGTGTAGTTGGTACTTGCCACCCGGGAACTTTACATTTAAATTTTTGCTTATTTGTGCTTAGCTCAGTATTTTAAGGACATTCAAATACGTAATTAATTACTGTATTGTTTCATTTATTTATTTTATTTTTTTTTTCAATTCAATGATATGTACTGACAGTATAAAGATACCTTTGAATGATAAGAATTGTCAGCAGTTTAGAATGTCTACGCTACTTTTTTTTAAACTTAAAAATGTAACAGATTAGAATGGAACAGTTTATCTTATTGTAAATTTGATATTTACAAAACTGCGAAATCTTCCTTACAAATACTAATACATAAAACATACTAATGCATAAAACATGATTTTCGTAAAAGTTAAATTTCAAATTCGATTGATACCTAATACAATGTATATTTACATAACAATCATACCTGGAAAATTCTGTAATATAAATATTCAATGTTTTCCTTCGTAGATAATTTATAATTACTTTTTTCTGCATGTAAGTGGAAAAAATGAAAAATAAATAAAAAAACTAAAAGAAAGTTTATTAAAAAAGTAACATTAAGAAATCTTACTTAAAATTAAAATGTTACAGTAAAATTAAGAAATGGTAGAAAAAAAATTTGTAAAAATGATCTCATTATTCTTTACATAGACTTACTTTATTAAAAAAAAAAAAAAAAAAAAAAATCAGGTATAGGAAAGACTCAATACAGCTTGCTCTTTCTATCTCCATGATTAATATAAAAGTTTAAAAGAGTAATATTAAAGCATAAACTTCCTATTTTCACATTTCAATACTTTCACTTTTAATTAAAATCATCAGCAACCACGTACTAATTAAAATCTTACATCTGGAACACTGTTTATTTAATCTCGAAATTAAAAGAACTAAAATTGATCGCAATTGGGAAGAATAGTGAAAAATTTCATTATATCCGTCTGATAGAATATTGAAAAATAATCGACACGTATTTTTTTTTTTTTTTCAATTGAACGTTTATTAACAAAGATATAGCTAGATAAAATTTACTATGATCGTGACGTCACTACGGCATAG
>JAWWEN010000048.1:7809083-7839853 GCA_035582955.1 Sycophila texana | reverse complement strand
AAGCTATTTTATGCAAAAAAGGTTCTCAATTTATTACAATAAACGTTACCTGGTGTCTTATAAACTTGATTCTCTGCAATTCGAGTCGACTTCTACTCGAAAAAGTAGAAATTCGCGAGGCCAAATCCGCCGGTCTGCGCCGAGCAGCTTTCCCTCCAAAAACCACTTCCAAAATGGCCGCCCTCCCCCTCGCGCCAACCGCCACCGGGAAATTCTCGGAATTCGGCTTTTCTAATTTTCACTTTTTCACATTTTCGATCGCGAATTTCTCGATGTAGACGTTTTATTCGCATCGATTATCAATGTCTACAAAACATTTTAGATAATTATTCGCAATTACCTTCAAAAAATCACAGCGAAAATCTCTTTGGTCGCGAAATGCACGGAGCGGCAGTTGGGCGAAATTTTTGCAAATATATGCTTTTTCACGGGACAAAAACTCTTAAATATGGAAATTAATAGTTACCTGGTGCCTTATAAACGCGAATCTCCCGCACTCGGCTCGACTTCCACCGGAAAAAGTGCAAAATCGCGAGCCTGAATCCGCCGGTCTCCGCCGAGCTGTTGCTCGGTTGCTCCCCCAACGGCCACTTCCAAAATGGCTACCAACCCTCCCGCGCCAACCGTCGCGGCAATTCTCGGAATTCCGACTTTGAATTTTTCGCAATTTTAACGGAGACTCTATATCGATGTAGACGTTTTATTCGTATCGATTATCAATTTCTATGAGACATTTTCAATAATTATTCGTAATTACTTTGAAAAATCCCAACGAAAATCCCTTTGTTCGCGAGAAGCATTGCGTACCAGTTTGGCGACATTTTACGCAAATATATGCTATTTTATGCAACAAAGGCTCTTAAATGTTGACAATAAATGTTACCTGTTGCCTTATAAATGCGATTCCTTGGTACTCGGGGCCAATTTTACTCAAAAAAGTTGAATTTTGTGAGGTCGGTCTCCGCTGAAATGTTGCCCGTCCAACGGCCGCTGGTCGAGTGTGGCAACCCTTGCGGCCTGAACTCGCGGCAAACGTCGCGGGGCGATTCTTGGAATTTGAGATTTTCAAAGTTTTGCACGTACATTTTTCTTGACCGAAATTTGATTGTTATTAATTTTTTATAAGTATACTCCCCCATTGTATGCCCTTATTTTTTAATAATTAAGCCTTTAATTAGGTAAATTAATTTTTTTAAGCAAAGGCTCATTAATTCTTACTTACAATTAATTTTTTTTTTTGCATTTTAGACAAATATCAATAAAAAGCTGTAATTTTATAATTAATTTTGTTTTGTTTTAATTAATTTTTAATTGCATAGAATAAATTTAATTTGTAACAATTGTTTTAAAATATTTAAGAACTTTGTACAAACGAATTGTCAATTAAAAATGGTATATTGAAATAATTGCATATAAAAATCAATTGTTACAAATAAATTTATTGTAGGAAAGATTTTTTAAACAAAGGCTCATTAATTCTTACTTACAATTAATTTTTTTTTTTGTATTTTAGACAAATATCAATAAAAAGCTGTAATTTTATAATTAATTTTGTTTTGTTTTAATTAATTTTTAATTGCATAGAATAAATTTAATTTGTAACAATTGTTTTAAAATATTTAAGAACTTTGTACAAACGATTTGTAAATTAAAAATGATAAATTGATGATGGATATAAAATATTTCATCATAATTACAGTACCAAAATATACATTGTCCACTACAACTACAATTAAATGCTCATTATATTCATTATAAGGTACAATTTGTAAAAACAAACTACAGGATGCAAGTATAGAATTGACATAAGTAATTCGAGCACCGGAAGTGATCGTAAAGCGCCTCCTGCAGGTGAGCAATTCCGCCAACACTACACAGCGCCGGCGCGGACTGCGGAGACGAGGAGACGAGTCGTGCATGCGTGCAGCCGACCAGCCGTCGTCGAAAAAATAGACGCGCGCAGAGCATCATCGTCACCACGCTATCTATATATACGTATATATAAATTTGAGTATAGAAAAAACGATTATTGGCCATCAGTTGAACATGGCGACCGTCGTTACGGACTATGTTTTCTGCAGATATGCGAGCTCGTTTTCACTCTTTTCGACCAAGGGTCAGTAGTCCTCGACTGATCTGAATTTTCGAGCATCAACGCTACATCAACCCAGGCTCCTCGACTACTGGCTGCGGGCACAGCGTTCAGCCCTCCTTGGAATTGAAAATCCGCTGGTGAACAGGCGCAGTCCTTCGACGTCGCCGCCCTCAAGGCCCTGCGTGTTCACACGTAGAAAAGATAACAGCAGCGGGCCACCATGGCTGCGGCCGCGGCAGCAGCCCTTCTGGACGAGCTGATGGGCAGGAATCGCAATGTCCTGCCCAATGAGAAGCCAAAGGAACTCAACTGGGAAGATCCCGAGGTAAGTCCTACGTTTATTTTCCTTTTGGTGTACTCCATTCTTTTTTTTTTTTTGTTTTTATGTAATTATATCTACGTCGCAATATACCGGAGCACACTCTCAAGGTGGTTCAATACTTGTGCAGCTTTTTTTTTAGTTGCTAATGATTTTGGTGTGTTTTTTCAGTTTTGCAAACTCTACCTGGTTAAATTTTGCCCTCACGACTTATTTGTCAACACGAGGGCGGATTTAGGAGCCTGTGCCAAGGTTCATGATGACGAAGCTAGGGAACTCTATGAAAAAGCACCTTATAGTTACCGTAAGCAGCAGTACGAGGATGAATTTGTTAGATTTTGCCAAAGCATGCTCAGTGAAGTTGAGAGAAAGATTATTAAAGGAAAGCAGCGACTTGCTCTTATTGGAAGGACAGAAACGGTACACGATTTTTAGTATTTTTTTATTCACTATTATTTTAGAGCATCAATTTTTATTTTATTCATTTACAATTTAAAACCATGTTTATACCATGGTTATATTTTATTTCTTTGCAGCCTACCTTGTCACCTGCACAAACTCAAAAGAATGAGGAACAAATAGCACTGTTGACTGAAAAAATAAATAAGCTTGTAGAAGAAGCTGAACAGAGTGGTATTCAGGGTAATGTTGAACAAGCTCAAGGACTTATGCGTTTGTGTGATCAATTAAAAGAAGAAAGAGAAACATTGCGTAAATCAAATGATAATAGTCATTATAATCAGGTATGCTAAAGAAATTTTTGGTGATTCAATTGCAAGTATTTCTAAATTAACGTGCTTTTTATTCCAGACTGCTGAACTAGCTGCTGCACAAGAAAAGCAAATGGAGGTTTGCGATGTTTGTGGGGCATTTCTTATTGTTGGTGATGCTCAACAGAGAATAGATGACCATTTAATGGGAAAACAACATGTTGGGTATGCCAGGTTAAAAAGTGCATTAACAGAAATTATGGTACGTTGCATTGAAAAGTAATCACGGTTAAAAATAAATTTAAAAAATTATAATACATGTAAACTTTTTTAGTCAAAACGAGAAAAAGCCAGAGATGAAAAACAGCAAAGAAGGGAAGAAGAGAGAAATAGGTCCCGAAATGACGATGATAGGCGAAGAAGAGATGATCGAGACCGCGATAGGAACAGAGAACGCGAAAGACATAGAGAAAGAGATCATGGACATGAAAGAGGTAGAGAAAGGGATAAGCATCGTAATCGAGAAGATGATAAAAGACACAATATTCATGGGTAGGAGCTATTATAACAAAAATATAAATCATTACTATAGTTTTATATATGATGTTGTTTTAATTTTATATGATTATTCTTATAAAAATTCTAGACACCGAAGTAGAAGTAGATCAAAAGACAAATACGAGAGACGCAGAGACGACGATAGAGAACGACGTCACAAAGAAAGAAGTATGAATAAAAAAATTTTTAAACATTATTAATAAATTACACATCACATTTACCATAAAATAAATTTCAGATAACCATGAACATCGCTCAAGTGCAAATCACGAAAATCGAAAACGGCACCGATCCAGAAGTAGAAGTCACAAGTAACTACTCTTGATTGGTTAGTGAATGAGCAGAAAGTCAGGTATGCACTATATAATTTATCATTAACGTCTCAATTACTGTACAGATTGTTTTATCAGGTAAGTTTCATTAGTTGCACCTTAATTCACAAGTAGTGCTTATGACATCTTGATATTTTCTTTTCTTCAAAAGAAGTCATATTTTCATTTACTCACAATACTTGGTGCACTTATTGGTTATAATATTTCATACAAAATCGTGCTCGTAAATCATTAATAATAAAGCTAATTGAAAAGGGCGTGCCAAGTTTAAACAAAAAAAAAAACAAAGAAAAAACTGGGATGAAATAATCATTTGTAGATGTTGAGACGTTAAAAAGATACTTAGTACATTAAACATTCAGCAAGGTAGGAGAAGGTATACCTACACTTGCTTTAGGTCCAACATAATATATCTTTAGGTTGTACACAAATTTTTTTAAAACTCCAAGGACAGCGTAGAGTATTTTTATTGAAAAAAGTTAGTGATTTAATGGAGGAGTGCCTACTTCTGTAAACCTGCCACGACAGTGCCCTGCGTGACTCAATATAGAGTTCTAGCTTCTGCTACGCATTTCTGAGGTATTTATGGCGGAATGATAATACCAGAACATGACCTCTTTTTATTGAAAAATTTTTGAGATGCAAAAATTTTAAAGCACAATTCTACATGTTAGACATCAGACAATTTCATTACATCAAATTACTTGTTCATTTATTTATTATGATACCAAAAATAATTTTTTGTATAAAATTTATAGATATTTTCTTTTCTTTATATAAATATATTTTATTTTTCATAAATGTAATAATTTTTAAATATCATCATTTTAAGTATTATAGAATTTTACTAACATACAAAAAATTAATAAATTAATGATACTTCCTTTTGTTGTGTATGATGAATGTCTGCTTTATTTAGCAAATAATTCTTATTACTAATTAACACAATAAAGATTGATGCTCCGCCTTTGTTTCCCATTTATCATTTAAATCATTTAAATTCAGAGTAAACACAAACATTCGTAAAGACATTAAAAAAAAATATCTTTGGGAATTTGTTTAGGTGCTTATCATTAGCCTTTTTTTTGTCCCATCGGCGTATCATTAATAAGTACAAATTTTTTATTAACGTGAAATTTGCGAAATTTATACATTCAAATGTTAAAAAATATTAAACATTAAAGTATTTCTAAGATTTAAAAAAGATTGCTTTTCACTAATAATCTATTGCATTCTTAAATGTTCTTGTACTTTATCGTTTCACTTAACTGTAAATACATTATCTTCTTATCTTAAGATTAAAATAAAAAGAATTTAAAGAAATGTTAAATATCTAAATAATTTTATTTTTTTTTTTTCACTAACGCTAAATTTTTTATTAAAATAATAAATTATAAATATCATTTTGGAAAAATTAATGAATTGTTAAAAATTTGATTTATTAAAAGAAAATTAACAAATGCTACAATCTTTTCTTTCCAAAATGCTATTTATAACTAGATTATTTTAATTGAATAACTTGTGTTATAATTTTGAATTATTTAGATATTTGAGATTCTATCCGTAGTTTATGTTAACAGATTTCATGCAATTGCAAAATTCTAGGATAGATTCCAGATCACGTTAGTAAAAATCAATTTACCTTCATGTTTCATGGCGGAACACCATTTTCTATATTTTTTTGAAGAAAATATTCTTGCTCATCTAAGTTTACTTAACAATAACTTAGGTGAATAATCCACAGAGTATAGGAAATGTTTAGATACCATTAAGCAGTTTAGTGTTAAAGCTGGAATAATGAAGCTGGGATACCAAAATTGAAAATTTGAACATAGCTGAAACTATTAAATAGGTATTTTGAATCATTGAAATTTTGTCTCATAATTACTCGAATAAGCTATAACAATGAATATTTCACTTATATCTTTTTCCAACCTGGAAGGAATGAATTTATATGTTAGAATAATTGTTAATGAGACACTAAAATAGTTTTAATAAATAAAATTCTTTCTTTTTTTTTATAATGGAATGTCGATTTTTTTTGCCAATAGAGGTTGAACCTGCATACATTTGTTATACAAATATTTTTATATATTTTTATTAAAACTTTAGTGTCTTTTAGGTGATATATTAAAATACGAAAAATAGGCTTATATTATGTGTCAAATATTGGACATTTGTTTATATATGATTATTTGCCTAACAAGTTCTTTATTTAATTCATAAATGAATAAATTAACAAAGTGAATGGTCTTTTTTCAGGAGGTATGTTCAGGAGGAAGTTGGTTGCACACATCAATTCAAGAATCAAGGAATGCAGCGCCTAATAATGTACTGTTTAAGGTAAAGATTTTCCATAATACAGTATAAGATTTTGAGAGTGAATTTTGTTTTGGCAAGATCGTCAACGACTTAAGTGGAACTAAGATGCCGTCTAAAAGAAATTAATTTTTCTCCACAATACAAATGGAATAACGCGATAATTCTGTTTTCTCGATCAGTCAATTCAGATATATAATTAAATAACGCTTGCTAGTTGTGAATTTCTTAACACATTGGCATTTAAGTAAATTAATTGTAAATTGTACAATTGTTAAACAATTTAAATGCTGTAATAATAATAGATTAACTGTTTATTATCTGAATTGTAGTAGTTAGATGATCTTGTTAATAATGGATAAATAAAGCCTTTTGATCTTTTTTAAGAATAAAATTCTGTATTTATCAATGCTGAATTACTAGATATATAAAAAAAGCAAATTTCCTTGTACAAACCAATGATACATTTTTCTGTAAACAATAAATAAAAGCTTTTAAACAACTCTGTTTATGAAATCCATTTTTCTTAGCATGAATTCTTTAATTATTGTTACTAAATCACATATTTTTGATAACACTTTAAAGTGTTTGTTCAGATTCTGTTAATTTATAATGCATAAAATAAATCGCACAATTCATTAAAAAAAGTTCAGATTCACAGATAAAAATTAATTGCATCAGCAAAGTTAAAACGGAATTTCACAACTTTTATTTCTTAATGAAGGTTTATCTTTGATGAACCAATTTCATAACTTTTCCAATAGAAATACATATCATTTTTAATTAAATACAAGTATCACTGATTTTTTTTTCTACTTTTAATCATTTGTTGTATACCCATTTTAGAAGAAACTGGTTGTCATTCATAAATTCGAATGTAGTTCGATTTAGGGAAATTTGATTTTTAAGAAAAAAAATTAACACAAAACCTTTTTTTTTTAATAGATAATTTATTAAATGTTACAAAAATATTTTCGATTTGAAAAACTTCTATAATACATATAAACAAATCAGTCATTTTTAATACTGTAAACGGTTTATAACATTTTTTTTCGTACATATTTTATAATTTATGAAAGGCCAATAGATTTTGTTATCTGTTCATAAACTGTCCAGGCCATAGTAGTCATTAATGTTCTTCGCAACATTCGAGGGACAATTCCTGTAAAATATCCTTCTATACCATGCTTATAATATACAAAATAAATTGAACTTTTCACACTAGTGAATTCATTGGGATATAGTTGCATTTTAGTTTTAATAACATCTGCTGGGTGTGTCGCCATTGAAGCAAAAATACCAGCAAAAATTCCACAACTAAAATGAGTTGTTGGTAAGTTGCTATACAGTGGATATTCTGCAAGAAAAATATTTCTGAAATCATGAAATGTTTACTTGTAAAGATGAAATAGACTAAAATCCAAAATTTATTTACCAAGTAAGACAAAATTTTTTAGTTGAGTGTAGAACATAAGATAAAGTCCACTGTATGGTGCATCACGAAGTAGAGTAGGCACAAGACCACTTGAAAGACCTTTTATTCCTTCATTTTTGTGAATCAATTTGAGAGCTTCTCCAATACTATTATACTTATATACACCACTCTAGAAAACAATTATTACTCTTAATACTCTTAAAAATACAAATTAGTTTTTTTAACTGCATTAAAAAAGTACCTCATATCTTGTTTTGACTACAGTTATTGGTATCAAGAGGGAACCAGCAATACTTCTTGCTGTAATTCCTAATGAAACAGCTTGAAAAGGTGTAAGTGGATCATTTAAATCTAAGGAGGTTTTTAACCAGTGCAAAGTTGAGAAATATAAGCCAACTCCAGGGATAACTCTAGTTACAGACTAAAATAAGAAAAAAAAAATGGTTAAAACCTTTATGATTCAAAATATATATTTGCATTATTGTATACTCACAGGTGTGACTCCCTTCCATAGTCCAAAAATATTTTCTTTTTGTATAATAGAAATTGTCGTTGACAACATTCCACATTTTTTACATCTAAAAGACATAACAAGTTTATTGATATTTCTAACGCTTAAATCAAAATTCTATATTAAAAAAGTAAAAAGCTTACCCTTGAAGTCTTGTCTTAACTAAATCAAGCGGTTGAAATAATATAGTTGAAAAAGTCCCAGAGAAAGAGCCAGCGAGAAATGACTTCAATATGGGGTACTGAAAGTAAGATAACTCATAAGAAAATATTCCACTGTACTGTGAAGATAGTTTTTTTATTTCTGTACAATTTGTACTATCACACATTTATATATATATATAGTTTTGTCTATCTACTGGTTAAGGAAAAAAAAAATTAAACTTAATATCTTGCACGAGTTTCCTCACGTGAGTCGCGTGATCTTTGGTGGAAAGGTCATACCAACAAATTTTATCTCTGCCATGTAAGCATGCTTTCCTTGGGGGGTCAGTGTTTTAATAATAGAATGACAATTGATTATCACACTAAGTTACTGCTGCATTAATCTGTATAAATTTTCCTCTGCTCTATCAACATTATTTGCAAATTTCATTTCATCACTTCTATTATTTGTCAATGCAAAAATTAGCTATCATATTAAACTCTTTTTTTTAACTGTTTTATTTACAATGAACTTTGGTTTATCAATAGATCTTACTTCATACACATTTCCTTGGGGGGTCTATTTACGTAAATGTAAAAGAACTTATTACCTCAATTTACTAAAGTGCAAAATAATATTTTGAAATTTTCTTACAATTTTGATGCTACTTTTTATTACAAAAATTATGTAGATCCCAGGTAAATAATCTAATTATTTTAATAAAGTAAAATATGAATTTTATTTAACTTATTTATAGAATATTGCTTGTATTCAAAAAATCAGATAAAAAAATGTTTACAGCTATATTTTTTTTACCAGGACTAAATCTTATAATTTCAGAATTTTTACTAACATGAGTGAGGTTTTGACTTCTATTAAAAAATTATTCATCAAAATTAAATTATATAATAGACTTTTATATTAAGTTCTTAGAATGTCATTTTACTGTAGTTAAATTTACTCTAATGATATTTAGAAAACTCTTTTAATTAACTTGTACTTTATATTTTTGTTTTCTTGGAAATTTCTATAAAAAATGTGTGTAAAATAACAATTTTTTTAAAAATCCACTAATGAAAAAATAATTTAAGGGAAATTTAACTACTTATTATTTAACCACTTCATATGTGACTACTTATTATTTAATTAGGTAAAAATAAAACTCTTCAATAAAGTCAAAAAAATCTTTAGATTCTAATGACGATTTAACTTAAATATGAACACAAACAAAAAATTTTTTAATACTGTAGTAAATTTCCAATTTTTTTATTTTTTTTAACCTTATACTCTTTGAACCGTTTTTTTGTGGACATAATCTTTATTCAAGTTAGTAGCTGGTTCTAATTATTTCATTGTTAAAAATAAAAAATAATTTTTTTTTAGATTATAATTACATATACTCACAGATCCTAAAGCTTCCATGTTCACAAAATATTTTACTTAATTATGTACAACAGCATTCAAGTACTTATTAATTGCATTTGAACTTTTTCGTAACTGATCAACTCTCAAATTGAAAAAGTAAAGTGGCAACCTTCTTAATGGATGTCAGACAACTAACTGAACGCTAAACTTTAGTACTTACATCTTTACTTATTATCTGTGTTTCCTCACTTTCGGGGTCAGCTGAACGACACCACATATCAAAACATGGTACAGTGAAAGATTTCCGATACTCAAAGGAGAAACGTGATTTAAACGTGAGGCTTCCTATACAAGATAAATTATTTTTCTAATCTTCAAAAAGTCTCCACTATAACGAAAATGAAAATTGAATTAGATAAATAATTAAAAATGAATATATTGAAAAAACAAAAAAAAATAATAAAGTATTGGAATACTTCTTTATCTTGATTAAGAAGTTATTTAATTCCATAATACTTAAGCATTTTGTAGCTGCAAAAAAAGGTAACTCATGCTTATTTTCAGGTTATGGGTAAGTACAAAGTATGCAAAAATAACGTATACATAAATTTGGTTAGGTAAGTACACAAGTCTTACTTTTTGTACTAAAACGTGCACAAATTTATTACATTTTATAGTAAAAGAAATTTAAAAAATACTTTACAGAAAAATTAATAAAAGTAAAAAACAAATGTATTACCTGTACAAAAAAAAAAAAATAATCATTTGTACGCGTAACAAGCAGACGATAAATAAGTAGGTAGGTATATAATATATATATATCGTCAGCCGATCGGATTATTTTGTCGTGTTTGTCACTGATAAGAATGCAAGATACCATTTTCGTCATCAATCAATTATGACGACCGTGAACATACATCTTGATTTTATTACGCATCACGCTCTGTTTATTTGGTAAAAATTTGAGATACTCATTGTATTATCGCCGTATAATCATTTTTAAACCCAGCAGAAAAAAATTTAATTTATAAATCTCACGTGCGATTTTTCAATAGGGATAAAAATCACTTTTGTTTTCACCAAACTAAATAAATATTTTGAATAAAAAATATAATTATCAAAAATTATGGAAATTATTATCTGATATTTGGTCGTCATTAGCATACGATTAGATCCTAATTGATTGGTATAATATTAAAAATTTATTGAGTCTTCAGAAAAGTTCAAGTATCAATCAAATTGATTAACCAGAGCTGTATACATTAATACCGAAGTTTGCACGTCAAACAGCTGTTTTAAAAGGATTGATATGAAATCAATCTTGAACAAATCAAGCTCCGAATGATTATTATGAAATAAGTTTTTAATATAAAAAATAAGTTTTTTCGTAACTAATTTGAAACCCGTTTTTGGCACTTTTTATATTTATGTCTTATACGAAATACCCCTCCATCGGGTAAATTTTTGTACTAGAATTTTAGAATATTTTATTTTAAACTGAAAAAAGACACCATAGTAAATACTCCCTTACCGAAGAAAGCGCAAAAAATGACGTTATTTTGTGACCTTAAACGCCTACTGAAATGCAAGAGAAGCAGAATAAATACATAACTTTCAAGCTTGAATTTCCAATGGACCAGCTTCTTAGAAATGATAAGAAATACTACAACCTGTTCGCTGTTCTCAGCATCGCTCATTTCACTAAACGATAGTTATTAAAACCACAGGTTTATTATTCAATGACCACTATTCATTTGCATTCACTTCACCCTACCTCAAAATCCACGCTTTAACACTTGAAAACACCCGCGCGCGACGCGTGCGCTCCATTCCTCATTCCTTCCACATTGCCGAATCATTAGAACAATACATACCTATATACAAAAGTAAGCTTATATTATACATATATATAGTATATATATATACCCATCCACATTTGCTGTCTCCGTCTAATCCTCTTTGTTCCTTCTCTCTCTCTCTCTCTTTCACGCACGAAATAAAAAGCAGCGACGTGCAGCCAAACAGTCAGCCCGCAAGCGAGAAGGAGCGAACACGTCAGTGCCCCCTCCCCCTGCTTCAATCCCTCATGCCAGCTGAAGAAAGACAGCGCGCGAGAATAATCGGACGGAGACAAAAGCGCGGCCTGCAGTGTGTGACTGTGTGCAGGGGCCGCCCCCGCTTGGCGCACACAGTCGCGCGACATACGCCACACGCAAACACGCGAAGGATCCCGAATTCCCGACAGAGTTAGTCGCGCGCGCGATAAGTACCACAGTACACTGCACGCATTGCAAATGGCTGCGAGTCGCTGTTGCAGGTTATTGCCAGGGGGCACCGAGACGCGCTGAGCCGTGCGGACGCGCAGCTTCCCAGTGCCGAGGGGGACCTCCCGGCGCAGCGTCCGACTCCGGCGGTCCTTGGTTCCGCGGGTGAGCGTCGCGCGCGATGCCAAGGCGCGCGTAAAGTCCAGTCCGCCGCTCCGTAATCTGTGTTTTTTTTTTTTTTTTCGTTGTTTTCAACTCGCCGACGCGGATAAGTGCGCGGGCGAGCCGGTAGCCCGCGCGTCGCGAGAGCTCGCCCCCGACGGTGGAGGTCCGCGCGCTGAGCGACGCGCCGCCGGCCAGCGTCACCATGTCGGGCTACCGCCGCGTCAACTACTACGAGCTCTGCCGGCTCTGCACCAGCAGCGAGGGCACGAAGATGCACATCTTCCTCGAGGAGGGACGCAGGCAACAGTTGCAGACCAAGATACAAACATACCTGCCCGTGCAGGTACGTCATCTGTTCCACCGGCGGCGATGTATTTATTTTTTTTTTTTTTTTTTTTGTTTAGCGCGAGCTTGCGAGAGCTTGTTGCATCTTTTTTGCTTGCCTTGAGTCGCTCTTTTTGGTGGGCCTTCGGTTTTATGCATATTGGGCTTTCGTTGCTCCAAAGTGAAGTTCAATTCAGCTGGTTTTGTTGGTTTTTGAGAGGCGGGTGCTATTGTTTACTTTTGGCTTTTTTTTATCTTTGAGAGCAAATTGTTAGTTTTATGGTTGTGTCAATTTTTTTTTTATTCTCAGGTGCGCGTGTTTGAATTGCAAACAACTTGTTGATATCAAATATTTTTATTTTACAGCTTTGGTCGCAAACGAAAACTAAGGCCCATTGTTTATTCAACTAAGGCTCACAATTAATGCAATTTAATGTTTTAGGTTTTGGAAGAGGATTCTTTACCAAAAATTGTGTGTCTGGAATGCGTCAAAAAGCTGGACAGCTTTATTGAATTTAGAGAAGCAGTAGTGAATGCAGAAGGTATGCTGGAGTCTTACTTCACTTCTCTTCGGTTTTCCGAAGATTTCCTTAAAGAAGGAAAGGTTTATGTGAAAAGTACAAAAGAAGAGAAACCAGCTCTCTCCGAAGAACAACAACAGCAGGCTGCAACAACTATTGTAGTGGAGGAAGATCAATTGAGAGATTCTCTTAATGTAGTGGAAAAAATTGTTCCAACAACAACTGCAACTGCTCAAATTATAGCAGATCCAACGCAGCCACATCCTCAACAAGTACTAGTTGGTAACATAAATGCTTCTAATCTACAAATTATTAGTGGAGTGCAAGCCCGGGTTCAGCAGTATAAATGTGCAATGCAGGTGAGTAATTTATATTTCATATTAATCTTTATTAAGTTAAAATTAAGTTTCATAAGTATTTGTTTGTTTCAGATGCAATCTGGTAATATGGCTGCTTCAGTAGTCGAAGCTACGGCAGAAACTCATTTCAGTTATCAACAGCAAACAGCTCAGCAAATGCAAACTCAGCAGAATCAAACTCCGAATCAAATAGTGGAGCAGCAGCAGCAGCAGCAGCAGCAGCAGCAGCAGCAACCACGGCCTCAGTCAACACAAATTCAAGTGCAAAACCAAATACAGAGCCAAAATCAAATAACACAGCAACAGGTACAAACGTTGAGACAATTGTCTCAGCAGCCATCAAATCAAGCTAGTCAAGTGAGTCAAGTAAGTCAAGTCACTCAAGTCAATCAAGTGAGCCATCCGCAGCCACAACAAACACATGTAACCCAGGAGCAACAGAACCAAACCCAAATAACCCAGCAATTGCAGCAGCTGCAGAGGCAGCAGCGAGAACAGTTTGAGAAACAAAGGCAGATGCATCAAATAGAAAAGCAGCAGCAGCAACAGCAGCAGCAACAGCAACAACAGCAGCAGCAACAACAGCAACAACAGCAACAACAACAGCAACACCAACAACAACAGCAGCACATACAAATGACCACTGCCCAAGAGCAGCAGCAGCAGGCAGAGGTCCGCAATATAATTTTGAAGACTGAAGATATCAACGAACAGCAGACCCTACAACCTGATCCACAAAAAAATGAAGTAGTCGTGGTCAATAGACAAAATCCTCAAACCTTTACAACTGTCCAAGCAACGCCCGAAGTCTTTCTCAGCTTAGGCTTTAAAGATGCTCTTCAAGAAACAAAGGAATTGAAAGACTTTGTAAAAAGCCAAGAAGAAATTTCACGAACGTCGATAAATCACATCTCTGAATTTTTGCGAATTCGTTCAGGACCAGAGCAACAGGCACCTTTGGTCACCGTTAATCCACAAGCGATTTCACAGACGCCTCAGCCTCAACCTCGGCCTCAAGTCGCTTGCCGCGATTGCGGCAAAACCTTTAACTCCATGAATCAGATGAATGGACACGATTGTACAACAACTCTTTTAACCGAGGTAATTATTCCATTGATTATTCGCGTTTAATTGCATCTTTAAAACAATTGCAATAAATTTGTAATCTTTCAATATACTTAATAAAACAGGTCAACTAATGAATAATACAGAACAGTGTGAGAATTCCATGCATAAATACTATCATATTAATTTCATTTAAATAACAGGTGACAGAAATGAACACGGCTCCTACGAACGCAAACGACAGCAGCGGCAGCATCAAGGAGGAGAGCGCGGCGCACGTGAATGGAAACGCTGGATCGAACAACCCATTTAGCTGCGACATCTGCAACAAGCCGTTCAAGCGGAAAGAACACCTCTTCCAGCACCGCAAGCTCCACACGGGCGAGCGTCCGTACGTTTGCACCACGTGCGCCAAGGCATTCAGTCGCAAGGAGCATCTGGTGCGTCACCTCGTTTCCCACACCGGCCAGAAAATGCACGAGTGCGAAGTTTGCGGCAAAAGCTTCTCGCGCAAGGATAATCTGCACAAGCACCGCAAGACTCACGGCATGTCCGGACCGTATATATGCGAGACCTGCGGCAAGTCCTTCGTAGTCAAGCATTACTATCTCATGCATCTGACGACCCACGCGCCAGCCATCGTCGACGGCCTCACTTGCATTCAGGACCCGCTGCCCTACAAATGCGAGATCTGCCACAAGGCCTTCTCCGTAAAGCAGTACCTCACCACGCACAAGCTCAGGCACCGGTCCAAGAGCAATAACAACGCGGCCGCCGCCGTTACGGCCTCAGCGGTCGTCCAGAACAGCAACCCTCTGAACGGACAGCAGCCGCAGACGCAGCAAGTGCAACAGCAAGTCACCACAACGAACGAGCTCACCATCACGAGGGACATTACCACGGCGAGCATAAGCAACGGCACCGGGCACACCGCCAACGGCTCGGTCATCGAGATCCAGGGGGTTGTCGACAGGAACGAGCAGCAGGCTGACGCGTTCGGTAACAGTCACTATCAGGGCAACATGACGCAGTTTCAATGAGATAAGGGGAAGCGCGTCTACTATGTTCTCTTGCCCAACGGAAACAATCACAAGATCGTCGTCGTTTAAGAGCGAGAGAAATGTGGACACGCTTCGGGATTTCGCTAAAATGGGCTCTGAATATCTGGTATAGTGTTTTCGTTTGCTCTGAGTTTCTTTTTTATTGACTTTGTTTAATAGAAAAACATGTGAAATGGCTGTCGATATGATCGACAGCTGTGGGTACTTTTGTTATTTTCAATTCTTCATGAAGTTTAACGACAGGTGCGAAAGAATCGCGTTGAAGGATTTTTCTTTAAAAAATGTAATGATTGTACTTTCAACGTAGAGATAAAAGAGAATCAAAAGTGATGGGCGTGTTTTCCGTGTTTAATTATCTGAAGCACCGCGGATGTATTCGAACATATCGCCTTGTCTCGCTTGGGCGAGCATGGCTCACTGCGGAAGGACAGTTGATTCGGATTCAGTTTAACGAGTACAGACCGAAACATATATTGAATGTATTAAGGAAATCGATTGTTAATGAAAGTACGAATGATAATTTTTAATCACAATCGACAAAGCTTTTCCATGGCCGAGTCAAATCATCACAGCATTTTTTTTCTATAGTATTTGTTTATATCTACAGTATATGTTTATTATGTCCACTAGGGTTTTGCTTAATAATGGGTGAAAATTTCTTTCATATTTGTATTATAAATACCGAAATTACTATACCCAGACTTCAAATTTCTCGTACCTATCAAAGAGAAACGTATTTAACGGAATATTCTTTATTAAGAAAAGAAATGCATAACTTTCTAGAATAAAGGATAAGAAAATAAATTCGTAAATTGTCGATTTTTAGTGTCTTAAGGGAATTATATGGATACAAAAGAGTAATATATTTTAACAAATCTGTATTATAAACACGTGTTACGAAGCAGGATGACTTATATTTCCTGGATTGCGTAGGGAATGTTTTACCCAAAAAAAAAAAACCGATAACAGAACACATTGCTTTATCGACTTACACAAAATTCGATGCCAACGCTTTGTGCCAAGAGTTTTTATTTTTACGCAAATACGAACTGTACATTTTTTACCGACGATATATACATAACTAAGTGCTATCCAAATGAAATTTTTAATGCAGAAGTTGTAAGATAATGAGAAATCAACATTTGGTTTAGTCTGATGATCGAAAGTCTTGGCACAAATCGTAGCTCATCGTTGAATCTTATAATAAACAGTTTTTAGTTTGTAAAACTAAAAACTCAAATTATAGCTGGTGCTATGATGTTGTAATATATTTTTCCAATATGCATATGAGGAACGGTACGTTCCAAAATTTTGCATTTTTCCGTAAAACTTCGTCTGATTTTTATTAATCTTCGTAAAACAATTAATTAAGTCTTATTATATTAACTGAAAAAACTTATTATTTTAACGACATTTATTTATTATTTACATACAAGTTTAAAGGAGATGCCAAACGCATGTATACTGACATTTGCAGATTAAACCTTAAGATAAAATTGCATCCAAAAATCTGTAGTGAAATTGTGTATAATCGTGTACCAAGTTTGATAAACAAAAAAAAAAAACGAAAAAAATATCCATACGAGCGGCGATTTTTATAAAATCATGAGAAGATTGTATTAAAACTATCTATTTGTGGATTTCAATATTCTTAATATAAACAAAAAATCTCATCTGATTGAGCTGAAGTACAACTGTCAAATATTAAAGGATTTTTATCAAAAATATTAATTCTAATTATTTATACTGGACAGGCAAAAATGTCCTTTCCATTTCGAAGATAACAAAAATTATATTTAGAAAAAACTGACGAAAAAGTTTTTAGAAAAAGTATTAATGAATATTGAATATCTGCATAGAAAAGTACTGATTTTAGGGAAAAAAAGTAACTTTGGGCTTGCAACGGCTTCTTCTCTTGTATCTATGTAAGTCACTGTGCGAGACTGCACCCACGCTGCACTAATTAGCGTAAGAAACAATGGGCTTACTACAATTACAAAAATCGTTTGTTTAATTGCATCCACGATATTTACTTCTAAGTGAAAGTAAAGCGAGAAAAGATTATTTGCACCAACCATTGCGTGGTCTATACGTGTAAAATGTATGAAACATACGTTCTTATCATAAAGCAGTCTGTGTGACGTAAATTTCATTTCAAGCCATTGAATTTTTTTATGGAATTTTCATAATTCACTTAAAGCATAGGTAGTAAGTATGAATCTTATGGAGCAAACGTTGAAAATGAGTAAATGTTATTGTAAGTGTCCATAAACATTACTAAGATCAAAAAAATGGTGTCGCGATTTACAACGTTATAAATTTATATTTTTTTGTTTCGAACTTCAAGCTCGAAAAAAAGAAAGAATTGTATCATTTTGTTTTTGTAAGGAGTGCAAATTTTTATTTTGCATGGTATTATCTTTTTATCTTTTTTTATCGCTTCGAATTTTTTATGCGACTGTAGAATATACCTTTAGTTTTAAGTGTATATGATAAAACTGAAATAGCTTTGTAATTGCCATTCTTGTCTTCGAGGCTAAAAATAAGATTTTTAACCGAGAAAGCTAGTGAATAGGTGATTTATAATAGTAAGGAATAATTCTAAATGAACGAAATAAGTGCGAGCATTGAAGTAAACAATTTTTCCATTGTATTCTGCGAATAGAATACAAGAAAAACGGTATCATGTTCCCTGCGTTATAAAAAAAGATGGAAAAAAAAACAAAAATATTTTATTTTTAACGAAAATCCAAGATTATTGTACCACGCATCGCCTATTAAATTTATATTCTATGTTTGAAATCCTAATTTTGTAGACGCGACTGAACTCTGACATTCGGTTCGATTCTTAAACGATCTCGTATTGTTAACAAAAAATCTGTCATTCGAAATTTAACAAAAGATAAAAAATTCACATTTTACACTGGACTTTGGCTATAATCTGCGATAATCGTTTAAAAATCGAAAGAATCTGCAAAATTAATTAATGAAATGAAAAAAGAGTAGAGTTAAATTTGCATATTTGTGTAAATTATTATAAGACCAAAGATTAAAATATACTGTGTAATATATTGTAGTCATTAAATAGAGAAATAGATTTAATTCCACATAAACCTTATGTTCATAATTATTTCAACTTTATTTACTGCCTTTAGGGGATTTTAAAATATAATTTACGCTGTGACGTTACATTCCGGGGGAATTCACTTGTCACAGCATCAATGCACTTTACAATCTTTTTTCCAACAAATTTTGTAGCACAGTAATGAATTTTTCTTTAGTTACAAACTAAGAAATAACAAAATCAAAAATGGAAAAAAATTAATCAGTTCTACATCTGTTTGAACATTAAAACAATAGAAGTGACGATATAAAAAGAACAGAAAAGTGGAATTGGAAGTCATAAAGCCTTTATTATTTTTTTAACTAATAAAATTATTAAAATTAATGTATTATACATATAACAAATAATATTATCGTATTGTGAAAACTATATATAGTATATTTCTACATGTTCATGAGTCCAAAATTTAATGGATAGTATTCGCCGATGAACTTAAAGACTAGTTAAACTCCTCGAACGATCGCCTTAAATTCAGTACACATAAAACATATTCCTATAAGGAAGAATACGTAAATACGAGGTGCGCTTACATCTTCATACAGTAAATGAACAATCATTGTTTTAGGCCAATATTTTTTCATAAATTAACAAATTTAATCTTTATCTCTTGTCAACATACAAATATTTAGGATTTTTTGTTGACAAAATAATATTATCAATACTACAAGAATTTTCTTTGAGTGATAACACAGATTAATTTGCATTAACGAACTGAGTACGCATACTTGTGCATAATAAAGTAAAAGTTATTCAGGGAAGAGAGTTCAGGCACTGACAGAAAATAATACAGTTAAGCATACGTTATTTTTGCCTCTGTAAGATTTCTAGACAAAGTAGATAAATTCTCTTAGTATTTGAGGGCATAAGTTTTTTTTTTATAAATTTTCGATTAGTATAGTGAACTAATGATTAAAGTCATACGACTTCTTTGTTCATTACTTATGAACTTATAAATTTTATCAATGCAGATAATAAAAATTTGTCTATTTTCTTCTGTAATGTATATATAAAATGTACAGAACTTAGAAAGACTTCGGTACACAATTAAGCATGTGAATTATAAAAACAAAGTTTTGAATCTAGAGTTTTGAACGACGTAAATAATACTTATCAGAAAAGGTGACAACTTGAAAATTACTATCGACATCAATATGAGTCTTATTTTTGCAACAACAACCATTTCGTTTTGTGGTATTGATGGTAGTAATCCAATGTATGAAGAAAATGTCCTTTCAAATCCATTTGCATCACGATTCATCAAATCTAAGGAGTAATGTAATTTACAGTTTAATAACAAATCAATTATATATCATCCTCAGATGGATATTTTTTAATGTACAATACCATTCAGAATATACTAATCATCCCATTCTTCGTCATTGTCACTAAAGTCACTCGAGTCTTCACTTTCACTGTACATCGCTCGCGATCTTTCAGCTAGTGCTCTGGTTAATGCCGCTGCTAATCCACCTTCAGCTACATTAGGTGTGGCACTGTTTGGTCTTGGTTCATTTGCAACTGGTTTTAACGTTATACCTTGTCGAATTTCATCAAGAAGGTTACTCCTTGTATCCTTTGGAGTGGGTGATTTGGTTTCCTCTTTGTTTATTTTCTGATAAATAAATAGACATTTAATAATTTTTAATATATAAAAATAAAGTAAAATGACTTTAATATGTTCCAAATTTCACACCTTTAGAGGAATGCCATTCCTTATCGACTCCATAAGCATTGTCCTTGGATCAGGAGCTTGTTTATTATTAGTAGCACTGTTACCATTGTCTGGATCCCTAGGACTACTGTCCAAACTAGGCAATGGAGGAGGGGGTGGGGCATTTGCAGTTTTTGAAGGCTCTTGTGGCATTGGTGGTGGTGGAGGTGGTGGAGGCAAACTAGGTGATGGTGCTGGGGAAGGAGCAGCTGATGGAGGAGGTGGCCTCGATGGTAGCGATCTGTGAACTGGAGGTACACTCGGAGGTGCTGGAGGAGTTTGGCTTTGAACCTGAGTTGGTGGTAATGGTGGAGCTTTCCTTTGATGATTCTAAATAACAAAATATATTTTTTGTATTACTGTGATTTAGAATTGTTGTAGATAATTAAATTATTGTAGAATAACTCTTACATTGTTAGAAAGTGTATTTGTGCTAACTGGTATTGTCCTTGCTGGAACTGGTGGCGGTGGTTCTAATTTTGGCTGAGGTTTTGGCACTTGTTGTTGTACATTAACTGGAGGTACAGGGGATGGTACTATCTCTTTTTTCACTGCATTCATTCCTCCATAACGTTCGATAAAATCATAAATAAAATCTCGCGTTTCTTGATGCTCTAAATGACTATCTGATATTCCTACTTTGTCAAAAAATGCTTTCAATGCTGGGTCTACAACTCCACCATTACTAAAATCAGGTCCAAGATGCTGCACATGTCTAAAAAGTAATAAAATTCACTTAAATAAAATTCATTTGCAGAAGATATATTTTTTTTATTAAGTAAAAAATTATTGTAAATACCTAAAATCAAATGGTGAGCTAATGTCACTTGCAGTCAGTTTCTTTTTGGATTCATGATTTCGTTTCTTCTTTTTAGATTTACTCATAGAGATATTTGACATACTTCTATTAACATTAATGGCCAAAGTACCATTTGAATAATTATCAGGAGCATTTTGAGTTAGTCCTAAAGATGGAGTACTTATACTTTGATTTTTCCTAGGAAGCGTCACACCTCTCTGGTTTTCCATTTCCATTTTTGAATGTCTTTCGTTCCTACGCCTTGCTTTTGCATTCAACTTTTCGATGAGAATATTCCTATAAAAAATAAATAATGAGTTAAAATTATTTGAAAAATCTTTTTCTACAATTTCTTAGATTTTTTATATAATTGTTGATAAGATAAGCAACAAGTATTTGTTAAGTAACTTACATAAAAGTTGATTTTATAAGCGTACAAAATATACAAGTTTCAAAATAATTTTTTATTGTTTAGATTACCTTAAAACAGCTGCATCAGTTTCATTGGCAAAATTAAATGCTGCCATACAGTCTTCAGCTTCAAAAGTATGAAAATAAGTTAATGGAGCTTTGTACTCCATAGAATTATAAACTTCATGTTCCCACATCATTGCTTTCCTTTGAATGCAGTATAATCTAAGAAAAAAACTCCGCTTTGGAGTATCTCGAATTAATGTAATTATTCCTGTACTCTTCTTGATCCACTCATTATGTTTTGGAGGTTCTGTTAAATATAGTTGAATAATACCTGCAGCAAGGCACTAGAAATAAAAAAAAAAATCATTATTACTTACACAAAACGTTAAAACTCAAAAAATGTTTGCAATATTCTATTAAATTTCATGAAAATTTCGCACGGATCAAATGTCCATCTTTCAAACAAAGATCGGTATCAAGACAGGTATGTGACTCAAGTACAAAAATAAACTTTTGCACGCATCTTCCAAACGTTGTGCTGCCTACAAGCGACTCATCAAATTATCATCCGAGCATCAGCAACAATCTCCATTCATAAAAGATTATCGCTGCTCCAAATAAATCACACGGATCAAATCATTGTCCGACTTAACAAACTATAACAAGCAAAAGCTCCAAAAAGTATTCCTCATTTGAAAATCGCTCTGCCCACACGCTCGGTCCTCGTATTACGAAAATAAAAGGACATCAAACACCCACGAATGTTGCACAAAGTGTCAGCGACATCGACCTCGCGGATGGCGAAACCGATCGGGCAGAGCGACCAGCGGCCTTGAGACTCGAGATTCCCCGACGACGATTCCTCCCGAAAGCTCTCACCTGGCAGCGATTCCCAATCAGCCGGAACACCTGCTCGTTCTCCTCCTGCTTGAGCAGGACCGAGCCCCGGTGCTCGGTCACGCTCCCCGACTTCATCGCCGTGCTCGTCGCCGTCGTCACCGTCGTGATTTCCGAGCTCCCTCGTTCACTATCTCTCTCGCTCTCCCTCTCCCTCTCCCGCCGCTCCTGATGAATCAGTGCTCCTCCTCAGGCGCCCGCCGCGGGGTTAGGTTCAGGCCCATGGTCGCGCGGACGTCACACTCGCGATACCCAAGGAGCCACGACCGGGAGGGTCGGAAGTAAGTCGAGGAGGTGCGTGTACTTTGGCACTGCGGAGGAGAAACCGCACCTGAACTTGCACCTTCGTGCCTCGCGCGCGACGGCCAAACGTCAAAGCCCGATCACGGAGTTGCGAGCTGCGCGCAGTGGAGGCGCGCCAGGGGGCCAGGGGGGCAGACCAGACTTCGCTCCCTCTCTCTCACACTTTCACGCAGGCCACCTAAGCAGCGAGGCACTTTTGTGTTTTAATTTTAACAACTCGCGATCGCGAGTCGTGATCACTCGGAGCGCTCTGAAGGCAGACTACGTTGCGTACGCTTATCTGCGCAGTGCGCGCGGTGTACGAATTGCCAATATGCCATCTTTTCCGTTTCCTTTCCACAGTCTTTCAGTTTTTCAAGGGATTTTGGTCTTCAAACTGTTTTCAATTTTTTATTGTTATGCTGTTTTTGTATTTATTTATTGTTTATTTACCGTTTAAAAATTTATTGCTAAATATTTATCTTTTACTTACTGTTTAAAAATGTATTATTAATATTTACTGTTAATTTATCGCTAATTGATCTTTAAATTACTGTTAACAAATTTATTGTTAATTTAGTGGAAGTTTTTGGAGTCGTATCTCATTTTTAGTGTATTTTAAAACATATGGTTTGTTTTAATTATTCGATAAATTGTACATTATTGCTATGTTAATTATTATGTTTTTTTATAATTTTAAAATATAAATTGATTATCATTAATTGTTTAGAATTTATTATTCTATTGGTCAATTATTGAGGAACTTTTGCATCGAATGGATATATTTTAGCAGCGTAGGTTGTCAGCACTGATCAGCAGCTGCTTCTTCAGATCACACATCGGCGTTGGGTTAGGTTCGTATATGTGGGTAGATGTAGAATTTGTAGTTGTAGTTTTACATAGCATTATCCTAGTGGTATTTTTTTTATTGCTGTAGGCTATGTTTTGTTGACGTTGAAACTGTCAAACCTCAGTTACCCACCGACTAGCCTTAAGTGTTCTTCGAGCATCAAAACAAATGGAGTTTTTCTCCTGGTGAAGATGCGAGCTAAATCAACAATATGGTGTTCGTGAAAAAGAGAAATCCCGTGAATGCGTTTCATTGAGGTTATATTGCCAAAACATCAGCAATCACTCGCCAGAAAATTCGTACCCCAGGTACTTGCACGAAAATTTTCTCAAGGTATTCTCAATTATTGTTTCTTTTTGAATAACGATAAAAGAAAAGCAATATGAAACGCACCAAGTCGGAATCTCCTGAGCCTTGTGATACAGAGGCATCTCAAGAGCATATCAAAAGAGCCAGATTTGCGGAGGAAGAGGAAAAATATAATTTCACTTTGTTGGACCTATCAGATGATGTTTTACTTCACATTTTTAAGTACCTGTCATCAATAGATTTAATGTCATTGTATTTGTAAGTATTTGGATTGTTAATTTGGAAAAATAAAAGAATACAATTATTTATTATGCTAAACCTTTTTTTAGATCCTGCCATCGATTGAACATACTTTGCTGTGATAAGTCTTTATGGAGGAGATTGGATTTAAGTAGTCAGCATTTTCCTTTAGAAGAATTAAATAAATATGTAAGGTTTATGCAACCATTAACAAAGATATTTTCGTTGCGGGGCAACAAAAAGAAAGATGAATATCCAGAATTAGATCCATATTTTTTAAAAACTATTAATACTAAGTGCACCCAATTGCGAGACTTTATACTGGAAGATTACAGTATTTCAAGAGAAAAAGTAATAATTTTTTAAAATAATTTTCAATGAATGAAGATAAAATTCTTTAATTTTTTGGGTTTTTAAATTTCAGATTCAAATAACGCATTTCCCTAAGACTCTAGAAACATTGTCTTTAAAAGGATGTCAAGTATTTAGAGGAAATCTATCAAATGATATTATAAAGGAATCTTATCTTTGTAAGATAGATACACACATGCCTAAATTAACTGTATGGCTTATTACAATTTATTCTATTTATATCTGTCCATTTTATACATATTTATTAATCATGTAAAATAATTTTTTAGAGTTTAATATTGACAAATTGTAACTGGCTTAATTCGCATTCGTTCATGGCAATTAGTAAAATACCTAATTTGAAAGAAGTTAGACTAAATTCTTGCTATGGTTTAAGTGAAGACATAGCATATGCAAGTCTTGCCTGTAAATATGGACTAAAATCCTTAGAGGTATGAACATAAATCAGTAACACAAACCAATGCTCATTAAAATAATTTTGGATTTATTGTTCAACTGTACATATTTTATGTTCAACAGGTCTTAGATTTAAGAGATACTTTTGTTGGAGATAGTGTTGTAAGTAGTTTTAGCCACACAACAACATTGACTGAAATATATTTAGAATGCCCAAGTTCAGGAACAGTGCAGCATCAACCAGATGATCGTCCTCCCCGAGAAGTACTTTATGTATCAGTTCAGTTCCAACATGGGTTACCTGTTATTCAGCACGCTAATGCCATGCAGGTAGATAAATATATATGTACACATTTACGTGTACCTTATTTGATTGCAACAGGATAATACATTGCATTATTTCATTTTAGGTTCTAAATCAAAATGAGCTTAATAACATAATAAACAATGCAGATTTAGTAAGTGCCGATAGATGTCAAGTTACAGACCGATCCATATGCTCATTAGGTTTGCATATGAATGAATACAATCGTGATGAAGTACACTTAGTAATGAATGGCTCTCCACGTACTTCCACAAATCCAAAATTAAAAAAAGTAGTAGTAAGGTAAGATTTCTATTACTTAAGCAAAAGTATGTTATAAAATCTAGCAATTAAAAATTTATATGCATTTATTTTTATTTTAGAAATTATAGAGGAGTTACAAATCAAACTTTACATCATTTTTTGATAAATCCAAATATTGAATATCTTGACGTAACTGGTACTTCTGTCACAAAAGAGGGTTTACAAATGTTTAAAATTGGTCGTCCCGAAGTTAAAATTATTTCGTCTTTTGAAGAAATATAATAAATGCATTGTAAATATAACGATAAATTTAAAAATATATCCTTAGCTTTAATGATGTATGTATTGAATGAATGTTTTTACCTTAAAAAATTTCCATAGGCAAAAGTGCAATAATCGAATGGGAGAGATTTGGAAGTAATAAAGTACTTCGTGTTTGTAATTTAAATATCAATCGTTTTATTTATTTTATCAGTTTATTATACAAACTCAATCCAAAAATAAAATTATAACTAATAAAATGTGAAGGTTTGTACTAACTAATAACAATGTACAGAAAAAGATAAGGTAAAAATATCGTTAATTAACTATTTTATCACAAGATTTACTAAAAATAAATTTTATTCTAAAATGAGACCTCGCTTTTCATTATTAATTTCCAATTTTTGAAAAAACTGTTGTCGAAATTTGATAAAATCAATATCTGTTTAGATCACTGTAGATACAATGCACGTAAATTTATTTTTTTTTGCAGATATATGATATTGGACAAATGTGTGCTACTGCGTTGTTTGTCGAAATGTTAAAATAAAATTGATATTTTCTTTTGAAAAAAAAAATTCAATTCAACCCGTAACTTTTACAACCTTTTTTAAAAAGCATTACGTTTTTATGAATATGTTACTATAAATACAAGATAGTAAAACGACGTAATAAGTTTTGAAAAATTATTCGTAAAATATTTGTATTCTGTATACACTTCACGTTATGGAATACGTAATACAACACTTTTAGAAAAATTTCTTAATAGCAAAGAATGAATTTTATTTTTAAATAAATTTAGAGGGAGTGCGCAAAAAGGGCTTAGCTCTAAAACTACAGTTTTGAGTTTTTTGAAAAAATATTCTAGCTTAATACATAATGTAAATAAATCTACATTTTGTTTTCTCATGTTTACAATGAAAGTAGTTTTAGAGCAGGATAGTACGTCTCTGTTCTGTACACCGAGCTATAAAAATAAACTGCTCGAAATTATTTTCGAAGTTTATAAATATGCAAAAATGGCTATATTTTTAATCGACTATTTAAAGTGTACCTTTAATAAACCTTCTAATTTTTGTAAAAAAAAATTATTTACATTAAAATAAAATAAAATAAAAAACATAAAAAATACAAGTATCTTTCGTAATAGAAAATTCCTTGAACTAATTATTATACTAATAGTACAAACTTTATAAATTTTTCAAATACAATTCCTCGTGATTATTAAAAATATATTTTAAATCATATTAAAATTTTACAAGATTTTACAACCGAAAAAAAGAGTATTGAACTGGTAATATCGCGTAATAGTATCGAACTGGTAATATTCGCGAATTCTCTCATTTTGCACGTTTACATCGACATAAAAGTATGATTATCAAAAATCAATTTGTTTCATTTCAATTACAATTACATCATTATTTTTTCATCGGTAATTCCTTTAATTCCATTCACTGGACTTCTTAAAAAAAATGTTGAGTATCTATTTTTGATAGTATCACACTAATAAATCATTCGGCTATTTATAAAAATTATGCTATTCCTGTTTCTTTTTATAGCATGCACCGCTTAAAACATTATTACTTAGTTAAGAGGTTACAATGTTGTCAAAATTCCTGTATAATACTTATATAGAAAATGTAAAGGGCAATTTGACTTTCATTTAAAAGGACTTTGTAAATATTGCGCACAGATACTTATACAGGTATCATCATATTGCCATTAAAATTGTTATTTTCTTTTGAACCTCTTAATGTACGTTTGTACCTTTTTCATTTTAATTAATCATTGCAGATTAACCGACTTACAATCATCATAATACAAGTCTATTTTTAAACGAGGGTCTTCGTCAATTCAGTTTCACCCTGACCCACGAGCTTTTATTATGTTCCTATTGATCTGAGAATTTCAAGTTTGAATGGCATTATAATCCTGCCGGTTGCCAAAATCTATATGTACGCTTGCATAAAAAAAAAGCGAGCAGAACTAAAACCGTTGAGATTCGCGCTCGATTTACGGTCGATCCACTTGAAATTTCGATGAGGAATGGCGGAATTCGTAGCCTTCGCGAGAGCCAAGCTCGGCACAAAAGTCGTAAAATTGCCCGCCAACGAAACAGGACCTCACATCAACCCTCGAGAGCTACTATTATTCTCCTAGAATATTGATTTGCGTGAGCCGGCCTGATTCGCAGTATGGAATGAACGAAGCTTTAAAAAATAATCAGAAATTTTCTTTTTCCTAGCAAAAATCGGTACTGAAGCTCTAAACTCATTCTTGATAAAGAAACAATTGATTTATTCTTTTTTTGTTTAAATATATAGTTACAATTTTGCTAAACAAAGGTTTCAAAGTGCACCTTCGTCGTAATTTTCAGCTACTTAAAATTTAATATAATGTAAGGAAAACAATACCGCACCCCGTGATCTAGCGATTGTAAAGTGACAACCTACTTACAATCTCATTTCAAAGATTGCAATTTTCACACGTATTTTAGAATTGTCATAATCCTTATAGAGTTATACATTTCGTCGTTAGAATGCAACAAAATAAAATAAAAAAAAACTAGTTCTAAATTCACTTCCAAATTACAATTTAAAAAAACAAAAAATAATAATATTCATAATTTCAATAACAATTTAATAATTTGCTAAAAATTTCCTAGTATTTCAACGACTCAGCCATTCTATTACATACTCAATTATGTATCTTATACTCAAATCACAGGCAATCCCCCGGGAGTAAACTTAAAAGCTTATAAAGTGCACCGGAGAAGAAGATGAAAAAAAAGAAAAGAAAAATCACAATCTATAACGGGCGTCTGTCTAGTCGAACTTCGTGCAACATTCGCTCGTACGACTTTGGCATATGCGAAGTAGTTGAAAATTTAAGAAGATGGCTAGCGAGCGCCTAGAACTCGGGGTGATGCGTCTCGACGGCGGACTCGGCGGCGAAGAGGGAGTACATCCGCTCGGAATTGGCGAGGAGCGGCGAGCCCGAGTCCGGGTACAGGTAGTGGCGTATGGCGTGGTAATGGAAGCCTGCCCCCGCAACGACGAACAGGTGCCAGATCGCATGGGCGCACGGTATCCGACCGTCTGACTTGAAGAACACGATGCCCAGCAGATACGCCAGTCCACCCAACTTCAGCTCCGGGATGTTGTTGTACTCGTTCTGGAAAATGTTTTGCCAATGTTTATTTTTATTTTAGTTTAGTTTATTTTATTTTCAAAAACGGAATTTATTAATTAATTATTTTTAATATAAAATGTAATAATATACAAATGCAAGTGACGCATAATATTTAATAAAATTAAAAAAAATTGTCTTTAAAGAGGTTCTAATCAGGAGGCAAGTTTCAGTTCGATGGAACGACTTGCCTACGAGGCCGCAACGCGCGCCTCTATATACTTTGATATTGGATTTTAACCTCCTACTTTTTTTTAATTTAACACTTTTTTAATATTTCATTTACTTCATTTTATTGATTACTTTAAGTTTATTTATTAATTTTGGTCATTTGTCCTATTTAATTCTATTAAGGTGCTTTTTGTGCCATTAAAAAAAATATATTCATTAATATTTAAGAACTGTTAGTTAGGTGTGTTAATGCTGATTCTATATCATTGAACAAATAAAAGTTGATCATTTTTTCACAAAACCTAAACAAAGTTATATATTATTATTAGCCTTTTATGTTACAAATTACTGTTACAAAATAGATAATAAAGAAAACTTTTTTGTAACAATTATAGAAAATTAATACATTTTGTATGAGATTAGTATAGTAATTTGCATTTCTTTTTATAATTTATTAATTTTCTTTAAAAAGAGAAAAATTTGAAATTGAACCTTGTACACAGCAGTAAGTTTATTCCAGTAAACCTCATTTATTCGAGCAAAAGTGAAATGTTTATTGAACTGTGAAGTTTCGTGCAAACTTTTACTCAAAAATAGTTCAGGCTATATCGATCCGGTGCGGAAATTACCTGTTTTCATTAAGTCAGTCCAGATGTACAGAATTTGTTAAAGATATTATAAGCTGTGCAATTATTCATTAGTCACAGTTTCTCAATTATTAATAGAAAAAAAATAGTGTAATCGTGTTTCCCTCTTTATCAGTCATGCTAAACGCTATTTTTTAAATCCATATTTCTGATAATGTAAAAGTAAAAATTGCAGCGACAGTATGCCAGCAACTAAAAAAAATGATTAACAATTTTACGAAACTATAAATGATTAACAATTTTACGAAACTATAAATGATTAACAATTTTATGAAACTATAAATGATTAACAATTTTACGAAACTATAAATGATTAACAATTTTACGAAACTATAAATGATTAACAATTGCACGAAACTATAAATGATTAACAATTTTACGAAACTATAAAATGCTTAACAATTTTTACGAACTCTAAACGTAAAAACTTTAGGAATAAAAAAATGAAGAAAAGTTTAACAGTTCGATCCTTACAATTCCGACGATAGCGACGCTGGGTCCTATTCCCATGATGACGTAGAAGGTAGTCTCGAGCCACTTGTACCTCTCGTGGAAGATCTGCTGGTAGAGTATGCCGACGGCCGCCATGATCCAGACGAGGATGCGCATAGTGGGCAGCAGCACGTCCCCCTGGAACGGCTCGTGATTCAACCAGGGAAAGTATGTGGCCGCTATGAATACGTAGATCATCGCCCGGTCGCATCGGTGCAGCACGTCCTTCAAGCTCATCAGTCGCCTATAAAAAAACCCACGCAATTACTATTCTGTTTCCTGTTTTTTTTTTCCATCCCTAGTGGAAATAATTTATGTGCCAAAATGTGCCAAAATGTGCCAAAATGTACCAAAATGTGCTGAAGCTATACAATTTGGACATTTGGCACATTTCGGCACAATGGGGCACATCTCGGCACACTTAGGCACAGTATGGCACATTTAGGCACGTTTTGGCACACACTAATTTAAGAAAAAATCTTCGATTTTCGTCACAAT
>JAWWEN010000048.1:7770370-7803313 GCA_035582955.1 Sycophila texana | reverse complement strand
TTTTAATAGTCTCAAATCCTACCTTTATAAATTGTTAATAACAGTTATTAACTTTTTTAAACTTTTATTACAGAAGTCGATTTTCGCCTGGGAGTCAAGAAAACTTAAAAATTGATAAGTGACTGATGAACATATTAATTGCAGATTGGTGAACACCGTTTTAGAGGAAGAGCTGAAAAGCATTCATGCCTTCTCGCAAAAGACTCTGACACCCGAGCAGTGGAAGAAGCAGCAGCAGCAGCAGGAGCAGTCTTAAAACTCGATTCCACGCGCACAGTCCATAAACAACTCCAACGCAGCGCAATGATTTCATTCAGCATCTCGGCTCCCGGCAAGGTGATCCTGTTCGGCGAGCACTCGGTCGTCTACGGCAAAACGGCGGTGGCGGCGAGCCTCGATCTTCGCAGCACTCTAAAATTCACCGAATTATCAAGCGACGTCGTAGAGATCCTGATGCCGCGACTCGAGCTCTCGAGGCGAATCCCGGCGAGTCAAGTGCGCGACTCGCTGCTCGCCGCGGATTTCCCACGGCTAAGCAGCCAGGGTCACGAAAGGTTTCTGCAGGCCGTGCAAGCGTTCGTGCAGACGCTGGACTGCGCCGGAGAGCCGCGCTGCAAGATTAGCCTCGAGTGCTTCTTTTACGCTTTGGCGCAGGTCGCTCAAGACGAATCGCTGGAGATTCGCGGCTTCCGACTCGAGCTGGACACGCAGCTGTCCATCGGCGCGGGCGCCGGCAGCTCGGCCTCCTTCGCCGTCTGCCTCGTCGCCGGATTCGCGCGCTGGTCGCACCTTCAGCGCGATCCGGCCGCTAAGCCGGTCTTCGACGATGCCAGTCTCGAGAGGATATCTGCGTATGCGTTGAATTGCGAGAGGATCATGCACGGCGCGCCCTCCGGCATCGACAACTGCGTCTGCACCTTCGGCTCTGTCATCGAGTTCCGGAAGGGCGAGGCTCCGCGGTTCATCCCGAAGAATTTGGCTAGTCTGCGGATACTCCTTGTGGATACGAAGGTTGGGCGGAGCACCAAGACGCTCGTTGATAGATTGGCTGGTCTCGTGCAGAGGTATCCGGAAATTTTTCATCGAGTGCTCGAGTCGATGGACGAAGTTTCCAAACGGGTCATTCAGATTTTTAAGCAAACGCAAGAGTTACGTAGCGGCGACAGTGATAGCCGGTTGCTGGAGCTTCTTAAAGAGCTATCGGTAAGCAATCTAGTAGTAATTTATTTTTAACGCTTTTTCCTCGCATTGTTTTTTTTTGTGCAAAAAATAATTTTAAATATTATTTCACTATAGGTACTCGTTGATATTAATCAAGGACTTTTAGCCACCTGCCAAGTTTCGCATTCCACTTTAGATCTTATTTGTTTAACGGCGAAAAGATATGGTTATTCTGCTAAACTGACGGGAGCTGGTGGCGGAGGATTTGCTTATGTTCTAATCCCGCCTGATGCGACTGACGGTGATGTGAAAAATTTAAGCTCCGAATTGACGGCCAGTGGATTTTCAGTTATAGAAACTAATTTAGGAGGCTCAGGCATTCAGATTCATGATGGTTCGACTGAATGATTGCAGCTTGGACAACTTATAATTTGTTTTATTTATTTCTTTTTTTTTTTCTATATAAATATTTGCATTTAACAAATAGTTATTGATTTCAGTGCTTCTGTTAAAACTTTTATTAAGTTAAAAAATATTATAAATCTTTAGCTTTAAGCCTATTCTTTTAATTTTTAAAACTGCATGACAATGGCATTTTGATCATCTGTTTTGTCCAGTTTTCTATTTCCTGTAAATTGCAGTTAATTGATAAATACATTACTATCTTGGTAAATTATTTGCAATTCGCTTACATCTTTTTTATGTACTTAATTCAACCTACCAAGACAATAGAATACACAAAAAATACTTCTAACCGCCATTTTACAAAATTTTTGGAAGGGTATTTTTACGATATTTTTAATATACAAAAGTTATAATATCGATCTTCTCTATATTCTACTTTTCATAGGGAGTATTGTCTGAAAAAGTACTAGCAAATACATAAAAAATATATTAAATGCAAAGTGAGTACTTTTTATAATTTAAATTTTTTAAATTCCTATTTAGTGTAAAAAAATTTAATAATAACCATACTAATGCTTAAATGAAAATGAATTCCTAATTATGAATTAATTTCAAATGAAGCATTACTATGAAAATAATGACGGTTTAACAATACTTTATAAAACTTAATTTATAGCTCTCATAAATAGAAAATTAAATTCAGTTGGTTTTTAGTTACATTCAGTGATATACTAACAGAACAAATTGTGCTGCTAAAGGTATAAATTTCTGACTAGGTGCGCCGTTTTCTGTAAGATTCTTAAATTACAGAAAACCTGATTACTATAACTTATTTACTATATGTACATTTAACAATTACGTGCTGAAAACAGCACTTGGTCTTCTTTGCGTTAATGTAACGCCGTTCAATATTGCACTATCAGTTTCGGTTATGTGATCGTCGATGCTATCTTCGTCAAAATCGTTGATCGCGCTTGGCGTCGTTACTCTTTCCTGCGATTTTGCTTCTGATAACCACTCCATTATTTCGTGAATGTACATTCTTCGCTGCAAAACTTCTCTTGTTCGAGGTCTCGAGCCAATAAATACTGCTGCAGTCTGCAAATAATAAAATTATGTTTTCTATGAGAAATCAAAAATTATTTTTTAACGTTTGGTTTTAGTACCAAATTACTTACTCCAGTTGGTAAAAATGTGCGTATTTGATCCATCAAAAGGATATCTTGGACAACTATTTGTAGATCATCATATTTTAATTCGACTTCTTCATGCAACATTTTCTCTTCTGCAAATATTAATAAACAACTGTAATTTATGTTTTATTAAATTTAATTACAGTTTAAAAAAATACTAAATATTACCGTCTCGTTTAGTGGTGGATCTTTTGTACTGAATCCTAAATCGGAAAGCTTCAAGAAAACTAGACACTACGATCGTTAAAACTATCATGGTCACTAGGTAGAAAACCATGAAATATCCTCTTGTGTACATTCCTACGGTTACCGAATAGGCATTCATCAGGATGAACCAATTATTCACAACTGTCAGTTCAAACAGCGTCATGTAACTAGCCATCAAATTATCAAAAGTGTTCAAATAATAATATCCTAAACTTGTGCTTGCATTTGCTGAATATTTGTAAAAATCTTCAACTGTTGTATTCCTAGAAACAAAATTGCAATACATAATTATAGAAGTTTTTAAAACATACAAAATTTATTTTAATAAACGTACTGGCAACAGTTTCTCATGTCATATCCAGCGAAGAGCTCCATTCCGATGATGGCAAAAAAGTAGTACAAAACCAACATAACAATCGCAGTGGAGCACATCAACGGCGAAAGGATAACCAACGTACCGAAGACATCTCGGTATCGCTTTTTTATTTTGAAGACTCGCAACATTCGAAGCGGTCGAAAAACAACAAAGAAGACGGCGCCTGGGAAAAATGTTAGTCCTAATGCAGCTACTAATACCATTAATGATGTTCCGAGATCAAAAAGATTCCAACCAGAACTCAAATAACGCCTGACACCCAGGCCCAAAACTTTAATCACAGCTTCTACTGCAAACACTAGCAAACGAAAACATATTTTTATTAGATATACAAAATACTAGAAAATGTTAATAAATAATTCGAAATAATATTTTAATTATCTTCTTACAAGAACCAAACAGTAGAGTATCCCAACACGCCGCGAATAAGTGTGCAGATTTTTCTCTGTCTAATTCTGGTTGCAACAAGCGACAAACCATGGCGATTCCATTGCCTATGATTACACTATCTGAAATTGATTTAAAAATTATTAAATGAAATCTTTATATTCATTTAATCAAGGCATTAAAAAATAATTACTCACAAACAAGACTTTCAAAATACGGCCATGAAATAGCGACGTGAGCTGCTTGGCAAAGTATTTGGAAGGGTGGCCATGCCATGTGGTACCATGGAATACTGGAGTACTGTGGTTCCCAAGATAGTACTGTAGCATCATAGATATTAAGAAATTCATCTGTTGACAAAACTCCACTGCCTGATACATTCAAATAACGAAACATCAATACAACATCCTTTATTGCTGAAAAATAAATATTTCAACTTATTATATGTTAAAAGTATATTCAGAATTTATATCAACAAGTTAAAAGAAAATCTTACATTTCTGGGGAGCATAATAACGCATCAAACCTTCAAATTGTTTAAAGCGCATCTGATCTGGATTTTGTTTTGAGACAAGAAGTTTAAAAGCATGTTGACATGCTTTCCTTTTATGGAGAAACAGTTTCTTAAATTTATCTCGTTCAGCAGATGTAAATGTCTCATTAACAACAGCTAGCATGAGATTCATCATGACATAAAGCATGGTACTGAGATAAGACACAAAGTAAATTGCATACCACTTATTTTTTGAAAAAGATGGCATCATTACATCTGGAAAGCTGTAAGAAACAATTTTTAATTATTAATTTTAAAGTTCAAATTTTATGTATTCATAAAAGATAAAATGTTCATACTTTGCCGTAGTAAGCAAAACGAAAAGACTAACAAAACTGTCTTGCAAAGTTGCAAAATTTCTGTTCATTTCGTAGAACAAATAGTATCCCAATACCAAATAGGTCAAAATGAAAAAAAGTAAAAGTCCCAGCATATCTAAAATCGGTGGAAGAGTTTGTAAAATTTGTCTAATAAATCTTCGGACGCCTCCGCAAAATTTTGTATCTACTAAGAATATAGGGCGCAATGCTCTCGTTACTCTAAAATGAGATGATTGCCGAACGAGGACCACGAGCGCTTCAATAAACATTATGAAAAGTGTAACACACTGCAAAAACAAATATAAACTTTTGTTAATATGATTTACATTTTGCACGCAATTTTTATTTAAATTTAGAATATACAGCAATAGGAGCAGAGTAATGTTTATAAGTGCATAAATGGTACATAGTAGTATACCAGATCAGGCTGGTTGGAAGTATGACTAATCCTTCAGTTGCATAAGATCTTCATTAAGTGCAATAGTGTAATATATCTATATATTCACTGCCTATTGATATACTTGTTTTCTTACCTTTAGCATAGTCCGTTTATGTTTTAGCATAGTGCCCCACCCAATCCATCTTAATTTCAAAGTTAGTTCAACTCCAATGGTTATTAAGGCTAAAAGCTCTATTGAACCATGGGCCCAAACTGGCAGCTGAAATAAAATTTTTTATTTTAAAATTTTAGAAATAAAAAGAAAGTAAAGGTAATTTAAATTTACCTGAAAGAGAGGCACAGCTGGCTCCTCAACAAAAGCCAATCCAAGTAAAATTAGGGACGTCAGTAGATCAAGGCCATAGTACCAATTATTATGAACTAATAAATATGCAGGTAAATCTTCAGGATGCCTGGGATGAGAATCAAATTTTTCATTGTTTCTGCCTTCCTAAAAATATGAAAGTAAAAAAGAGATTAAATGGTCAGATGAAAAAAAATTTACAGTATGCAATTATAGGGTCTAATATTTAAAAGTTTTACCTCAAGAAAAATGGCAGCTTCATGATAATTCATTTCCCAGTACATATCAGGATCAAAAGTAACACCAGGATTCCGGGACAATGAGGCATTTTCCGTCAACACCTCAGCTTCTCCTCTAGGAAGAATTCGGTGACCCATTTCATTGGGAGTATCTATACTCCCTCTTGCAGTCATGTTTATCCGGCTGTCTGGGGAAGGGCAAGACAACATAGATCCATATTCTAAAAAACATTAAAAGCAAGCAGAGCCTATAAACTGAGCATACAAACATTCTTCATTTATCCTCACTCTACAATTACAATTTAATGCTACTGAACTTGTTTAAATTGATAAATGAATGAGATTGCATGGAAATATTTGTTAAAATGGTTTGAATTAATTAGTCAGCATGATATGAAATACTTATTCACATGATACTACAATGCCAATGACTGCTGCGAGACTGACTGACACGGATGATATGTCATTTGAAAATAAATCAAAGTAAGTAGGATTTAAGAAGTTTGATAAAAGTAAATTGACCCTGACAAAAAGTAACGAGCGTTTAAACGTGTTTCCTTAAAAGGAAACTCATTCCGTGATAACTAAAATTAAAATTCACTTGTTGAATTGCATATGAAAACCAAACGTTGACAATAGAACTCAAATTATCTATAAACTCTTAGTAAAAAGAAAAAAAAAGTACACGACTGGTACAAAAGCCTCTTAAAAAACTAAAAAAAAAGAAACGCAGCAGCTTTAAAAGAACGTCATCCAATTGAAAACTCTCGCAACAATCACAAATCACAAATCCATCATTTAAAGAACAAACAAACCAACGTACTGAGCATCAGCTTCATCCTCTACACAAAAAAAAAAAAACTATATATCCGCTCGCCCGTAAAATTACACATTCTTTTCACAATCACGATATCTCCATCTCGCAGTAAATCGGCTGTAAGTAAGCTAACGTTGAAATGACGCAAATCGCGCTATCGCCTTTATCAGATCATTTTTTTTTCACACGGGAGCAAACCCCCAGACACACACAACGGCCACACTCTCGCAACTATAATCGCGTCCTCGCGTCAGGTGAGCAGGTGCCAGCGCACCAGCGCGAGACAGAGTCTTACTGTGGGAGCTTGAGCTTGCGAGCGGATAACACAACACAATAAGAGTAGCAATAGGAAATCTCACTTGGCCCGTAGTATCCGTCGGTGGCGCGGCGCCAGGCCTCGTCCTCGTCGAAGCGCTGGTACGCGTCCTGCCTGGCCGCGTCGTCCCCATGGCTGCCCATTTGCGCGCGGGACCCGGCGGGAAGTCGCGCAGCTTTCGACTGCCCACTGACAGCTCTGCGGGCGGCCGCCGCGGCCTGCCGATGATGAGTGCCTCGCTCGGGCGTCCGACTCCGTCAGTGCGCGCTCGGCAACTAGCGACTAGCGCTGCACTTGCACATATGTACATACGTACATATACACACCTATGCGCTATATACTATATTATATGCATGAATACATACGAATTCCGACTTTCCGAGTCCGAACGCCGCGTTCGCGCACCCACACGTCGTTTATATATATATATACTTATATGCAAGAGCAAGACGCGCATGTGCATACAATATAAATATAATAAGTATATATTGTACGTTGGCTTTATTCTAGCTGGTCATCGGCTTCGCTCTGGAGCCTGTTGCGGGGACGGACACCGTGATCCACTCGCCGCTTCGAGCTGGTTTTGTATAGTGCCATGTGATAAACAACGAGCGCAAATTATATAGGCACGGCGGATAATTCTATTTGGAGCGGCATTACGAGCGATACACCCTGTAGAGCGGATTTTCGCTGCAGATGACTTTGGAAATGAGGCGAACGGATTAGGAATGTGTTTTTCTCGTTTTGGAGCAAATGCATTGTTTTTCCTCTTACCTGGTGTTTGAGGGGTGACACGTAATTCGTTGTTTGCTGGGTTTGTTTTTTGTGCAGTTACCTACTCATTCCTGCGGATACCTGTTGGAGCCTGCGTAATGTAATAAATCATAATAAGTAGGATGACGTCATGCTTTACAAATAATAATATAGAATGTACATAGTACTTATCGCGCGTAACGCAATATTTCGGTTACGAAAATTTTAGACTAAAAGCCTGTGTAGGTATGAAGTCAATAATTAATAATATATAATTAAAAAGTGTTTTGTTTTTTTTATTTACTTGTAGGTAATAATATATATAATTTATATACGAAAAACCAAAACTTAATTCATCAGTAATTACGTTAAATTATTTACTGATCAATTAACATTAACATTTTTTTACTGATTAATTTCATATCTAACATTTGCATTAATGAAAAAATGAAATAAAGAGCATGATTCGTTATTTAAAAAAATTACTAAAATTTTGCAAGCCACGAGTACGTAATTATTAATAAAAATGCAAAATAAAATACTTTAGTACACCGTATACCTAAAAATTATATTATATAAAATTAATTTTGCAGCTGCATGGTCAGCAATTACAAATTTACTTGACGCGACCAAATATTTTTATTTTTCTTCTCCGATGTAAATAAAGTGTCAACATGTGTTCGCAAAACAAAAACATTGCGTGTGCATAATTAGTGCATCGCATTGCATCCCCCGTGGTAATATTTACATCGGAAAAATCTATTTCAAACTGTATAGATTATAGTCACGCTTTTATAAAAAATTACTTTTAATTTTAATAAATTGAATGTGATTCATCAGAATGTATAATTAACGCAACTGACTTATGAAAAAAGACTTTCTTGTGGATTAAAAATGCAGGGAATAGGATAAGTAAATCAAAAGTTGACGTGTAAATAATATTTTTATCATTCTAACAATATTTGCAGGTACAATGGTTATACTGTTGCCTGTAAATAAAAATAATTATAGCAATATAAAATCGAAATAATATATTAGAAAGAATAATAAATTTATAATAATTTAAGCGAACTTTTATAAAAAACAATTTTAATATTACAAGAGTTGGATCTAGCAACCCGTTTCTTCAGAAATAAAATAATAAACATTCCTGGAAAAACAGAAACGCTGGGCAAGTTTCGTAAAATATGCAAAATAATAATTATTTTGAAACCAACATTAATGGAGACTACAAGTGCTTGATAAAAGTAATTTTATTTTTTTTTTAAAAACCTAGCTGGAATGCGACTCTACACGTGAGATGGGTACAATATGTAAAACTATATTCTACGATATTTATAACTATATATGCTTTATGATTTTTCGGTCAACGTAATATATTATATATAATGTTAGAACGCAGTTTATTGTAATATACTTTATTCTCGACAAATGTAAACACTCTCGAATTTTATGAATCATTTTTTGAATTTCAAGTTTGATGTTCGTGTATAGTTCTGCCTAATCATCCCTTTCGTAAACTCAATGCTTATTTTTCAATACTGGATTAATAATATTCAGAGAGTGCACATACGTTTGTCCTTAATACAATCAACGTCCAGCAGCAGTTTTTATCTTTTGCAACTATAAAGATCATGTGTTCTCTTTAATTCTCTTTAAAATTTTTTATTTGCAAATCGGCAGAGATGGGAAGAGTCGCTCACGTCTGTACGAGAACGTTAATAGTCGCTCCTAATATTTGACATTTTTTTTATTCTTCCACTCTCCGTTTTTAGTACTTCAGTGCTTTTACTCTCGAATAAATCGGCTGATATTTACATAAATGTACATCACTGTTTTTTTTTTCTCTCGCCTCGCTCAATTCCGATCGGATATATATAAGTATTCTTCTCATCGCGACCTGCTCCGACCTGATGACAGTGATAGTAATTAAAAAAAGCATGAAATTATGTCAAATTTACGCTTCGATCAGGTGCATCTGTAATAATTTATATATATAGCTATCTACATATTTACGTTGACGGGTGAAAAATAAAAAAGAAACTTAAAGAAGTGTAACTACTTTTACAGAAATCTTTAAAGACATTAAATTATACAATTTTTTGTATAATACTTATTGTTTGATTTTTCGAAAATTTAATACAACCTGCATTTCATCCGGCATTCATTTCAAGTATTTCTTTTTCATATATACTTTCTAAGAATTACCAAAGAACAAGACATCTAAACGCAAATGTGAATTTTTACAAGCTTCTAATGTTGGATACGTCACTGGTTTCAAATACTTCATAGGATATAGTCTTTTGTGTATGAAGCAGAACTCCAATGCGTAAAACATTGTTTCTTCTGTTTCATTTTATAATGCAAAATATAACGTAAGATAAAATAAGAAAGGTCTTGCCTTAAGTTGCGCAGAGATTTCATATAAATAACTTAGCGAATACTCGATTTAAAAATCGAATAACTTGATCAAACAAATGTAACTCATTTGTTCAAAAGAAATAAATTTTCTTCTTAATAGACAAGATTATGATTTTATATAAGTATTTGCATTCGTATTTACAGCGAATCGCGACAACGTGCATAAAAGGGAAAACGTATTGCGTTCTCCAGTATTTTTCGAGTCTGCTTTTTTTTAATATGTCTTTACAATGCAAATTCACAAAGGCAAGTGACGGGGGCTGATTTATTGTTGAGTCAATTGGTCCGCAATTGCGTACATACACACGCACATACATTAAACGAAATGAAAAACTACGAAATCGTTCTTTGCTCAATTGTACGTTCGAGCCGATTTAAGTACAAAAAGTAGTAAGATTGACACGACAAACTAAACGCGATAAATGACGAATGGACAACAAAAGTTTAATTCTGACAATGAAAAACAATACATGAATATAAGAACCGTACAATTTACAATTTTTTTTCCTGTATCTTCTAAACAATAAACCCCCGCGTCCCGTACTTGCCTTTCTGAAACAGAGACAACAAAGGCCGTTACACCCTCACCCTCTCAGCTTCGCTCCCGGCGAAGCCCAAGATAAGTTAAGACTTCTTTGTCAATAATTTATTCTCACTTCTATCGCAATTTTAGAAGTCAAGATTGTACTATTTATCCTTGAATACTAGAGCCGCGCTAATGTTGCCGTCGAACTAACTCATGTCAGCGTCGTTGCAACGTTGCTCTGCTTAATTTGGTCCGTCGTGCTGCTGACGATGCTGCTGTTGCCGGTGCTACTGTCCGACTGTTCGATGCGTGGCTTTTTAGCCTCGGATTCAACGTTACTCGAATTGCTCGAACTCGAACTGGATTTGCGCTTGTGGCTGCTGGAACTACTCGATGATCGGGAAATCGAGTGCTGCTGATTGCCGCTCTTGTCGGACGAGGAAGAGCTTTTGTGCGACGAGGACGAGTGGGAGCTGCTGTGGTGGCTGTTCGAATAGGAAGATGTGTCTTTCGAGGACTTGTTGCTGCTCTTCGAATCCTGCGAGGACTTATGGCGATGGCTACTGCTGCTATGGCTGCCGCTATGATGTCTCTTCCGGTCCCTGTCTTTATCCCGCTCTCTGTCCCGTTCCCGGTGATCGCTTTTCTTGCGGTCTCGATGCTTGTCTCTGCTACTGCTGCTACTGCTACTGTGCTTTTTCTCGCTCTTTTCATGGCTTGACTTGCTGTCCGAATGCTTCCTCTCAGACTCGCTACTTGCTTTTTCACCATCTACTTTCGACACTTCCTTCTCTGACTCGTCGATTCTTTTTGCCTCGATAGATGTTGGTAATTCTGTCGTCGCAGGAGCTTCGTTATCTTGTTTTTCCTCTTCCTTATCAACGACGTTGCTCTCTGGCTCTGCGGAATCGGCCTTAGCAGCAGCCTCCTCTTTAGATTCATCCTCAGCCATCTCTATTAAGGCTTTCACCGCGTTCTCCGTCGCGCATTCAAGTTTAGAAGTAAATGCACTGACGGTCTCCGCCTCGAGCAATCTGTACGACTTCTCAACGCTCGCACTATCTTCGCTAAACAGCTTTTCAGCGATTTCTAAACTTTCTTTACGAATTCTTTCTAACATCTCCTTCGAGGCGGAAGACACGCCGTCGCGCAGCGACTGACACACCTCTTGAACATCCGTCTTGGACTTATAAATAGCTATCTCCAGAGCCTTGTCAACGACCTGAGTCGCATAAGTCTTGCCTACTGTCTGACGGGCTGAGATCAATTCTGTATCGACTTTTATTGCAATGCTCTCTTGTTTTAAAGTCGGTTGTTCGGTGGCACCGACAATACTTCGTGAGCTCTCGATACTCGGTTTCGCTAATTCTTTAGGCACAACTTTGACCGTGGGATCTACATCAATTTTGACACTCGAACCGGATGAGCGAGATTCTTTCTTTGAAGAATGATGACTGCTCGATGATGAATGCCTTCTGTGCTCTGATGTCGAGGAGGAAGATTTTTCACTGTGTTTTCGCTTACTGTCGTGTGAGCTATTGCTGCCGTTGCCACTTCCACTTCCACTTCCGCGGCCTGATTTTCCGCTGCTACGGTGACGATCCTCGTGGTCTTTGTCCCTGTAAATTTTTGAGAAACATTTGATTTAAAAATACTGATATTTAAATTCCATTTTATTTCATGACAACTATTGTTTACCTGCGCCTCTTTTCTGAAGAGCTTTTTCTTCGCTCCTTATGTTCGTCCTTTCGTTCTGTGCGCCGTTGCTTTTCAACTTTCTCCGTCGATTCTTTGCCGATCAGTGACGAGCTACGTTTTTCCTTCTGCTGTTGCTCTGATTTCTTCAGATTACCTCGATACTCAGCGGCACGCTCCTTTGCCTTTTTCTCTTCATCGTCGCGCTTCTCTATTCGCTGAGTATCTGTGTTCTCCTTTTGTTCGTCTTCGGCCGCCTGCATTATAGCCTTCTTAGACTTGCTGTGGTGAGATTGCGAGCCATGCTTCGATCCAGCGTTCGAGCAGGTCGAAGTGGTGTCCTCCGGATAGTACTGCTGCAACCGAACGTGCCAAGCGATACTCGATACCGCGGAGACCGTTCTGAACTGATGAATGATGTTTCTCGGCAAAAAATAAATGTCGTTGTCGTAGAGGCTGATACGAGCATAGCGTATATTTTGACGGCGAAGCTGATTCAGTTTGGCGTCCTCGAGCCACTGCACGCACTGCGAAATCGGAGGCTCGTGCAGATCCAATTGTAAATTTTCAACCAGCTCGGGAAAATCGGCTGCGTGAAAGGCTATCACGTCCTTGGTGATGCGATTGAGCTGAGAATCTTGGCCGCCGTGGATGGCCTTAAGGACGCCGACAGCCGCCGTGGTCATGCGCTCGAGACCGTGACCAACGTGATCTGCGTGAGCTCGCGTCCTGTCCTCGAACATGTACTCGCGGGCCTCGCTCAGCCGCGGCAGGTACTGCAGATTTCGCAACTCGTTGATGCCAGTACGTCGTCGTTTGCACGGGCTCTTATTGATGTCCGCTGTTGGGACGAGCTGCTCGCCTGGTCGGATCCAAAGGATGGGACCATCGTTCGATTCTTGTGGACTCTCCATTCGTACCGCCGATAGAGGCCCCCAAGGCATTGTCTGTTGAAAGAAAAATTTATTAGATTCATTGTATTTATTGGACATTATAAACTGGCTTACTTTTTGAAACTCAGGATTACAGGTTCAGGTGTGGAAATACTTCGGGATCTTCAATAGTGGATGGGAAGCTTATGGATAGGTAAGTAAGAAGCTGGTTTTTTGGAATGTTCTATTTTTGTACAAACGCTTTTGCTTAAAGAAGAGAAAAATAGAAAAGTTTTTAGTACATATTTACCAATTTTAGAAAAATGTTTTCTTCCAGCACCTGCAAAATGTCGGGAAAATATCCTCCAACTTCTTCATGGACTGTACCAACTAAACTAATTTGATGAAGGGGACCGTAACGAAAAGTGCCATTATTGTATGCCTTGCAAACATGTTCTTTGTATTGAAACATTGTCGTCGTTTCAATATCGCTTTTATGACCTAAAACACCGTTTTTTACTGTCAAGTTGGGGTACAACTCAGCCATGTAATCCAGTAAGTCTGGCATGTAGGATGCAGCATTGTGAACAATTCCCATGACATGATGAGCATTTCCTTTTTCATCTTCTCCAAATACAACCTGAATATTTAAAGATGAAACATGAATTTTAAATAAAGTATGATTTTGACATAATGATCTTTAATTTAAAACAAATTGCTTACCTTAAAATACTCTTGGGCCAATTCTTGAAGCTGTTCAGGAGACAAGACATCAATTTCATCTTGATACATATGAACTACAGATGCTCCACCATTGGGATAAGTTTCTATGTGAATGAAATCTTTGTACTTAAGTCCTTCTAAGTATACAGGTGTATCACTTTTATCAACATGGTTTCCCAATACTTTAGAGTTTTTCACTTGTAAATTAAGCTTCAAGTTATCAGCATTTGATTTTTTAATAGAAGTAGATGAATTTACAGTTTTTTGACACAAAGGAGTAGAAGTACTGCTTCTTCTGTCTCTGTGACATTGTATACCTATACTTGATCTTTTAATTTTACTTCTTTTGTAACACCTTGTACATTGATGCCTATCTGAGCGCTGGTCTTTGCGTTTATCCCTTGAGGAAGAAGAGTGAGCTTTAGAATGAGATGTTGATGATGTTGAATTGCTTTTTGTTTTGGTATCACCAGGTTCACATTTAACTTCTACATTTTCCTCTTTGATTTTGTCCACTATGAGTCCCTGTCCCTGTACAGGTTCTTTTACAATATCATCCTTCCTTTCTTGTTTTATATTATTACACTGGTGAAAATTTTCATCCTCCAAATTAAGTTTAACATCTTTTTGTATTGCATACGCAGGTTCAACAATGTTAGTAATCATTTTCCAAGAACCTTTGGAGGACACCACTGGTAGGCCATAAGTTATTGAACGTTTAATTATAAGAGTGCTAGCTGGACTATTAGGACCAGCTGAAACACGAGGCGGATAATCTGGACTCTTTGGGCTACTAAGTCCTAATTGTCCGCTACTCTGAAGACTCTCAGCCCTTTGTGGACTCTTACTTGATGCATTACCTCCTTCTTCCACCTGCGAAAGAATGACATTTTTTGTACATCGATCGTCCTCCGCTGATAGCGAATCCATCTAAAAACCATTGGTAAGTTAAAAAACTGCATTGACTTCAACACTCTCTCAGAGAAAAGTAATGTAACTCACCGTAACTAAGTTAATTTTGTTATTATTAGACACATTGACATCTTGGATAATCTCGTGCTGCTTGTCAGCTGTAAATAAGAAAGAAAACTATAAAACCCAGTAGCAAAGTAAGAAAGCACCAAGTCAATTGGAGCTTGTTTTCGAGGCAGCATGCAGCAAGTCAAACTAGACACAAGGAGCTCTAAAAATAGGCGGGATATCGTTTTCAGGGAGCTTAAAGCGCGGCGCCGCGTTCACAAGTGGTCCGCATCCGCGCGATGACGCACCGTTGCCTTCACCTAAGAAGTGGTCCCCGCGTCAACGTGCAACGCAAAAAAAAAAAAGAAAAAAAAAAATAGGTATAAACGCGAACAAAGGGACTCCCCGAGCCCGTCGTCGTCGGCCTCACCTTGACGCTCCTCGGGACGCTCGGGCGAGGGTCGATCACTGGTAGCGGACATGTCGCCGGGCGCATAGCCGGGGCTCGGCGCGTTCCCGGCAAGCTGTCCTCCCCGTCGCCGCCGCTCCTCCGCGGAGGAGGCGACTACGGCCGCGGCTGCGGCTACGGCTGCGGCGGTGGGCGTCGCTCCCGCGTCCCTCTCCGGCTCGTCGGCGATCCGCGGCTCGCTGCTTCCTGACGCTCCGTCCTCGGCGTCCTCGTCGCGCTCCTCGGATCTTACCTCCGCACTCGTTGCCGAACTCCCGACGCCACTATTTACATCGCATCGCGCGTTTGACACGGCACCCGAAGCAATATCGGTGGCCATCTTGAATTTTTCTCACGGCGCTGCCGCCGCCGCCGCCGCTGCCTGCGTCGAGTGCTGCTGCGCGATATACTTATATATATAATCCCACTCTCGTTCCCCGCCTAATAGTCGTAGGCGGCCAGTGGCACACCGACGAGCCTCCGCGACTCGCGTATATATGCATACAGCGCGGCACTATACCCAATTACCCATACACGTACGCGGGTGCACGCGACTGTTTTATATATGTATATATATATATGCGAGAGCCGCGAGTTCGACGGGCGCCGCGCGAGAGCCAATTGTGCCTCGTGCAGTGCACGTATCGCCGATATAAAGCACCGCGGAGGAGAGGGTAATGTGCTTAACTATATATATGTATATGTATATATTTACAAGCGAGCAGGAGCCGAAGTTTTATACGAGCTATGAGCCGAGTCGCACAAAGACCAACTGAACTTCTCTTCTCCCCCCTCTCCTTCTCTCTTTCTTTCTCTTTCGTGTTTTTTCCTTGCGGAATCTATTATAGCTGCGACGTCACGAATAATGGCGTTGCTATGGTTTTTTTTTCATTTTGCGCACTTTAAAAGTGTTAGGGGGCTCTGCTCTCATTCGCACTTTCGATGTTACATTTGAATATTTCGAATATTAATTCTGGAAATGTGTATAGCGGAAATTGGTGCGAATTTTCGATTCGAGAATCTTCTGAGTTTTTCGCTATTTGCGCACATTTCATTTACCGGAGTGTCGTATATAGCTATATACATAAAGTGTACAGTACATATGCGTATATTGTAGCGTCTTAAACTTACAGTGAATGTTTATTACACCAACAAATGGGATTCTATACTTGAGAAATTTATTTAGCAGTAATTTGGAGCTGCATTTTGGAGTAAATGTATTGCTCCAAAATGAATTAATGAATTCTTTAATCTGAATGACACTTGTTTAATTGAAGCAAAATGCGTAATAATAATTATTTTTTATAATAATCAATCAAAGTTGATGATATACATTTAATTTTGTGTGTTACAGTCTACTAAATGCTTAAGCAAAGGTGCTGCTCCAAAATTAATCAATGAAAATTGTCTATAAATCCGTATATTCAATTAATTAAAGTAAAATATAATCGTAATATAATAAACCATTTTTTACAATAATCATTTAAAGCTGTAAATACACTTTTAATTTTGCATCTTGGAATCTAAATTCATTAGCAAATTTATTGCTCCAAAATTAATCAACGCTTAATTAGAATAATACAATAAAATTGTCTATAAATCCGTATATTCAATTAATTAAAGTAAAATATAATCGTAATAATAAACCATTTTTTACAATAATCATTTAAAGCTGTAAATACACTTTTAATTTTGCATCTAGGAATCTAAATTCATTAGCAAATTTATTGCTCCAAAATTATTCAACGAATTGCTTAATTAGAATAATACAATTAATTAACTAAAACAAAATGTGTAATAATAAGCCATTTTTAATAACAATGAATTTTTTTAATTTTGCATCTTGCAGTCTAAACACATAAGTAGACGTTTATCTCTGCACTCATACATATAATGTGCATATAAGCGGTGTAACGAGCAGACCCTATATAGATTTGCAGATATATAGGTTGCTATTTATATACTTAAAGAGTTCATCTTCAGTCTTTTCAGGGAATTCCAGTCACGCGCGTGTCGCACACCTATAGACAAGCGAAAGGCATGCACGATACCAAAAGACTGCGCGCTGAAAGTGCACGAGCGCAACGAACGGCAAGAGTAAAAAAGAAAAAGGAGCGCGCCTATAGGAGAAGGGTAGAAAGTACTTAGACTCGCCTCGTTGCACCCACACAACAGGTACGCAATATACACTCCACTATACTGCGCATACGAATTCAAATTTGGCGGCCCGACAGACAAGATGGCCGCGAGTACTGGTCGAGCGCGCGCGCGCCCCGCGATTATACGTCCATCAGGGGGGTAACGGTAAGGGAGATTCATATAGATCTGCGGAGATTCGCGAAAGTGGAATATATATCATCTGCCTCGTCGACGAGTGTGGACTTTGGAAGTGTATCATCGAGGGGCACCGACGCGCGGCTGACTATACGAGTGCGAGTATGCACCGAGGGGGCCCCAGGTGCTGACTCCCCGCCCCGACAAACGGTGCGGATCTTCAGGCCCGCCAGAAATTAGCAGCCGGTACCTTTATATCAGCGCCACGGCCAGCAGCCCGAAAATACCCCCCCACCGTCGAGCGGCAGCAGAGACTCGTCGGTTAGGAGCAGCGATCAGCCGGCTCCACTTCGACGTGCTTTAGCTTTTTCCTCGGCTCGCTTTTCGTCCGTTCGGGGAGTCACGATGGAGGCCCTGATCCCGGTGATCAATAAGCTCCAGGACGTGTTCACCACCGTCGGAGCTGATGCCATTCAGTTGCCGCAAATCGTCGTTTTGGGAACTCAGGTTTGTGCGATCCATGTTTTTTTTTTTTTTTTACTTCCCCCACGGGCTTGGAAAGTAACGTATTTTCTATTGTTGGGCGACCTCGTCGTCTTTCAGGAATACATTACTTTACGGTTACTTTACGTATCGCTGGACAAATGCACGATCCAGTGACAATGAGTAATTGGCAATTTTTCTTTATCGCGATCGCGAATCATACTGCTTTTTAAGTGTTGTCAATTTGCATAATGAAATGACAGTCTTTTGCTGAGTACAAATTGTTTGTATAATTATTATTATTGAATACTTTGTTTGGAAGTCTAGTATTTTACTTATTTAAATTGAACATTTTCAGAGTTCTGGTAAATCGTCAGTCATTGAAAGTCTTGTTGGTCGAACATTTTTACCACGAGGCACAGGTATTGTGACTCGAAGACCACTGGTGTTACAACTTGTATATTGCCCAAAAGAGGATAGGGAATACAGAAGCGCAGAAGATGGCACACTGGATGCCGAAGAATGGGGTGTGTTCTTACACAAGAAAAACAGGATTTATAAAAACTTTGACGAAATTCGCCAGGAAATCGAAAGTGAAACGGATCGTATGGCTGGTGCTAATAAAGGAATTTGTCCAGAACCAATCAATTTGAAAATTTTTTCTATGTCTGTAGTTAATTTAACGCTGATAGACTTACCTGGAATAACAAAAGTACCTGTTGGAGATCAGCCGGAAGATATTGAAAGTCAGATTCGATCACTTGTACTCATGTACATCTGCAATCCTAATTCTATTATTTTAGCTGTAGTAACTGCTAATACAGATATGGCAACTAGTGAGAGTTTAAAATTAAGTAAAGATGTTGACCCTGACGGAAGACGGACATTAGCTGTTGTTACTAAATTAGATCTTATGGATGCTGGTAATTTTTTAATTTTTAAAATACCATTATTTCAAATATGAATTTCTATTGTTAATTCATAATAATTTTATTTTAGGTACTGATGCCATTGATATTTTATGCGGTCGAGTTATTCCTGTAAAGTTGGGTATTATTGGTGTGGTAAATCGTTCTCAGCAAGATATCATGAATAAAAAAACCATTCAGGATGCTTTGAAAGATGAAGCTGCATTTTTGCAACGCAAATATCCTACTTTAGCAAACAGAAATGGAACACCATACTTGGCAAAAACTTTAAATCGTCTATTAATGCATCATATTCGAGATTGCTTACCAGATTTGAAGGTGAGAAATTTACAAAATATTTCATTTGTGGATATTTGACAAGTTTATTCTTTACAGACACGTGTAAATGTTATGGTATCTCAATTCCAAACATTACTCAATTCATATGGTGAAGACGTATCGGACAAAAGTCAAACTCTCCTTCAAATAATTACAAAATTTGCAAGTAGTTATTGCGCGACTATCGAAGGTACTGCAAGGAATATAGAAACGACGGAATTGTGCGGTGGTGCGAGAATTTGCTATATTTTTCATGAAACTTTTGGAAAAACTTTGGATTCCATACATCCATTGACTGGTTTAACAAAAATGGATATCCTGACTGCTATTCGAAATGCCACTGGACCAAGGCCTGCTCTCTTTGTGCCTGAAGTCTCCTTTGAGCTGCTAGTCAAAAGGCAAATTCGCCGGCTCGAGGAACCTTCGTTACGCTGCGTTGAACTCGTTCATGAGGAAATGCAGCGAATTATTCAACATTGCGGAACCGAAGTTCAGCAGGAGATGTTGCGTTTCCCAAAACTTCACGAACGAATAGTCGACGTAGTTACGCAACTTTTACGCCGACGACTCCCTACCACCAATGCAATGGTAAGTACACGTTATAAAATTATTGAATAAATATAATAAGTTACGTAACATTTTTATTCATAGGTCGAAAATATAGTTGCCATCGAATTAGCTTATATCAATACTAAGCATCCCGATTTTCATAAAGATGCCGCTCTTGTCTCGTCTTTGATAAAAAATGCCGAACAAAATCTACCAAAACAAAAGAGACACTTACCTCAATCTAGCAATGTGACTTCAAATGCCATTGTCCCAGTAGAAAACGTAAGTAACGGGTTGGTTAAGGGCGCATGCTCCCTGGCAGGCATGTCTTTGCAAAAGTCAAAGGGCTTGTGCATTTATTTAGTCTATGAATAGTCTAAGTTGCTTTATTTTTCATTCCTCGAGCTTAAATTATAAAAAATTTTTATCAATTCTCTGGGTGCCTTAAATGGTGGACGGTCATTCCCTTTGGCTTTTCTTTATACTTTTCTATTGCTTGATCTGTAGTAATGCGTGCTTTTTACTAACACCTACAATAGAAATCGTCATTTCGTGATGACTACTATCCATTTTCCGAGCAGAATAATAAGGAAAATATGCTACAAAATCACTGGCTGCTCAGTAATTTACTACCGCAGGGTAGAACCGAATCAACTAGTTCTATGGATGGATCGCCCGTTCGAACTCGCGATGAAGCTTCTTCACCGAATCCAAATCAAAGCCCTGACGGAATCATGGAACTACAAAAGGGTTCGCCTCAACCTAAAGCGGTTAATCTATTACCCGAAGTACCAATGCAAACTTCTCGGAAGCTCAGCGATCGAGAGCAGCGTGACTGCGACGTTATAGGTAACATTCCATAAAAGTCTGCTTTTGATTCGCTAATTTATTCGCTAATATCTACATATTTATTTTTCAGAGAGGCTTATTAAATCGTACTTTTATATCGTTCGGAAATCGATACAAGACAGTGTACCAAAAGCTGTTATGCATTTCTTAGTTAATTATGTTAAAGATAATTTACAAAGTGAGCTAGTGACGCATTTATACAAGTCTGATCACGCAGAAGCTTTACTCAACGAAAGTGAACACATTGCCGTTAGACGTAAAGAAGCAGCGGACATGCTTAAAGTGAGTATCAAAGGCATTTTATTATGATTAATAATAAACGCTATAATGATTATTACATATCCCTTTTATATTTACACATTTTTATTCCAATCTTTCAGGCTCTCACGCAGGCAGGCCATATCATCAGTGAAATTCGCGAGACGCACATGTGGTAAAAAAAGGAACAAGCAACGTTTTCGCTGGGCTATAGTTTTTAATAGGATGAACAGTGTGAAAACATGTTTTTTAGTTAAGTTGTTCAGCAGACACGTCTCGTACCAATGTATATTGGACCTGTGTAAATACGATTTACTTACTTTTCACGCGAGAAAAAAATGTCAATCTCCGAATAGCAGCACCCATCACAAACAGAGAACATAAAGAGTAGCGGATAAATATTAAAAAGATAACGAAATGTTGCTTTCTACGTTATTTACACCATAAGAAGCAAGCAGAATCATTATGCGAACTAAGTCCCGGCGATTCGCTGTTAAACCGACGTGGCCGAAGTGGCATTGAAACATTGAACGATCGACTGCTGCGTTTTGACGGCCTCGAGGCTGGGTTCCACGAGGACTTTGTCGATGCAGCTCCCGTGCTCCAGCAGCAAGGGCAGCGCTTCCTCGTAGCATCCGTCGTACATTTTCGTGAGTGCCGTTAGCCGCTTCTTTATCGAGTTCTGCAGCAGGCCGTAAAGTTTGCCGATGTCGGTCTTCAGGCCGCAGCCAGTGCACTCGGCCGCGCTGCGTGTTCTACGGCACTGCCTGGAGCACTTGTTGCACTTGAAGTTGAACCTGTCGTTCGGCAAACTCATCGGCCAGTCGTATTTGCAAGCCTCGCAGTTGCACTCGAAGTAGTACTTTCGTGCCATGAGCTCGCGCCTCGCGTCCCTTTTGCCTTCGAGGAAGTGCTGCCCGTAACAGTCGAGGATCTCCGAGCCCTGCGGTATGAATCGAATTGACCTCACGACGACGGTGCCTGAAATCATCGAAATTCTTAAATTAAGTTTCGCTCGCGCGTTTCGAAGGATTGTAAACTTGAACAGACGTAGACAAATACTTACCGCAGGAGAAGGAGTGCCTGACTATGTTCGGATAGCAGCTGTGGTTCGTAAGGCTCACAGAGGTGTAAATGGCCCCGCCGACATTTCTCGGTTCGAGGATTTTCGTCTCGTCGTCGCGAACGTTCTCGACGATCTCGTACGCGTTGCACCCGACCGCCTGCATACTGCGCAGTAGAGCTACTGCCAACGCCTGTAAATGCCTTTCGTTTTTCTCGTACTCCCGATGGAAGTGGCTCATCGAATATATCAAACACTTGGCGAGGAACGTCGCATGGATAGCTCGCTCGAGATTGCTCTTTGGTTCCGCGTGAACGCAGTGAGTCTCCAGACAGTACACAGTTTTGTAATCTTGCGACTCGTATTTTAACAAAGTTTTAATGTCGAGGACGTCTCTGTCGGTCTCGTATAGTTGGAGAAATTCCCGGTCGATTTCAAGCAAATCGTCCTGAGCTCGCAACGCGGCTGTAATCACTGTTCTGTACGCTAGAAGCGAATTTGTTCTCTGAAACTGGTTCTCGTGAAAATAATCAAAGATTCTGCACTCGTACTTGTGAAATTTATTCCATGCTTGCTGGCGACATTCGTCTGAACAAAATTGTACCTACAATCAATAAACTGATATTGTATCTACAGTGAAGGAAATGTTTTGTTCTAGATAATAAATTGAAAAAAAAAAAAGAGCAAGTAAAGCGTTAAACCATTGATAAACTTATCATTACAACCTGGTATGATGTTTTAGTATAAGTTTAACAAATAGACATTATCTTTTTTTTATTAATCGTTATTTGTAATGATAAAAATTGTTAAACAAATTTATAATTCATTTACTGTCGTTGCTCTAAGCATATATAAACAGCATGTACACTTTGAATCTTCATTTAATGTTCAATATAGTTTTACTTCAAACTCAATATCTTGTAATCATATTATCTTTTATTATTAATTTATTTATTTTGCAATCACCAAGTTATTTTTGCAGTTTGTATACTATTACTTTAGAAAAATTAATAAGCCATATTCACCGTTTGACAACTGTCACATGGTACCCGAATGCTGTGCTCGAGTCTGAGCGATGCGTGACAATTGAGACAATTTCTGTGGAGTGCAACTACGTCGGTGCTGAAGGCGAAGGGCCGATCGACTATGAGCACACTGCCGGATTGGATGTCCCTCGTTGCGTAGAGCAGCCTTCCCTTCACCTCATCGTAGCCCAAAGCTACGGCGTCCGAGCAGTTTGTTAAAAATTCGTTTGATTTTCCTTCTAAATTTGGTAATTCCTTTTCTTCCTTTACAATTATTTAAAAAAAAAAATAATAATAAATAATTTAATAAAATCGAGACGGAATCAATCAAAATGAATTTTGATTATTTTACGTAATACGTATTTTGCAGACCATGCATATTGCATAATAATGTGCATTCAAGTAATTTTTTTCAATATAACTATCTTAAGAATTGTAATTTAATAGAATTTAAAAAAAAAAAAATTATGACAATTTGAAAAAGTACCTCTGATCTAGTATAAAAAAAAAAAGTCTGTAGAACTTTTTTGCACACTCATAGAAGTTTTTGCGTAAAAATTATTTTATACTTTCTGGTAAATAGTTGTTACAGACTGAATTGCTGTCTAAAAAGTTATTAAAAAATTTTTTAATAAACACTATATTTTATAGTAAAATTACTGTAAACTTAATATCTGTATTACGAAAATTTACAATATTATTTGACAAATTTTCTACAAAGTATGCAAAAAATAAATAATTAAATAATAAATAATATTCTTCCTTTGAGTATTTTCAATATTACTGATACTAGTTCTTTTAAGAGAACATTACGTTCATTTATATAATATATAATAATTAATTACCATATGGTAATTTTATCAAAAATTACAGTCTGTGACCACATATTCCAGGCAGTACTACAATAATTTATAATAAATATTACTCTCAGTGCAAAAAAGCTTACATTGAGACTAAAAAAAAATCCACAGAATTTTTTTCAATATAACTATTATCTTAAGAATTTAATTTAATAGAATTTAAAAAAAAAATTATGACAATTTGAAAAAGTACCTCTGATCTAGTATAAAAAAAAGTCTGTAGAACTTTTTGGCACACTCATAGAAGTTTTTGCGTAAAAATTATTTTATACTTTCTGGTAAATAGTTATTACAGACTGAATTGCTGTCTAAAAAGTTATTACAAAATTTTTTAATAAACACTATATTTTATAGTAAAATTACTGTAAACTTAATATCTGTATTACGAAAATTTACAATATTATTTGACAAATTTTCTACAAAGTATGCAAAAAATAAATAATTAAATAATAAATAATATTCTTCCTTTGAGTATTTTCAATATATACTGATACTAACTAGTTCTTTTAAGAGAACATTACGTTCATTTATGTAATATATAATAATTAATTACCATATGGTAATTTTATCAAAATTACAGTCTGTGACCACATATTCCAGGCAGTACTACAATAATTTATAATAAATATTACTCTCAGTGGAAAAAAGCTTACATTGAGACTAAAAAAAAATCCGCAGAATAAAAAATTTCTCGTAAATTCTTTTATCAATCACCTCGCGATTAATAATGGCTCGCGCACTCCCAAGCGCCTGTTTCCGCCGCAGGAACTCCTTGAGCAGCTCCGCCTTCCTGGCCTTGAAAGCGTCGCTCTCCGGCGGCTCGCCGCACATCTGGCCGGCAGCCAGGCCGCCGATCCTGCGCATGGCCTCGTTCAGGTGGTTCCGCGCCTCCGCAGCCTGGCCCGCGGCTTTGCAGCAGTCAGCGAGCATCAGGAGCGCGTCGATCCTCGCCTCCTCGCCCGGGGCGTCGTCCTCTCCTTCCCCGAGCCTCCGGCAGAAGTACCGGCAGTCCTTGGCGCAGCGGCCGTACTCGCCGGCGCGGAACCAGGCGCGCGCCCGCCTCGCCAGGGCCTCAAGGAAGACCTCGCCGTCCGGCTCGGCGCAGATCAGCGCCGCCGTCAGCGCCTCCGCATCCTCGTCGCCTGCCGAGCTGAGCAGCTCCGCCGCGCGGTCCTCGTCCTTTGGGCGAAAGTGCGCCGACACCTGCAGGCAGGACTGCGGTCCCAGGGTGTCCAGGACCATGCCGATCATGCCCGGCCTGTCGCCGCTACGAGAAAGCTCGCTGAAGCGACTCTTGATGGATGCATTCGATGTAGCTCGCAACACCTGCCTCTCGAACTCGGGAAACTGACTGGAAGATTATATAGTGATCGATTTGTTTTAGATTTTTGCTTTTATGTTTACTTTTCAAAGTTCGCGTGTAACAATTATATGATGCAAGTTACAATGAAAATTTTTTTTTGGAAATACGAACGTACAAATTAAGTATGGTCAAAGTAAAATTTGGACATGTTTATCCTTAATAAATAATTATTTAAAAGAACAAAATTATGTTTTGTGGGTAATTAAAGTATGAAGTATGGGCTATATGATATAAAATATATATTGTATAAGAAAACGAGCAGAATTCACGACCTTATAAAGATTCATCGGGACGATGAACCCTCTGCGTTGGGAGGTGTAACGTTCAATAATTTTACATAAAATTGTTTTTTTTTTCTTCATTTCGAAATTCACAGGCCGCTGACTCCTGATCGTTTTTAGTTAGTCTGATAGATATTCTGTAGTCTGTACTCTGTAGCTCCGAATCATGTGCACCACTGTCGTGCCGTACCAGTATAGTAGCCGCGAAATCTTAATCCGCGCTCGAGAGATTATTTTAGACCGTGTCGGTGATTGTTAATAATTATAATTTGTATTTACTTTATTCGATCTACTTTCTTTTATACAGAAGTTTTATCAATTGTTACTGGATAAACTTTCTTGTAATTTGTGTTGCTAGCACAGTGTACGTCCCCGCTAAAAAGGTAAATGAATACATTCTAATAAATATATATATTTGCAATTATTTTCTTTTCTGGCAGATTTCTCGAGGTCCGTCTCCAAGATTCCCCGTCCCTTTTACCAAAAAGCAACGCTCCTCTCGCCTATAGTCTGCACAAACCTCTCAACGCTCGCTGGGGACGCAAAGTAGAGAAATTGAAAATCGAAAGATTAATTTCGCTACTCCCGCGTAAGAAAAAACGAGGCGCGTAACAAAAAAACTTCACAAACCATTAGATTTTAATTATAATAAAAAGAAATAACCCGAGTAAAATAACAGAATATTATTGATAATTACGAAAGCTTCAATTTCATCAAACTCAAAGCTTGAGTTTCGTATGCGTGTAAAACGATATAGCGAATGAGTGTCTTCCAAATTAAATTCGATCGCAAATTCGAATGAACACTTTGCAGCTGTCTGTTCAATTCGCAGTCGCGTAGCACTTTATAAAGTGTACGTCAGCGCTAAATCACCGTCGCAAAAGGCACAAGGTGACGCGCGCGATTTCGCTGCGATCGCTTATATTGGATAAAATTCACCTCTTATAAATAACACAATTTAACGAAAAATCAGCCCACGTGCCAATTAGCGATGTATTTCACCTCAAACTCGATCACGAGCGAGCGTCGCGCAAGCTCGTTACGAAATCAACGCATTCGGATGTCCATATACAAAAGAAACCTTTATTTATTTATTTAATTATTTAACGGGTGTAAAAATGGCTTTTCATACATCAGAACAAAATACAATAAGCAACGCCAGGAACCCGAAGTTACAAAGTTAATAATAGTGCAATGAAAACGAGATAGAAAACGATCTTGAATAATAGTAAAAAAAAAAGTACAAGAGAAGAACAAAAAATTTATCTCGATTAAAATAAAATAAAAATGAAGCGATCACACTCTCGTCAAAACTCGCGAACAACAAGCTGCGACCGAGGGATCAAACAACAGCGTATATAATAGCGTAGGCGCGCGTTAGCGCGAAGCCTAAAGATATAACTGGCGGAGGCGATTAGTGTGTACAAAGCGCGGGTGTGTCCGCGCGGTCATTAAGCGCGGCGGAACGCAAATGAAGAGGCGCGAATGGAGAAAATATGATATAACGGCCCGCGCGACTCGCTTCTCTCTCATCTTATATCTTTCGGTGCTTTTTTTTCGCTCACCCGCCTCTCCTGCGCTCCGTCATGCTGCCGATGCCGCCGCGGCCGACGTGGATGTGCGCGCGCGAGGGGATATATAAAAGTAGTCGCGCCACTCGTTCCATCGAAGGCTAAGCCGCTAAAATTAGAACGGGCGATGCCGACGGCGTTCTTTCAACTTTTTCCATCCCCCCGCGAGCGCCCCTGCCTATTGTACGCCGAGGCTCGGTCTCATTCTCCAGTGGCCCGTGCGATTTGCATCTCGGTATTCGGATGCGCGGAAACCGTTGATTTGGGTCTCGGTTATTGAGGTACAATAAGGGATTGCGTGGAGATTCTATTTTGGCGATTGTCAGAGGATTTCGGAGATTTTTATGCAGACTGCGATTAATGTGCGTAGCTGATCGATGAGGAGTTGGACGCTTGAAGCTGCCTTGGACATGGATAGTTAGTTTTTTTAAATTTTCGCGGGCTTTTTCGAGCCGTCGAGTTTCGAGATTTATCGATTCGTATTCCGCGCGCTATCTTTCTTCAGAAATTTCATATTTTGTTCTTTGTTTACAGTTGTTGAATGGAAGTTCTAATCTTATTCTTTGATTCTTTGATATTCAAGAGTGTTTTTGTGTTAAGAATTCTGGTTGAATGTAAAAACCGCATGTAAGCACATGTAGTGTGAATTATGTGTTAACTTTGCGACTATTTAAACTTATTATTGTATTCAAAACTTGTAGGTTAACTGAGTAAATTCTCTTTTGAGAAGATGAATTTTGGTGAAAAAGAAGATTTTTTTGTAAGGCACCGGTATTTCTTTGATGGTTACTACTTTAAGTTTGAAGGGCTGTCATCAGAGAAAGAGAAAGAATTAGTGGATAAAGTTAAAGTAAGGAACACTTTTTATTGTACATACATAATGTATATTTATTAAAAATATTTTTTATGTAAATAAATTTGACAATACTTACTTTTTAGAAACTCAGTGGAGAAATCAGCAATGATGCTGATTACACGTTATGTGAATTGTCGTATTTTAAAAAACTTAAGAAACCTACAATTCCATACTATTCTGTTGAATTTATAGAGGACTGTATTTCTAACAATTTTCTTTTTAATATTGATGAGTACAGGTAAATATTTTTATTTATACTGTCTTGAAATTTTTAAATACACATGTTTAATAACAATGATAATTTTTCTTTTAAGACTTCAAGAAGATAAAAAAAACGTTGACAACAATTTTCATGTTACTAATGAAGCCAAAATTTTAGAAGACTTTCAAACAAAAAGTAAAAAAAATGTAGTATGTAATAAGAGTAATTCATTCATTTGTAAAAATTCATTTGTTAAAAAAGAAAAAGTTGACCCTTTGAAAAATTGGAGGAAAAGCAAACCATCCCCAATAATAAAACAAGAAGTAGTCTTAAACGAAAAAACTAAAAATGTAACTGAAGTAATAGATCTATCGTCCAGTGAATCAGATGAAGTTTCTGCGTAAGTCTATAAATGTGGATTGTATTAATATTCTTACATATATTATACATTTATATATTAATTTTAAATATACAACTTAACATTTTTCAGAAAAGCTGACTTTCCAAAGAAACTTAAAGTTCTTAATCCTTTCGCTATAAATGCAAAATTGGCAAAAAAAAGTACTGAGAAAGAACAGAAAAAACTTTCTATGTATGTCCATTTATTACTTCATATCATCATTATTGAAATATAATAATTAGTAAACTTTTTATTTCAATAAAATTATTTTTTTAGAAAATCAAGCAATGACAATTTAGCGGGACCATCTCAGCAAAACAAAACTACAGTGGAAGAATATATTAAAATGTATGAAGATATTGTAGAAGATGTGACCACCACACCACCATTATTACCACCACCCCCATCTGATGCCGATTTAAAATCCTCATCATCATCTAATGATTTAAAATCCTCATCATCATCTGATGATTCAAAATCAACATCATCTGATGATGATAATAATAATGGTGCTACTACTATTTCAAATAAGTGAGTTACATAGCATTTATTTTCTATTCTTTATTTACAATTCTCAAGTAGAAAACTAGTATTGTAAATAATTATTATTTTAAAATATTAATAATTGTAGGATGAAATGGTGGCGTAAATTACCTAAACCGTTTTTTAAGGAATTGCCTAGTCAAAATATAAAAAGAAGAATACGAGGGTAATTTCTTTTAATCATAATTTATAATGAATAAAGTATAGAACTTTATTTAATCCATTCCTTTTTTAGAGCAACATTTTCAGTATTAGAGCAACGAACTATGCTTGCATTTTTAATAAAATACAAATATATTAACGGCTTTTCTGCAGCAAGTAGGGTCCCTTGGGAGAATATGCATAAGAAAGGAGTGAGTACTTTGTAAATACATTTATTTTTATAATATATTTTTATATTGAGATGTATTATTTTTCTAGTATCTTGTGCATCGAACTGTAGAATCATTAAGCAATAATTACAGAAGGTCAATTTTACCTAATATTCAAAATTTTAATTTACCAAAAAAATATGAAATGAGATTTTCATTAGTTAAGCAATAACGAAATATTTGCAATGTTTTACAGAATCTAAGATGTAAAGTAATATAAAATTTTTATATAATATTGTTTTACTTTCTGATCTAGAAAATGATTTTAAAATTTGTTTATTTTATGTTATTATATTTATTTCTTTATTATCAACAATATTCTTTATAAACTAAATTTTAAAAAGTCGCGGCATTTCGATTTACGAATCACAAAACAATATAATTATCAATTTATCATATAAAGATATAACGATCAGTTAAATAGAGGACGCTTTTTTAAAAAAAAGTTGTAGAGGGAGCTTTCTACTTTCGAATCCGCGTCGCACAATTGGTATAGCAAACGTGTGTCAATTTTGTTACCCAACGTTTTAATTTTTGAGGTTAGATAGGTAAAAAAAACCAAAACAAGTTACAAATTTTTCCTAAAATCCAGAGTGCAAGCATTAAATGAGATAAAATAGCTCATAAAAATTGTTTTTAAAGAAAATGTCAAATTCGAAGTCTCAACTAGTGACTCTCAATTGTTTTACACACGTGACCCTACGGTAACAGAAGACGGTTACTCCTTTGAAAAATTCATATTGAAAAAGATGATTTCTGAATCTCTGAATGTAAAAATTATGAATCGGCCGTCGAAAATATCGGTTCAGTCCACGAAAGTCGACGTTACAAAAGTCATTTCAAATGGCAAAGATGCTAACATTGGACTTCATATACCTGGTTCAAACTGGCAAAAGTTTAAAAATCTTGTAACAGAAGTATCTACAACGGAGCCAGATTCTAATAGTAATCAGATTGTTAAAAAAAAGAGGAAGCACTACCGCAAAAATGTCAAAAAAGCTCACGAGAATCAGTCACAAGTTTCTGAAGTCGTTAAGGTAATAAAATTTGTGATATATCATTTATGGATTTTGATCCAGTATGTTATTGTAATATTTTATGGATTCGTGCAGGCCGATGTCAAGACTGAAACTGCAGAAAAGGAGAAGAAAGCTAAACCTCACACTGGGCTGACTAAGCATATTGCCATGGATTGTGAGATGGTGGGAATCGGTGTGGATGGTCAGGAAAGTATGATAGCTCGAGTTTCAATTGTGAATCGCAATGGAGCATGCGTTTATGACAAATATGTAAAGCCAACTGAAGAAGTTACAGATTACAGAACTGCCGTGAGTGGCATTCGACCTCAACATTTAAAAAATGGCTGCGAATTCAAAACTGTACAGCAAGAAGTGTCAGAGTTACTTAAAGGACGCATATTGGTTGGTCATGGACTGCACAATGATCTGGATGTTCTATTTTTGTCCCATCCAAAGCGTCTGCAACGAGACACATCAAGGTATAAACTATTTAGAAAAGTCACCAAGGGTAACACTCCTAGCTTGAAGAAATTAGCTTCAGAATTGCTTGGTGTTAACATACAAACCGGAGAACACAACTCTGTTGAAGACGCTCGAGCAGCTATGCAGTTATACACGTTGTTCAGGAACAAGTGGGAAACTGACATTAGATCAAAGCGATGACTTTGTTAAGATATTATAATTTATGAAATGAAAAACTTATTTCTTAATTGTAAATGTGTGCATAATAGAAAAATTACGCGAAGTATTTTTTTAATTGTTAAACTAATAAAGATTAAATTTAATTAAAAAATAAAACTAAGTGTTTACATAATTTTACTACCCTCTAAAAATGCTTTAAAGCCACCGAGGACAATGAAGAGGAAGAAAAAACCGCGTTCGATTTCTCGAGGGTCATTGGTCGATGTTCGGATGTCCGTGCGAGTGCCAAAGGCCTTGTTATCGGTATCAACTTAGCCTTACTTGATGAGAAAAGAGAAAAGCTCATTTGCAGATCGGCCACGCGCTATAAAGTTGCCTCTTGGCCGCTGTGCTGCTCTAGTTATCCCAAGGAGCTCAGCGAAGCCTGCATATACTAAAATATCGCTCGTGATAAGCAAAGGAAAAAAAGTTGAGTTTTTTTTTTTGTTTTGCAATCATCAATACTTTCGTTCGGATTCGGCACGTATATATTCTCGCAATACTTCGAGTAGATTTTTTAAAAATTTATAAGAATTTTACAAACACAATACATACTCATTAATAATAAAGTTGAAACTTAAAAATGAATCATTGTCTTAATTTATATTTTCTTTTAAAAATTGAATTATTGAATTATTTAAAAAATCTACTATAATAATTCGAAATAAAAAACAAAATTATGTAACGTATAAGACAATAAAGCTACTGTCTAAACATTTTTTTCTCACATTCAATCATGACATAATATTGAGTATTACACGTGACATTTTTTATCATCATTGTTGATTCGATCAATTTTATTTTTAACAAACTGTCCACTAACGTCGTTTCGAGCGGAGAAATTAAATCTTACACTGAATGAAACTTAATTTTTATTAACCGTTGAAACAAAGTCAATTAAATTTTTCTACTATTTTTCTTTCATCATTAACAAATTCATAATTATCATGCTCACGATTTTGACTATTTTGTGTCTTTTTAATGACTAGTCATAAGAAGATGATTTCATATCAAATTTATCACTATTTATCGAATAACAAATAATCTTGCTTACTTTTCTAGGGATCATTCACCTTTCTACTAAGAGATAAAAAAAAGAGCCAAAAACCATGTGAACTCTACGTATATACTTAAGTTTCTCATCTATCACGGATTTTTCCCATAATTTAATTGTTAAAAAAATTATACTAAATTAAGTTTATTTCCATGAACAATTTTTTTCTTTTTAAACAAAAATAAATTTTCCAATACTTATAAATATTAGTAAACAAAGTTCGTTTCTCCAATTGTCAGTCCACTTTGTTATTAACAATCCCTACATAAATCGCCTCCCATCAAGTCCGCTCCCCAGCATATAACAGATAACAGTCACCCCGCGTTCAAACTCGAACTTCTGCTGACCCATTAAAGAAAAATTCCGTAAACAGATTTGATGAGAAATTTCACGGCGCTTTCTCACTCCACGGAAGAAGCATAATTAGAGCACACAAATTAAAGCCTCCCCGACCACGGCGTCGAGCCATTCCTTTCGAGCCGAAGTCTATAATCGAGTCTGGTGCTCTTATCAGGCGCGCGCTCGGCAGGCCCTCCTCATTCTGTCTCGGTCTATCGCCGAGAAAAACAGACACCGGAGCTCGATAAAATGAGGATCGCGGTGATCGGCGCGGGTTCGGCGGGCCTGGCCGCCGTCAAGAAGTGCGTCGAGGCCGGCCGCGATGATCGGCCCCTCGAAGTCATCTGCTACGAGAAGACCGACAACGTCGGCGGCACCTGGGTGTATGTGCCCGAGACCGGCAAAGACGCCCATGGCCTGCCCATTCACTCCAGCATGTACGACAGCCTCAGGTGTGTGCGCCTCTAATTCTATTTTAATTTGATAGGTAGAATACTCGAATGATCGGAGACGAACCAATTTGAATTTCAAATTGGTTCG
>JAWWEN010000048.1:7692996-7770270 GCA_035582955.1 Sycophila texana | reverse complement strand
TCTACTCGCAGTAAACGAAACTAGACAATATATTTGGAAAAGGCTTTCCTTTAAAATTTCTTTTTGCTTGCCTGCGTTTATTTGAAACACGTGTCTTCGTACCATTTCGATAGTGGCGCCTCTGGTGGCCTCTGGGTTCTGAAAAAGGTGCGAAAAAAACGCCACTGGCAATCTCTCTACATCTCTGATTATATATTTATATATAGTGAGCGGCGTAAAGTAAAGCGCGTAATCGACCAGTGTCGTGACACGTGACCGTGTGACACTCGTGCACGCGTACAGGCACATACACACACGCGCGCGCGCATATGCACATATAAAGGTAGAAAGAATATAGTGAGTACTCCTACTCCAATCCATGTCGATTATAACGAATGTCCGTGAAAACGAATAGACTCGCGACATGCGAGTTGTAGGTGCAGCTATACTCGCGCGTCCAGAATTGTTCTATCGTCTCAGAAATCAATTTTTCCTCCACTTTACAACCTTCCCGATACTTGCGAGCCTCTATAAGTCACAACGATGATTAACTTTTATCTTTGACGAATCTTTATAACAGTGGAGATTAGTCAGTGATGCAGTGACGTTCTAAATACTCTAGTGTTCAGTAAAGGTGTCAAACATAAAGTTTAACTCATTGATTGTTAAAAATGACGAGCGCCAGTGAAAGCGAGACGCTTCCCAAAACCAAAAAACCATCGGGTAAGTATGTAACTGTAAGGCTAACAAATATTACAACTTTCCAATAAATATTTCCAATATTGAACTTTTCTTTTTTTTTTTGCAATACAGACAGTGCCTTCAAGCAGCAACGATTACCTGCTTGGCAACCGATACTAACTGCTGGTACTGTATTGCCAACACTATTTATCATAGGAATCGCTTTCATACCAGTTGGAGTTGGACTTTTGTATTTCTCAGATGAAGTTCAAGAGAAGATAGAAGATTACACTGACTGTGAATCTACTAATATTTTAAGAGATCAAAGAAAAATGTGTTCAGAAGTCATTAAAGATCCGTCATTAGACTGTTACTGCGAAAGACATTTTGAAATACCAGAATTTAAGGGGAAGGTTTATATGTACTATGGTCTTACAAACTTCTATCAAAATCATAGACGATACGTCAAGTCTCGGGATGATAATCAGTTACTAGGTCAATTAAGTAATTTAGTTTCTACTGATTGTGACCCTTTTGCAACAACTGTAGACAAAAATGGGACTACAGTGCCAATTGCACCGTGTGGTGCTATTGCTAATTCTTTGTTCAGTGATGAACTTACTTTATACTCAGAACGTAATAAGCGTCCAGTACCATTATTAAAAACTGGAATAGCATGGCCATCAGACAAAAATATCAAGTTTAAAAATCCACCTGGGGACTTAAAAGAGGCATTCAAAAATTTTGAAAAACCAAAAAATTGGAAAAAACATGTTTATGAGCTAGATCCAACTGATGAATCTAATAACGGTTTCCAAAATGAAGATTTAATTGTATGGATGAGAACAGCTGCATTACCAACATTTAGAAAACTGTACCGCAGAGTTGACCATTCAGTAACAGGATTTTATGATGGTTTACTTGCTGGAAATTATACTTTGCGAGTAAATTATTGTACGTATATAGTTTTACTTGAATTAATTTATTTAATCATGTTTTGCAGATCATAATTCAGATATTACATTTTTCAGCTTACCAAGTTTCAGCTTTCCAAGGAACCAAAAGTATGATATTAAGCACAACATCATTTATAGGTGGAAAAAATCGTTTCCTTGGTATTGCTTACATAGTGGTTGGCTGTATTTGTTTACTTTTGGGAGTTGCTTTGTTAATTATACATATCAAATGCTCAAAAAGGTTTGTAACTTTATTTTAAATGAGATCTAAATGAGATTGTAAAAATAATACAAACAGTTCTTTTTCTACTTTGAAGTTGAGATTCAGCAGTAATTTCAAACAATTTTTTTATATTCTTTTTTTCAATTATCAACCAAATAATTTATTGTTCCCTATTGTGAAATATGACTTGGCCAATAATACTATACAACATAGACTTTGTTTAAAAAAATGTATTTATCATTTTATACATGATATATATTTTATACAGCAAACTTATCTAATGAGGGACCAATGAACATTAAGACTATCTAAATGTCCTTGTAAGTTATTTCACAGAAAAAGAAATTAGTTTCTGCTCATCTGGTTCTTGAGATCTTTTTCATATAATTTTGCAAGTGCTTTTGATCTGTCATTTTTTATTTTCAATATTAAAAATATTTATTAGTTTTAAATAATTTAATTTGAATAACCTCAACAAAAACAGTAAGTCTTATCATTAGAGAAACAACAATAAGTGCTAAATCTATATAATATATATATGTACATCTAATGATGTGACTGCAGTATCATTTAATACATTTTTTATGTATTTAGTCCTTATTTTATTCATGAAATAATACTCTTGAGATACCTAAATAATTTGTAGTCACACATAGTTGGTAGAATTTATTAATACTTGTTTTTTAGTTCTCTTTGTAATTTTTTAATTCTTAGTATAGTATAGAAATTTTAATTCCCTGATTGCTAATGTATACAGTATTTTATAGCCTTACAACTACAAAAGATTAATGTTTTAATGTTAATTAAATAACATTTGCGTTTCAAACAGAAGATATTAAAAAATGGACTTTTACAAATGTTTTGTGAGAAATTTTTCATGACAGATGTCCTATACCTATTGCTAGATCTTACTCTATATGAATGATTCATGCATGTTTTAGCATGAAATCAATACACAATGAGCTTCAATGCTTGAATCAATTGAAAATAAATAAACTTGTTTTTTATTTTTTACTTAAAACACAATATTATTCAACGCAACACTATAGAGCTTTAGTTAAAAATATATTATAATGCATGACCCAAAAAAATTAAATAAATTTTGGTCATTGCCTGCTATTAGAAAAATTTATATCTTTCATTTTTTTTTATTTTAATAGCTTAAAATTAAATTATACATTAAACTTACTTCGCTGGTAATTTTTATGCTAACATATTTAAATCTCAGTGCATCAGAATTATTTGCCTGATTATATGTATTTTTAATATTGATACTTTTTTGTAACATCAATAATCCCATTTAATTGTTCTAAAATAACTTGAACTATTTTTCTTTTAATAGTACCAGCGATATGATTAATGTGACTCCACATACACCATACCAATGAAGACATCGTTCAAGACATTGTGATATGGTCAACTTTCTACAAGAGAATAAATTTTATTAATGTATCATATTCTAACACAAATCTAGCATGGATTACTAGCATTTATATAATTTATATTAATTAGAGAACAATTCAATCACTCATTTCTGTGCTAAAAATGATATAATTCCTAAAGTTTTTGTAAAGCTTATAAAATCAATAATATTAATTGATTTTGCTTTCAGCATCTAAATTATACTAAATTTTTAAAAAACTGCATTTAAACTAAATAAAAACTATTGTTTCAATAATATTGCAAATGTAAATAGTCCTTTGCAATGACAGTCTGATTTTTCTAATTTTTTTTACAAATGTAAAAAGTTTAAATCTAGTCTTGTAATAGTGAATTTGAAAAAATCAGTATATGGCCTTATATATTTAAACAGCTTGTTCTTTATGAAACTTTATTAATATTCATATATTCATTGGTTTAAAAAAAAACTTAACGTATAATAATTTACACTACTATTTTCCTCTGTACAAAGTTTAATAAGATTTACACCAACTAACATTATAAGTCATTTTTCACGTACTGTTATTATTAAAAAGTTGTATTTAATTTGTAATATGCGTATTTTCGTATAAAATACTTGAAAATCTATTTCTTTGTTTATTATTAAAAAACAAATTATTAGAAAACAATCATGTACGCAGCACAAGAATAAAGTTGATTATTCCCTAGTTACATAATGTATTAAATATGTACTTCGTGCTATTTTACGTAAATATGCGTTGTTAAATAAGCATTGTACGCAGTCGTTCAATAAAATATATTGTTCGATGCTCGTGTGAAAAATGATTCGCGGACTCGCATAAATATATCAATCGAAAACTACTTATTTTACTATGTTCTTTATTATATTTTATAATCCTTTCTAAATAAACAAGAATTGTACTATTTTATAATGAAAATCCTATTTAAGAGATTGGAAACTTAATTTTTTAAATCATAATTATTTTCTGTATAATCTGTATATTCTGTATATTTATTGTAGAGCATCTTTGTCTGTATAATTATGTAATAGGAAATAAAATCTGATTAAAAATTTATTTTGGAAGATGTTCTAATTTAAATGGAAACTAGTCTTAATGAACTTCACCAAAATAATTAAATAAATTCACGATATATAAAATGTTATGTGCTTTATTGTAAGATAACAATGGTTTTAACAATTTAGCCATTTTTCTATTAAAAATTATGAAAGTAATATTTACTATTATTTAAAATTTATTAAGTTTAATTTAACTTTGACAGTTTCTAAATTAAAGCAGTCTATATAGTTTTAGAACATGTTAAGGATTTTTTGATAAACATTACGAGTTGATTAAATTTTGAAATGCGCGGGACTTCGAAACCAGTGCATTTATCTGGAATTATATATATAGGTATAGGTATCCGATTATGAAACCGCACTATACTGCAAAGTTACTGCTGCACCCATAGAATGTAACGAAATTTCCCTAACGGATGAACGGAGTCATGGTCATGGTCATGGGAGATATGATATAGTGTCATACACGGAGTAATCTGAGGTCTTGAATTGATAATGATGACATTACGAATTCGCATTTCGAATAATAATAAAAAAATCGAAGTGTGTAGGGACACGAAAATAGCGTACGCGAAGTCAGTATCGCGCACGCGACATGCATTTCGTGTACGCGAAATGGTCCGCGCTCTGTATTTTCGCGTATACAACGGCAATGAAAATTAGGTAAGGACGCACCGGTTAAAGCGTTTTCGGCCTATTGGCCTATGGGGTTATTGGGTTATTGATTTATTGTTTTATTGTTTTATTGGGTTATTGAGTTTTTGGGAAATTAAAACCGCGAAAAACGTTAAAAAAGAAAAAAATTCTGAAAGTGCGGGCTTTTTCGCATACGAAGGCGCGGACCATTTCGAACAGTGTGTCGCGTACGCTATTTTCGTGTCCCTAGACCGACCCTAAAAAAATATAATTAACAATAATTTTTAAAAATTCTGCAAATTATTGAATCTAGAAATGCATTTTGATGGTACATATATAAGTAATTCCAACTCCAGTGTATAATAGCTGCAGTACTATCAGCTGTGAAACGACCAAAAGGACTTGTAAATAAATTGCAATAACAAATAAAGCACGCGATTTTCGTCTGTGCGAAACGAGTGACGAGCGATAAGCGTTTAAATTTTTGGCAGAAAGGCAATTAGAATTTAAAAAATGTAGCTCACTTTTACGGACATTCATCCGACGAGTGCAAAACCTGGCAAAAATTGACACACACACGACCGTACAGAGACGTATTTCGCGACGTCCCCTTCGCAAACGGGCAGACGAGCACTACATAGTGAATTGAATTGAGTGACGCAGACGCGAAGGCGCGAACGTACTTACATTTACGTCCAGCAGTTTGGCGTGCAGTTCGGTAACTTTATGGGCCGTACTAATGGCAGCAATGGGCAAGTTTGTGTGATGGCCGTTGCCAGCTTACGGGTAACGCGTTTACGCGAGGGGCTCGTCGTAGATACGAGGCCAGCAGCAGCAACAGCAGCGCCAGCAGCACGTCAACAACGCCGTCGAGGACGACGTCGCGGAGGAGCGCCTTTGGCCGGCAGTCAGTGAGCAACCCGGAAGCCCGAGCGCCGCACGCCGCTCCCCGGGACACCCAGGAGTAGTCCCGCCGAGGCCAGCCCAGCAGGGTGCGTTTCCAGCCGCGGCAGCAACGCCTGCCCGGAGCCGCGCTTGGCCCCGCTCGCGCCGCGGGGACCGCGAAGCCTCGCGCGTGCAGTGCAAAGTGTGTTTTGTGTATAGAGCGCCGCGACCGCGCGAGCCGCACGACAGAGAAGAAAGACGGAGCGCGGGCGCGCGCCACGGCAAGAGCGAGCGAGCGAGAGAGAGGCGAGCGGGCGCGCGCCGCCGTTCGCACGCACACACGCGCCAGCGACGACAACAACGGAGCGCCGCGCGCCCGCCCTGTCTAGCACCCGGGCGAGCCCGGGTCCTGGCGCGTCCGCGGGGGCCCCCTGCGTCCCCGCCCCGCCGCCGCACCAGCACCGGCCGCGAATCGGCGGCGTCTCCGTCGCTACCGGAGTAGTCCGCGCCTCAGCGCCTGTGTGAGTGGCCCCCGTGCGTGTTGCTTTGTCGTGTGTGCACCCGGGAGCGCGTTCCCGTTGGCCGCTAGTACGGGCTCGGGGCTCGGCGGGGCGAGCGAGGTCAGGGCACCGCCGCGCGGAGGCACCGGGAAGCGAAGGATCGCGGCGCGGAGCGTTCCCCCGGGTGCCAGTGCGCGAGCACTCGCGTTGCTGTTCGTGCTCCGTGTATATAGGAACGCGCGCGCAGTCGCTCGCTCTCGTTTGCGTGTGCGGGAAAGCTTTGCTCGTCGAGGCTCGCTCCCCCGGTGCGCTGACGCGGAGCGCTCGGCACCCTCGGACGCCAGGGTACCCGAGGCTGCGTAGCTCGCCCGCGGCGTCGCGTCGAGGAGTCCCGCCGCGCGTGGCCATAGGAGCGTGCCCCGCGGCGTATAACCTCAACCGCGGAGCCCGGGCTCCCACTACAGCCTCGAGCAGCTGGCGCGGCTTTGGCGCGCGTTGCTTTGCTGCGAGCCTGCGATTAGATCGGCCGGTGGAGGATGCTCCGCGTGACTGTCAGCACGCAGCTCGCGCGATCGTACCGATACTCAAGACGCTTCGGTAGCTCTGTTGTTGCTGTTTTCGCGTTAGCCATTATTTATCGTGACGTGTAGGCTCTCCACAAGAGTCGACTGACTCGGATTTTTATGTTGCAGTTTCCTCAACTCTGATCAATTGGCTTCGTCTTGTGGACAGTGCTGGATAAGAAGTTTACAAGATGTTCTTTCAACTTTTGCATTTGTGCTGATCGATCAAACGATGCCAGCCAATTACTTTTGGATTTTGGATCTGGGATAGCTGACAGTGACTGTCCATAAATTGTGTGTACTATGTGACAAGTGAACGGAATGACAGGAACATTAGATACCACAATTTTACTAATTACGTGGATTGTTATTGTCTAATGAATAGTGCTCAGAGATTAGTGCTTATAAATGGGTCAAGTCTATAGACGAGTGCATTCAAGCAAAAAATCAGAGCATAAACATTACTCCATAGTTTATCTCTTTTTCAATGGGTAGTATGGTAGTATGTCAAACGACGGAGGAAGAAATTCACCAAGTAAATAAGTCCAATGTGTATTCGTGATTAAATATAAAATACAAGCTTCAATAGTCTTCTACAAAGGTGCTTGTGACTGCAGGCTTTAATAGGGGAATGCTTGTAAAAGTTCAATCACCAGTAGGAGATTCTACAGAAACCATATGCATGTCAGGTACAGGCAATCTTGGACGTAAACGCGTTGAGTGGCGTCGCAACGCCAATACAGAAACCAACAACTTTCCGAAAAATATTAGCCTAGAAGGTTTGTGTATTATTTTTAAAATTTATCTACTTGTCTTAATTCACTAAATCGTAAGTATTTTCTCACAGGTATAAAGTTTGGAAAGTTAAAATTATAAAAAGGGAACTATAAGGTAGCTAAACGCTGCCCAGAGTTTCGAGGTGCTGCGTGGGCATGCAGCAGCCTCAGTCACGCCCTCTCCTTGGGGACTCAGTATCCTCTACAACATCCCCAACCACGCACCATACTAATAATCCAGTCGCAGTTCTCACTCAACAACAAGTAAATTCTTTTGAACATAAGCATGCAGTTGAGAAGAGATTCAAATTTCTTAACATTAATTATTTTTTAGTTACAACAATTACAACAGCTTCAATCTCAAAATTCTGGCCAGCAATCCGTGACATTTACTCTTCAACAACCATCTAGTGGTGTGAGTATTAAGTGTAATTTTAAAAAGGAAATCATGAATATTGCTATTGGAAAACAATCATTTATTTTGAATCTGGTTTGACTTGCAGAATCAGGAACAGGCAAATGGATCCACAACAGGAAATCATATACTTTACGTTAATCAGTTGAACCAATTAAATCAAAGTACCATCAATCCTACAGGGACTGGTATGGGCCTACCCCCGGCCACCCCCACTTTTGGGGTTGGCCTTAATATGGGACTGCCTTTATCTTTATTGAATACAAGTCTTACATCGTTAACTTCAAATGCCATAACAACATCAAATCCATTGCTCAATCTAAGCCTTCCTAGCATTAATTCGGGCCTAACTGCAATAAATCCTAACATTAATCAGTTAAATGCCTTAGGCACAAACTTAAATTCCAATTTGCCATCTGACAGTATTAGCAATGGGCTGTCAAATCTTGGTCAAGATTTGACTGGTATGAATTCTGGAATCAATAGGTTAAATACATTAAACTCAACTAGTATCAGTTCTGGATTATCCAATATAAATGCAGGTCTAACAAGTGTCAATCCAAATTTAACGAGCTTAAATCCATCTGTGTTAAATCAAAATCTTGCCAATATCAATGCTAATTTAAATTCCACTAATTCTGGTACATCAAATTTAAATACTCTCAATCCTAACATTAATTTATCAACCAGTAATATAAATTCCGCACTGAATCAACAAGGAATTAACAGACCTGTAAATACTATTACAAACTTCAGTTCAACAAGCAGCAGTGCCAATGCTCAATTTCCATTTCAAACTATTCAAAGCATACAGAGCATTGCTCCTCACATAGTTGGTTCAAGCATAACAAGCGCTGTTAGTTCTGCAATATCTCAAAATCAAACTAGTAATATTACTTCAACAGTACAATGTACTGGTTCTTCATCTAATGTCAGTAGCACATTCACTAGTAGTGGGCCAATCCTTGCCACAACAACCAATGCTGCTCATGGAACGAATGCCAATCAGCAGATAAATGTGACTCAGTTTGGTATTATGCCAAATGTTATAACGTCTCAAGTTAGTACAAATGAATCCAATCCAAATGCAATAAGTGCTGGATATCAGCGTCAATTTTCAAATCAGAGTATAAACCAATCAAGTAATACAAACCAAGCTGCAAATTCTATTATTCCTAATATAAAAACAATGCAAGGAATTCAAAATCAAGCTAGTACTTCGCCTGGTAGCCCATTTTCAATACCAATGAAGAGTCCAGCATCAAATATTGCTCCACCAACACCCAGTCCAAGTCCAAATAGATTATTGCTAAGAAGTCCTGCATCAAATTCTATCCAATCTAGGAATAGTCCTAGTCCAGTTTCCACAGCAACATCAAATGCGAATTTCGGGATGCAAATGCAAAGTCCAATGCAGAGTCCAATAAGTGTTGGACAAATACAAAGTCCAGTGCCAAGCCCATATCCACCTGCAAAAAGTCCTCATCATTTAGGCGCTGCATCAACATTAAGCAATAAAAGTCCTGCTCCAGGAGGCAGTCCAGGTCCACCAGTTGTAAGTAACAAATTTGTAAATAATTTTAATTTTTCATTTTAATTTCTTTTAATTAACTTATAAAGTATACTTATGGTCTTTAATTTTTAGGTAAGACCTAATACACCAATTTTGCAGCAGGGTATGCAAGTTTTGCAAATAATTGGCACTCCTCAAGGCTACCAACAGACTCCACAACTTGTAGCAAGAACTCACCTTTTTGGTAACCAACATATACAAATTGCAGCTGCTACAAAGCCAAGTAAACAACCTCCGCAAATACTACCAAAGCCACCTCTACAACAAGCAAATGTAAGTCAACAAAAACAACGAGCTACAACTACTCTAACAAATCAGGTAACTAATGTTATCGAGCTCATTGATTAATGTATGTGGACTGATTTGTGTATATAAAAATAATTTATTATTTAACGTCTTTTTTTTATTGCATCTTAAATTTCTTTCACAGGTCACTCAACAATCTCAGCCTCAGTTAGTTTTAGCAGGCCCTCAACCTAATCCACCCACAATGATTCCTGCTGCACAAGGACTTTTGTTAAATCAGGTTATTATTTAAATTTTTCAAAGATTTTTAGCATGTTTTAATTGATTATGCTTGCAATCTCATTAAAAAAAGAAAAAGTTATACTCATACTTATTTTACATGCTTCTAATACCAGTATTTCAATATCAATTATTCACATTAATGGCTTTACCATTAAAAATCTAATAAACACCATATACATCCATACATCTCATTACTTTCTCATTTGAAATCAGGGAATTAACTTCATAATATCTGTACATTAAATGTGTGACAAATTTTACGTTCATTCCTTTGTTTTTTATTTAGTTTTTTTTTTAATAATTTGAGTCTAATTCCACATGGGGCATCGTAATATTTTTTTTCTATTGGCTTTGGTATGTAGGTATTGCCGTCTACTGGACCAGTTATTGTGCAGCAGCAGCCAGGTGGCGTTCAGCTGATTCTTAGGACTCCAGCAAACGCTCAACAACAAACACATACTACACAGGTGATGGTTTCATCAAATCGCACGTTCATTATCATGATCTAACATTTCTTATTCTTGTACATTTCTTTACATTAACTTCAACATTAACGATAAATTAAAAGAGGCAAATGTCAAAAATGTCATCAAGCTTTTCATGTGCTTCAATGCTATGAAACAATATAATTTATAAATGTATAATATATGTTTGAGTAATATTTATAAGTAAAGGTTAGTATGAAAAATATGAAAGAAAATTAAAAGCATTGGGAAAATATATGAACTTGATTATTAGAAAGTTAATAATTGAAATAACAGTTAAACAACAGATATTTTTAAAGTTGTATTTAATTTATTGCAGCTTACTCCACAACAGCTAGTGAGAGTTGTTACTGCTCAAGGTATGCAGCTGCAAGGTATCACGCCAACTTTCTTTGCTGTACCCAATGGTTTTCCTTCTCCAGCACCTCCAGTAATTAGGCATACACCCTCTAGTCCAGCTCCATGTGAGTAAAAATAAAATTAAAAATACTTCGTTTGATTTTGACGCAAACTTTAAAAAGAGACTGCTTTTTTTTCAGCAAATACAAATAACAATAGTTCTATAGTGATCCACAATGCAATGGTCCAAAATACGCAACCTCAATTAGCGCAATCTCCTACAATGAATACATCTGGAAATGTTCAAAATGCACAAACATTAATCGATCAGAGTCTGCTACCACCACCAAAGAAAAAGGCGAAAAAGAAGAAGAAAGCAAAGAAAAAAGACGATGAACCGCCCAAGATGGATCTTGCTAGTATCATGAAGATATCGGGTATAGGCGATGATGACGATATTTTCGATAATGACCTTGTACCGGAGACGGAAACACCTCCTCATTCGCAAGTGGAAGTGAGTCCTGCTCAAAATTCTCCTCTCGCAACTATGCCGAACACGCAGAGTCAACAGAACATAACACAAGTATCTGCGACGAGTGCGTCGAATGTGCTCCAAACGAATTCCACTCAAGAAAGTTTCAACTCGAGTCAGCTAGTTGCGCAACTCCAGACACCCGTTCAGAACGCGATCTCTGGTCAGCTGCGTCTAGCAGTAGGCGAGGACGGTCGTCTAGTGCTGCACCACACACCAGAGCCGAATCAACCGGAAATCGATCAAGCTACAGCGCAGGCTTTAATTAGATCTCTAACCCAAGGTTCTGGTCAGAATTCACAAATCATCTCTCAGTTGTTGCAAGCACAACTGCAACCGGCGTCGGTGAATCCGCCAAACAACAGGCTGAAATTTGTGAAATCGCCGGTGTCCAATACCGTATCCACGGGACTTCCCATGGCAAGCCCGTCAAGCTCGCAAGGAGCTGCCATGGTGAATCCCCAGCAGATGCACATTAATTCAAGCACGAGCAATCCGCAAAACTTCAATATTTCCAGCATCTCGCAGAATCCACAGACTGTATTAACGGCTACGGTACAAAGCTCGAATGTTCAATCAACCGTCAACGTAACACCGCAAAATATTGGTCAAACGTCGAAAAATATCGTGGTTACGAAGAAGGTATTCGATGCTAAGAAACAAACGATTGTCGATGTGAAGCCCATTACTTGCCAAAAAACTAATGTTCAAACCAACTCCAGATCCGTCGCATCGAATCAAATAACCATCATTAATCAGCAACAAACTGCCAATGCACAGCAAGCCAAGTGCAACGCAGCGAAAGTACGAACAACTTGCATGAACGCAAATCAACAACAGAATCTGAACAAGCAAATAGGAACACAAACTCAAAAGCCGGTACAGGCCTGCATGGCGACAGTACAAAGGAATGTTCAATTGGTGAAAAATAGTCAGAACCAGCTACAGCAAATAAGTATTCAGGAAGACAAATCTTTCGTGCCCCAAAATTCGACTATTTATCATCAGAATGTTGCTCAACAGTTGTCTGCATCTCAAACTGTGCAAACTCAGAATGCACAACACATGTTTGAACAAAATCTACAGCAGAACGTTGGTACTACGTTGCAGCGCACGTCGGCTGAGGGAGTTAAAATCGAGTCCATCAATGTTATACAACAAAGCACAACGAGCAATCTTCAGCAACCCCAGCAACAGACAGTCAATCTCCTTCAACAAAATATTGGTACTGGAATACAGTCGATTGAACATAATTTACAGTTTGCTAATGATTTACAACTAGGTCAGCAGCAAAACATACAGCAGAATGCAAACAATTTAAGGCAGCAGCATGTAAAACCGGTGAATTCGAATCTAGCGAATAATCAGTCGTTCGAACTTCTAATATCGAATTCATACTGTCCTCCACAACAACAGCAACATCAACAGCAGCAGCAGCAACGGCCATTGCAGCAACAACATCAGCAACAGCAGCAACAACAGGAGCAGCAGCCAAAACAAGAACCACAAAATGTATGCAACATAAACTCACCAACGGCTTCCATATTAAATAGTGCGCCGAAGATAACTCCAGAAATTTTGAATGCACTTAGTAACTTAAATCCAAATGACCAGCTGTTGATAGCTAATGCTAATGGACAAATGCAGGTGATAAGTCAGCAGTTGTTACAACAATTTCTGTCTGGGCAGCTAAACGCTCAGTCTCAGGCTCAGACACAAGCCCAGGCGCAGGCCCAAGCCCAAGCCCAAGCTCACGCCCAAGCACAAGCACAAGCACAAGCACAAGCTCAGGCGCAATCGCAGGCTCATCAAGCTCAGGTGCAAGCGCAGATTCAGAACCAAACGCAAAAAATTGTAATTGGCGATCCGGATTCGAACAACCCTAATCTGCAAGAGGTGCAAATCAATACACCAACAAGTCAGATAATAGTGAACAGCTCGGGTGGTGCACCCACAATCCAAAATAATATACAAAACATCGTAGTGCAGGCGGCACCGTCACAAATGGCAGGTCAGATTCAAATCCAGAACTCAGGATTCCCAAGTCAGTTTATCGACAATCTGAATCAACAGCAAATTCGCAATCTGGGCAACAGCGTTCCCGCATCTCCAAACGTGAATACTTCAGCATGTGCACCGAAAAAACCGAAAATAGTGAAAAGGACAAAGGTTCTCACGGTACAGTCACAACAGGCGGGTAAGACAGTTTCGCGACCGCTCATCGTCACCACCACTACAACCACCACCACGATCACAACAACAACAAACAGTTCGCCACAAAATAAGATTGACTTGACGGGAAAACTTGTTAATGCAGATCAAGCCGTGGAGAAAAATGAACTTCAGCAGCAACCTCAGCAACAGCAACAAATTATGAACGTTAATGGGCCCCTTACGTCACCTCGTCCGATGTCGACTGATTCTCCAAGCCCGGTAACTCAAAGGATACAAACGATACAGCTGACCGCTCAGAAACAGCAGATGTTACAGAGTAATCAAGCGCAGATTCGCACTATCCTAGCGCGTAAGGGGGTCAACAGCTGTCAATCCGATCAACTTATTTTGAGCAAGTTGTACGCAGAGCAGGCGCGTATTTTGGCCAGCGGCAAAGTCATCACCAGCTGTCCTATGGTAAAAAAAATAAAAATTTACGTTAAAAATTTGCAGAACACTTATTAAAAAAAATAGTATTTTCAAATAGTGGCATTTGTTGTTGCAGGATATGGAGGCTACGAGTATATGTGTGAATGTTGTATCATCGTCGTGTGTTTCATCTGGCACCCTTGTACAGTCAACATGCAAAAGCCAGACATCAACAGCTCAGACCCAAACTCCAGCATCAACTCCAAATTCGTCCGTAGTTGCCAGTCCGCAAAACATAAACTTAAATACGTCTCCCAGTCCTTTATATTTACCCAGCATTACGGTAAGCCAATAACTCTTTCATTACTTTTAAGAATATTAAATTTGTCGAATTATAGTTAATTTTAATAAGTTATTGATGTTTTTTAAAATAGCCTCAACAGATTTCAAGTCCACAGCCACCAGTGTCATTACAGTCACAATCATCGATATCACAGCAACCACAGCAACAGCCACAGTTGCAAATGACGCAACAACAATTGCAGAGTCATCCTCAGGTGCAAATTCAAATTCAGGTTCAAATGCAATCACAAACACAAACTCAAATGCAAACGCAGATGCAAACGCAAATGCAAACTCAGGCGCAGACGCAAGTGGAGAGCAGCCAGGTGCTTGTTCCGTCCAGCTCGAATGCGGAAAGCTTTGACAGTCCTGGGGCCATGATGGAAACTGAGCATTCGACGCTAATTCAAAGTGAGCCTGTGGACGTTAAACCGAGCATCGGGCAACTGGAAGTGAATCCGACTGTTAAGCAGGAGTTGCCTTCTCCCGTGCACCTACAGCCTCCGTGCGCTTCACCTGCAGGCCAGGTGACGTCGCCGCGTGTGGTCGGTAAACAACTGCAAAGCTCCCAAAGTAAGCTCTTGAGTCCTGATAATCCATCAACGAGTCCCCGACAGGGTATAAAGAGGCCCTCGAGCTCCAGTCCTGTATGTCGTCAAGTCAATCGAACTGATCTGTATGTTTCTTACTTTTTTTTATTGTTCATTTTTTTTTGTGAACTTACCGTTTTATAACCTTGAGCTTATCTTTACGCAGATTTGAGCAGCAATTGAAGATTGATCAAAACGGTGCAACGAATCCCGATGTTAATACGCCCTTCTTAAGTAAACGTGATGCCTGCAAGCGGCTCGTCAGGTATCACTGCTTCAACGAACAGGTGCTCAGTTCGAAAGATTTGGAGAAAGCTGACGAGATATTCGAGGAAACGGCCAAACATTTATTAAGCAAATTTAATTCTATGATGAATAAGTATACTTATTTGTTAATAATGGAGAGTATGGTAATAATCGAACTTAAGATGTTTTAAAGAATCCCGTTTCAATTAGGCATATAAATAATTAAATTCTATTTATTTCAGCGTGAAACTCGGACTTCTGAACTGATGATGATCGACCGCATAATCGTAAACGAAGAGCAGGCCACACTGAATAGGTTACGAGAGCAAGAGGCAAAAGTAACACTAGGTAAAAATATTATTTCCATTTCAAAGAGAATCGCTTTGAAAAGAAAAGAATAAAATATAAATTTTGTTAATGTACAGAGGAAACGAAGATGGAGGAGAAACCGCTGTTGGTGCCTAAAATCGAACCGGAGGAATTGGATGTACCGTCACCGTCATTATCAGGGACAAGTGCCGCGGCAGCAGCGATGGCAATGGCGACGACGGGTTCTGCCGCAGTAAAGGTAGAAGTAGATATGGACATTGGTGTTGGCAAATCCGCCGATTACGACGAGTGTCTGGAAATTCAAAAAGAACTGGGTGTATACGCGTCCGCGGAATTGGAACTGAGCGGCAAGTGCAGATCGAAGTCGAGTAAACTTGAGAGGGGACGGGCGAACGGCGATAATCGCTCCATGAGTGAAGCAAGTGCCTGGGAACTCGAGCGCGACTTACTCGAAGATACAGGCAGTCTTGACGGTCTGGCCTTGTATGCTCAGGCCCAATGTCCTACTCAGTCGAGTGAACGGAACTCCAAAGCAGAAGAGCACGACGACATCACGGCCCAGGTGCAGTCGGCTATCGATAGCATCCTCAATTTAAAGAAGCGACCGGCAGCCGGTACGTCGCAGTCGGGCAGCAGTCAAGGCTCTAGCAGCGACTCCAACGATAAATTACTGGACCAGGCGGTGCGGAGCATTCTTGGATCGTGACCCTCCTCTAGTAAGGTTTATTAAGACCTCTCCTCTTCTTCCCCACTCCTCTAACGATCTCTTTTTAGCCTTACGAGCCCATGGTAAGCGCCTGTCTCACAGCAATTCTCTTTTTCAATGACGCCATGGTCTAGTGTCTATGTATGTATATATTTACATGGCTCTAAAAGCTTGACAGGTTACGCAGCCCACACGAGGCGTTACTTCTATAATGGCCTTCATTTTTAGCAGCTATATATGTGATTAGATAGCTAAGTAATCTGCTCGAATATTTTCACTGACCAGTTTATAATGTAATTTTGTAAAAAATAGAAATATTTAAATGATTTATTCCAATTTAAGTAACATCACAGTAGTAAGTAATTAAGGTAAAAAATACTGCGTTATAAAGCGAAATACGAATACTTAAGGAAATCACAGACGGGTTGGTGAATTGTACATATGTTTTTAATGTGTATTATTATATTATTAGATTATATTAATATTATTGTACTTTACCATTATTGTTATCGAGAATCGTTCTCAGAATAATTGTAAACTGCTATAATTGTACATTTTTTGCATCGCACTTAAATCGCGATCTCTGGCATAATAGATTTATAGAATCAGCGATTTGTGCTGTAGAGTGAGAAGAATTAGGATTGATTCGAAATATTTTGAAAGTGCGCTGAAGGAGTTAATGAATTAAGACCCATAAAACTAGTCGAAGAACGAAATTCATTGCTTCGAAAATTTTTACAACTCTTTTTCCCTTATTTAAAGGGATTCGTACAACTTTAAAGCTGCCGTAATTTTAAAATGTAAGAGTCAAGTTTCCTCTTAGTGAATTTATTTGTTGATCTGTATACAAATCAATTATATAATCGTTAAGCATTATTGGAGGGAGAGAGAGAGATAGTAGAGAGAGAGAGTAGAGAGAGAGAGAGAGAGAGAGAGAGAGAGAGAGAGAGAGAGAGAGAGAGAGTCGATTAAAAGCAGGCAATTACAGTTTCGTTGTGAGAATTGAACTTGCTACTTGACTCTTACATTCATTAAAATATTGTCGAGGCTTTGCTTGTCAATAAATTCAAACTGACAGTCTGATTACGAAAATCAAAGTTTAAAAGAAAATATACCCCCGCAATATTTCAAAATTCTTGAATAGTTTGAGCGTCTTTTATTAGGTAACAATTGTACGCGTAGGCAATGTTCGAAGTTCGAAGCGACGTTTACACGACATACGCGTGCTGAGAAAGGATACTCGGTATATAGTTTAAATGAAAAAAAAAGATCTAACTTTTTATTTAAAATTTCTTGATCGAACACACAAGAATTTATTTATTATTTTTTTTATTTAAATTATTGTGTTTCACGAAGTAAAAGATAACAAAATCCTTGGCTAGAATTATTTTAAACTAATAAATATTTTTCTTGTGTGAGATATATTTTTATCGAAATCGGTGCGTTTTTTATGGTTGTACGTCCTTTTTCTGAGTACGCGTGTATGACAGCAGCAAAATGTAGACAGGAGACAGATAGTGGGCAGGCGATGCGCACACGCACACTCTCGGTGGCCCTCGAATGTACACATTGTACAAAGAATAGTCTTCTGCTAAATAAAAGTAAAAAAAACTTATCCAAGACTGACGTATATACTGATAATGAAGTGAAGAATACTTGATGTAATAAAGAAACGAGTACCGTTCATTTGTACATAAATATTTAATTACACTTTTGACGGCGGTGTGACTTATTACTTTCTCAATGCGACAGGCTTCGATTGTAAGAATAGTACCTTAGTTCCTTAAAACCGTTTTTCTTCTCTTTTTGCTTTTACTTTTTCTCTCTTAATTTCTTTTTTTATATCTAATTCGTTTGTCTTGATTCTCGCGAGCACTCTCGGCGATCACATCTTTGAAGTCACGATGATTTTTTCATATAGGAAAAAATGCAACATTGTATGCGTACGCGGGCGCAATTTTAGCAACGCTAACAGTTTTTATCTTCCCATCATACTTGTACATGAGCGTCAATCGATACTGATTATAGACAAATGCATAATCGAACGGCATAATTCAACCTATTCAGCGAAAGCTATTATGTTCCTATGAGATGCAAAATGATTGTAGATACATTGTGATCCCGTGGCTAGCTGCGCTGTAGATGACAATTGTTTTTTCATTTAAAGCACGTCGTCTTTTTTCCTACTGCTTGGCGCTAAAATTTAATGTCAATTTGTAAGAAAATTATTGGTAATGTTCATAAATATTCTTTCGTACTGTTCGGTTGTTGGAAAGTAAACAAAAAAAAAAATGAAAAAAATACATGTACCGTATGAAACTCGCCAGGGGGAAACAAAGACGGGGATGTAAAAACACATCGAAGTGAAAATTTTTATCTAGATAAGTTTTTTAAACAGTAACATTGATAGAGCACAGCATGCGACATATCCAAACTAAGTAAATTTTTTCATAGCTGAAAATGTACCTGAATCATTCTAAAGTTTTACGAGAACAATTCGCGGACGGTGCGACTATTGTTATTAGCAATACCGACCCACACACGATACTTATGCTCGATAAATTTTTTGATAGTTCATTGCAATGACAAAATAAAATGCAATAAGAGTGGAAATAATAAAAAAAAAAAAAGTTATCGCTGTATATGAAGACTCGTTCGTACTCGAGCAGTACGTACATCATTTATAGTGTTGAAGTACAAATTTTTTGGTACTCGCGGATCGATCGCGTCGAGCGGTCGACGCGCTTTTATCTCGCGATTTTAACAAATAACAAAAAATATCGGTAGATTACATTTTCAAGACTCTCGTCTGATCGCCGCAAGTGACGTAATTATACTTTTTTTGTAACGTGTATCTTTTTAGGAACATAAAGCAAGTACTTTGCAAGCTCGTCAAGACCTTCGAGATCTTACTCGTTGCCCTTTCATGCGGGAATAATAGTTAGGTACTATTTTCGTATTTATTTAGCTTGAAATATGATTTTTCACTTTCATATTTCTATTCAGTTATTTATAATTAAATAAATCATCGATTTTTATATTTAAGAAAAAAAAACAATAAAGAAACAATGTAAATAAAACTAAAAGGAAAATTTCATTTCATCGTTGAATGCATAATTTATTCCCAATTACTTGATTACTGTAACGCTTAAAAAAAATCGTCTTATGTTTAAAGGTGCTTGCATTTAACAGTCACATTGTTTTTACTTCATTCCGAACGATCATGCATAATATACAACATAATAAAAAATCTATTGGTGTGATATGTAATAATATGAGCATAATTATAATACACAAAAAAGCAACCAAGTGTTTAGGACAAAATAGATGAACTACGAAAATTCTTGTACGATATCGGTAGTACAGTATTCGTTCCTTTCACTTATTGATTGCTTTGATGACGAAAAATATATTAAAGAATATCATTTGTTTGAAATGAAAATTTAATTAATTTTATTCAAAATTAATTTTTCGTGACATTTCTACTTAAAATGAAGTAAAAAAAATAAAAATAAGAAACAGGCTTATATTCTTTGATGAAAAAAGTTCAAATTATTTCTTTCAATAATTGTAGTATAAACATAGATTTTAAGAAACCGATAAACGATATAGTGTTCACCTATTGTAAAACTATTCTCCTATTATTTAAATGTTTCTCAATAATTATTGTTGCGATGAATAATGCTAGGTACATGTAATAATAAGTATTATTATTGTACTATTAAAAACGAGTTATTTCGTCTGTATATTAGACTTAAAATAAGAAAAAATAATTTTATAATAAAATACTAATTTGATCTAAGCGTTTTTCTGATTTATACCCAAGTTAAAGAAACTTAAAATTAGCTTTTTCGAATGTATAGGAAAGTATAATAAAGTAGGACAAATAGTTGTACAAGATACAAGGAGAATTCTTAAAAAAAAAAAAGAAACATTTAGATGGTGGTGCAACCTGATCGTTTATTTATAGTTATCGTCTATTTACATCTTGACAACATCTTCATATTGCCGCAATAAGGAAATTTAAAGCGTTTTTACTTTTCAATTTCTTTAGTATGATGTATGTACTAGCAATGGATGACCACTGTAGCAGCAATGATAAATTACCTTCCCAAAACAACCAAAATTTTAATTAATCTTGTAGCAAACAGTAGATATAAATACTGTTGAATGAAAATCGATTTTTGTCTCCTAGGAAGGTAATGAAATTGGTCTAATCTTTCTTTTCTCTAGCTCTGATCAGATGATCCATACTTTAAAAATGTATGGTACTTAAGCTAATCCTTTCTTCTTCTTCAGGGATTCAGGCATTTCTGGTGGTGGAGGACGTGGCATACGCAGCCACACCTTCACAGCATCGTAGATAAACCATTGAGCAGCAGTGAGTGTACCAATCATAACAATTCTAGGTGCCAGACCCTTCCAGACACCACCAAAACCTAATTTCTTGAGTACATCAACTGCACTAGCTCCCTTTTCTTGATTCAGTTTGGATACAACCTAGTTTTACATAAAGAAATATTTTATTAATGTTCGTGGTTTTATATTGAATATAAAATATTACATAAATTTACCGAGTCCGCAGGATGCGATACAATAGCACAGAAAACACCAGCAATATAACCAGCTGCAAATGTAACAAGTAACTGTTCTCCTTTAGTACATTCTGCTCGTGGTTTAGGTACCACATGACTGTACAGAAGTTCAACGGTTCTCTCAAAACAAGCAAACTTCATCATTGTGTATGGGATTTGACGAAGCCACAAAGGAACCAGCCCTTTGTAGAATCCACTAAGGCTTTCCTCAGCATATATCTTGGGGAAAGCTTCTCTTAATGTGTTAGCAAAGCCAGGGGTGGTTTGGATTTTGACCTAGAATATGTAAATAGCATTACTTTTCTGAAAATTAATATAAAAATCATAAGTCTAGTAAATAAATAATTACTTTGGAAGCTTCAAATGGTGCTAAACCAATATCAGCAAAAAATTCTGCAGAAGCAGAAGAGACCAAATACAAGGATGTTCTGTATTCATAAGCAATCTCTTCTCCGACAAGATTTGCATACTGTACTTTAAAGACTTCATAGAGTCCAAACTTGAACATTCCCTGGACTGAATAACCAAAGAATGTGGGGGCCCAACCTCTGACCAAACCTCTTGTACCATCCTCAGCCAAGGTAACCTGTAGAAAAAATTAAGTTAACGATCAATACTTACTGTTTACAGAAATAGTTTAAAAGTAATCAATAATCATGTTAACTTACACGGAATCCATTGACTACAGATTTATACTTTGCAGGATCTACTTGAATACGACACTTGACTAAATCAAGGGGAGTGACCATTGTGTGAGTAATGCCGCAAGACAAAATACCACCAAGACCGCAGAGCATGAAGTAATGCTGAGAGCCAAACTCGCAGCTATCTATAAAGTAGAAAAAAAATAGTAATAAAATTCTGCATCGATATAACTAAAAGTGATTCTCCATAAAAGATTTGGATATTTCCTGATTGATTAATTAAAATGACAGGTAAGCCTTTCGAGTGTACCATTTTGAAGCCAGGAAGTGTCGGATGAAAAAGAATCGACAAAGATAACAGTCGAGCGAAACTCGAGTTACGAAAATAGAGGTGTCGATGACAGTTCGCCCGTGGGTTGGGTTGCGGTCTCGCGGTCATCCGAATCAGCTGTGTGATAAGACATTCTAGCGAATGGTGCGCGTGCACCTGGCACAAGTTCAAGAGCTTCGTACCTTGGGCCAATTCGCGCCATTGACGAGTTCGCGCGTGTGCGCTTATTTTTACATCGCATCTTTTTCGCCTTCGGCCCAAGGCCGCGGTTCGCGGCATGAGAGCGGTAACGAGACTACTCTTGTGAGTCCCGCTAATCTCCTGACAAAATGGCTGCCATTATGCAATCCCATCGTTCTAACACGCCGCTCGGAGGTTCCTCTGCTCGGGAGCGAACTTCCTCCAGGAGTCCATAGAAGCCTCCAGCCGATTCGTCGCATGCAGCCCGACGTGCGATCGAGCCTCGTACCGCACACCGCACGTAGAAATCGTACGCGGCCATGATTGTGGCACGAGTGGGGTGAGAGCCGCGAGAGATGGCGATCAGGACACGAGGTGAAAGGACTGCTAGTTCGTTATACTGTGCGCTCTTCTATATTTTTCATCAATGAAACTGACCGGAGCTCGGCGTTGACATTGGCGCGATCGCACTGTTACATAATGCCCTAAGGGAGGGTGGGCCGCGCGCTCCTAAGGTGATCAACGTGAACGAGGAGGCGCGGGTACATGTCAGCAAAACTTACCGCCCTCGGCCGTGGCTGCGGCGGCGATGGTGCGGCCGCGCACGAGCCCCTGCGGCTTCTGCCCTTGGCACTCGGCGAGCTGCATTCCCTGCTCCTGCTCCTGCTTAGGCCCACTGAATGGGCTCGACTTCGATGCCTCCAGGAGTGATGAAGACCACACCATTTTGTCTTCCGGCTTTGCCCAGCTGTTTATTCACCACTGCCGGTAGCAGTAGCTCGTCGAGTTCGATCTGTCAGGCAGAGAATTGTCAGTGAGTGAACACAGTACTAGGGTCGCGGAGAATTAGAGGCACCTACCGTGGAGGAGGGTGGAAGGAGAGTGGGTTCGGTCTTCGGCGCTGTTCCGCGACCGTCGCTCTGAGATCGAGATCTGATGCCTAGGCCCTAGACTAGAAAGAGCCGCTGCGGCGCCGTCTGTCGTTCGGCTGGGCGAAACCTCAGCTCGTGACGCAGTTGTGACGTATAAGTTGATCTAAACTTTTTAAGTTATTTGCACTCGGCACAAGGTATACGCGAACGACAATGAGTGCACGAGTGATCTTGATCATGCCAACCAAAGTCACTGCTAGTGCTGTGCACCGTGCACGTACTTAATATTTATACTTCATATTTTCATAATCGGAGCATCGGAGGTCGTTGTGGAGTCCCGTCGCGAACTTATACGGTTGGTACCTATTATATTAGGTAGCCAGAGTTTGCCGCGCTATGTGCCTCTACATCCTCCACTATTATTTCGACTATTCAATTGGAAGCAAATAATTTATTCAATTTCATGTTGAAGTGCAAGAAATGCATTACGGGAGCAACAAGCATTTTTGGTATTCTATTTCAAATATTGATTCGAACTATTTTATGTAATCTTCTAAAATTGTCAATCAAAATTAGTTTTAAACTATACAGAACTGAATATATCTATCGAGTTAAATATATATATTACACATACATTTTACTTTTCCTTTTCAATTATGTAATTTGGTTTAAAAATATGTCATAGCGCGCATTACGTCAACTAGCTGTTAGTTATTTTTTATTTTTAAAGAAAAATATTAAATATTAAATTTGCCAAGAGCATTGGCTTACTTTTATACATCGGTAGAATAACAATATGGATAGCTGGAATTATACGTTCATATTGAATGTTGATTCAGTCATAAACTACCTAGGCATATTTCAGGCATATATACATTTATATTATTGTTTATGCGTTATACCTATTATTGGTTATTTCATAGTCTCTAAAATGAATCTCAGCGCGCGCTTGATCTAGTATATATTATTATATTTATATTGTTATTATTATTATATATTATTATTATTATATATATAAAAAAGGGATTGTAAGCGCATGCGCTGATGAAGCACTGCGATGACTGAATGCTGAAACCTGAAAGCAGAACACAGAACGGCAGACTAGAAGAGTGAAGCCGGTGAGGTGTCGCTACAGTCGCAGGGGTCCCGGGTGGTCGACGGTCCGGCCGTATTGCGGCAGCGGCGCACGCATCACACACACGGGGACTGCCTCAACGGGCCGATCGCAACGCTGCTCTGCGTAAGCAACCCCTCATCTTTACGGCGCCTACCATTATAGTTTGCACGAAAACCTTCGGCGTACTGTAGTCATTACTATTCTTGCCTTCTTCAAGCACGTATTTTGGCTTTTTCTGAATGCTATCCTGTGTTGAGCTGCTCGCCCTTTAACAAGCGGAGGTTTGTACGCATTCACCGGAAACCAATCTGGCGTGTTTGCTACGTGCAGAACGGAGAGAGTAAGTGAGTGCGTGAGAGAGAGAGAGAGAGAGAGAGAGAGAGAGAGAGAGAGAAAGCGAGGGCACGCGCTGCCTGCGTGTGAGTGAGCGTGTCGCGAAATAAAGGAGTCACGCTCCAGTCTTTTTTGTCCCGTCGGCGTATGGTGCTTGGCATTCTTCACTAGCTCGGACAGTACAACGACAGGATATGGCTCAGAATCGCTGTAATAATTTCGAAATATCATTTTTGATACATTATCCTTTTTGTAGCTTGGAGCGCACCTTCTAGACGCACGCGGGGGGAGAACGGGAGAGCTATCGACTCCTTCCGCTTCCCCTGATCAAGAGTGGCTGTGCACTTTTAGGACTCTGAGATGCCTCTAGATTGTGCGTTTGTAATTCGGTATACGTGTGTAAAGTTAACTTTCTCTTTTTCTTGTCACATTTTATTTTATTTCTACTAGATTCTTTCAATGTGGCTTTTTATTTGCTTTTTTTTTTATTTGTGAGCCTTATGAATGTCTGCTTAGCTACCTAATTTCTGTCTAAAGAATGTTCAAACATTATATATTAGATCTCTTAGTATTGGTTGTTTGCATTTATTTAGTATAAGAAAAAAGAAAACTGCTTTTCCAATTTTATTATTTATTTATTGGTGTTATAAGTTGAATGGTAAAAAGTGACTATAGCTTCTTGGCTTTCATTCTTTTTTCCTTCAGTGCTATATTGATTTTAGAAATGTCTGAATCAGACCTGCTGAGCAACGAACAAATTGACGGTTTGGACGGTTTGGAGAATGGGCAAGACGGTGACACCATCATGCAGTGTGACGGTGTAAAACGTGATTTCAATGAAGCCAACATTGACGATCCAGTAAGCAAAATATTTCTATCCGTAATCTTTTTATGACTTTCTCCTCCTTGCTTATGGAACTATTTTTTACACATAGTAGATCTAAGATTAAACTGTAGTAAGTAAATTGATCTACAGGAACTTGAAGCAATCAAAGCAAGAGTAAGAGAAATGGAAGAAGAAGCAGAGAAATTGAAGCAACTTCAATCTGAAGTTGACAAGCAAATGAACATGGGTAGTCCTCCAGGTGTCAGTAAGTTTCAAAATAGTTTTAAAATTTAATTTTTAAATCGAAAATAACTGATTTAGTATAAATTAATATTTAACATTATTCTTTTTCAGCTAGTCCGCTAAATATGTCAGTTGAAGACAAAATGGAAGTAGATAGTAGATCTATTTATGTAGGAAATGTAAGTTATTTAATATAATAAAACTACTAAATTTAATACAGTTAAAATTATAAATTTAATTATAATAAAATATTTTATTTTTTAAAGGTTGATTATGGAGCAACAGCAGAAGAATTGGAACAACATTTTCATGGATGCGGCAGTATTAATAGAGTAACAATTTTATGTAATAAATTTGATGGGCACCCAAAAGGTTTTGCTTATATTGAATTCGCAGAACGAGATTTTGTACAAACAGCTATGGCTATGGATGATTCTATGTTTAGAGGGCGACAAATCAAAGTAATGCCAAAAAGAACAAACAGACCAGGAATGTCAATGACTAACAGGTAAGTTTATAAGAAACTATTTTAAATAGTTTACTAGTCAATTTTTATAATGTTCTAAATTAAAATATATATTCAGAGGACCAAGAGGAGTCAGAGGTTACAGAGGAGTAGCTCGAGGAGTCACTCGTGGAAGTGCATACTTTGGATACAGGCCCACTAGACGTCCGAGGTAATTTCTATTCTGATCACCGCAATTAAATAAATCTACAAATGTGAACATTTAATTTAATGAATCACTTTTCTAGAAGTTATAGGCGTGGGTATTACATGCCTTATTGACCAGTATAGGCAGTGCCCAAGTGGATCCCAAGGTAAGTTTTTTACCGCAAGCATATTTTATTTCTGTTTACAGTTTTCTTAAAACATCTAATTCTATTCTTCTTATATTATTTTCTTTTACTAATATTTTAAACAATATAACAATCTATTATAAATAAAAACTCTTTAGTTTATGTAATTTATTGAAATTTTCAGTAAATAACACTTCCTTTAAAATAAAATTATTTTATTTTATTTATTTATTTATTGTTTTTCTTATTATGATATGAGATCTTTAATAATATATGGAGAAAATAGTTGTTCAACTAAATTACTTCATGAGAAATGATTATTATAAAAATATTTCACTTATTACTATTAAGTTCTAAATTTCAGTAAATAATTTTCATCATATCTATCTGCAAGTAATGGAAACACACATTTATTTTACTTCTTATGATATGTCCACAGAAAAAAAAAACACGAAGGGGAAAAAAAGAGAATGAGAAAAAAACTTCATGTGAAAAGAAAAAAAGATTGGACAAAGATGAGCACAATTATTCAATATTTGATGATTTTAGAGAGAAAAAAGATCCGCAAGCAGTACAGAAAAAAAGAAAAAAAAATATTGTATATCTGCGGCCAATTAACATTGTAGTTCAAATGTTACCCTCTAAAAAATATTTTGATAACAATACTTATTGTTTTGCTTTATCATATCAACTGTTTTTTATACAGGCATTTTATCTTTTTTATGATGAGAAATCTGCATATAAAGATAACGTCATAATATTTAACAATATTCTGTGACAAAATTTGATTTTAACTCGTGTGTGTATTAAACTTAAGACTGCACTCTCATTTATCATATACTAACAATACATACCTACAGTAGAATTAAAAAAAATTGCTTTTTTTTTTAACCTTTTATAGTTTTTTGTTAACATTATAGTAATCTAAATTATAAATTATACATCCTTAATTCTTATAATGTGCTAATGTATGTAACATCATCAAATTTATTTATGTAATATAAAAGAAAAAACAATGAATTAGCAGAAAAATATTTAAAGATTTCACAGCCATATTAAGCATTTTAGAATCAAGAAAATAAAACCTTCTACTGCATTTAGTAAATTGTGCAAATATTAGCTTTTAAAATTTTAATACAATGACATAGCCTTTAAAAAAAAGTGAACTAGTTTTACAAGATATTACATTCTGTAATAAAACTTGTATGGTGAAAGGGAGAATCTTTGTACTCATGTAAAATAAGAATATAACAAAGGTATTGTACTATAGCACTATTTATTCTTTAAATACCAAATAAATGTATAGGTTTTGATAAATACAATAGAAAATAAAAGATTATTGTCTAAGCGGAAAATAATATTAAATTTTAGTATAACCAAAAAAAGCTACAAAAAATATTGAAATGAGATCAGTATGTTTGCATTTTAAAATATTACATATAAATGTAATATTAGAAATAAGGTGGATAATTTAATAAGTAATGAATTCAATAATTTACCACAACTGCTTTTTTATATTGTAAGATATCTAATAAATTTATTGTTAAAAAGGTAAGATGTCTGTAAAAACAATTTATGCTATTATATATAATGTTTGAACTTTTGTGAATCACAAAACAATGCTACTATTAAAGCAATAAGTTAATTGAACTACAATGTACAAAAGAAAATAAAAAAAAAAAAAAAAAAAACAAGAAAAAAACATGCACATATATATTTATCTAGCAATAATACTTGTAGCCAAATATGTACTTGCTCGGTAAATGAAAGTTGCCAATGAAATTAATTTTTCTTTCTAAAAATTTTAATTCAATGATTTGTATATTGCTGTTTTAATTATCAGCAACTTTCATTTATTCATATCCCGTATGTTTTCTTGATTGACATTGTTGAAGAAAGTTTCCGTCAAATTATTTGTAAATTTCATTAAAAGATAAGATTACCTATGATGAAATGATGCCGGGAAGTAATGTTTTTGGTATGAAATACAGAATTAAAGACAATTATTTTTCTTTAGTTTCCTATGTCACTAAGTATTTTACAGGAGCAGCTCACCAACATCATCTTTACAATGACAAATATTTCATCAATATCATAATTAAAAAAAAAAGAAAATAAAATAAAAGAAAAATAAAGTTGTAATGTAATGAATGTAATAAATGAGGAATAAAGAAAAATTGAATTAAATAAAGTATTGTCATCTTATTTATTAAAATATACAATATATATCTGCATAAAACTTTTTTATAAGTTCTATAAGTAGAATATTAATATACTTAATTATTTTTATTAAGAAGTATTATACCTTTAGCTTGCAAATCTGCAGTAGCTTCCTTGATTTGCTAAAATTTGAGAATAGAAATTATATTTTTTTTTAAATATAGAATGACAATTTTACTTATTCACTTACTTTTTGAAGTTCAACAGCAGCTTCTTCACAATTGTTAAATGTAAATACTCTATATAATATAATTAGTGCAGAATATACTCCAAAAACAAGTAAAAGTAGAACTGGGAACCACTTGTAGTACCACTCTATTGAATCTTCTTTACTTGTAATTATTGCTATCCAAGATGAAATAATGACAAATCCCACTAACAGCCATTCCATAAACTTTGTCATTCCTGTATAAATATGTTAAAAATCGTGTAATGTTGTGACACGTTTGATTTTATTTTTGTATAGGAAGACGAAAATGTAAGTGAAATAATAAATAGTGTAAACTTACTTATTTTGATTAAAAAGGCGTAATTTTGTTAATTTTAATAAGTTTCCGTGCGCAAGATCTAACTATTGCTACTTTGTTAATAAAAATTACATATGAATGCTTATCAAAGTTAGGTTAGTTTTTGCCGAGAACACAACAGCCCAGACTCCAACCCATGTCTGGAAACGTAGATATCTATATCTGTCGGTAAACACAAAACAATTATTACTACTACATCTCTGCTACTACACTACAGCGCTGTGAATCAAGAGGCGTATACTATATTACTATATATTTATGTATCTCCAGTGCTCAAGCTCAAGAGGCGTTTAGATTACACGTGCCGACGTTGTAACCAAAAAGTTTGACATAAACTGATTATTTTTCTTAAAGTTTTATTAGTAAATCTTCAAAATGGTACGAAAACTGAAATATCATGAACAAAAATTATTGAAGAAAGTTGATTTTATTTCTTGGGATGCTGACAATAATTTGCATGAAGTGAAAATATTGAAAAAGTATCATATACAAAAAAGAGAAGACTATACAAAGTAGGTAAACAATTTTCTCAATCGTTAACCAGAATTAAGAATTCAGACTTGAAAAGAATTATTATTTTGCAGATACAATAAATTATCAAGAGAAATTCGTGAAATTGGAAGGAAAATAAAAGAGTTAGATAACAACAACCCATTTAGAGTAGAACAAAGTGCTGCATTGTTAGAAAAGTTATACATGATGGGTCTTATTCCAACAAAGTGGGATTTATCATTATGTGAAAAAATTACTGCGGGATCATTTTGTCGTAGGAGATTACCTATCATTATGGTACGAAATAAAATGAGTGAGACTGTCAAAATGGCAACACAATTGATAGAACAAGGTCATGTTAGAGTTGGAAGTGAAGTTGTGAAGGACCCAGCATTTCTTGTTACAAGGTAAAATTTAATAATATTCTGTGAATTTTCTTATTATCTAACAATGTTTTACATTATTAACTCAATGTTTTCTTTACTATTATAGAAACTTGGAAGACTTTGTAACCTGGATTGATACATCTGCTATTAAGAAACATGTGATGAATTATGCTAATATGGTGTGTATATTTATAGTGTACTTAGAAATTGTATGAATACATAATTTGACAAAAATTATTTAAGAAATAAAATATGTAATCTTATCTCATTTATTACTTAAGGAGGCTCGGTGGGTTAAACCGTTTTGTGTACAATCTCTTTAAAAAAATTTATAGACCATATGAACCTCCTTAAAGCATAAGTTTATAGATTACCCTATTGAAAAGAAATACGTATTTTTGTTACATATTATTGATACGTATTTTTATACGTACTTTTTATATGTATCAATAATACGTAACAAAAATACGTATTTCTTTTCAATAGGGTACTGAAGATGAGATTTAATAACTTTTATTTTTCCAATTTCGTTATTTGTACAAAATTAATTGATGTATGATTGTTATTTAATTTTTTGTTTCAGAGGGACGACTTTGAGTTATAATCTAATCATACAAGAAATCTCTGTATATACTATATATGCCATCTCTTTTTTTATAAGAAACAATTATACTCGTAACATCCTGAAAAAAAATAAATAAAAGTTTTTAAAAGTCTTTAATTGCAAGTCCCTCGTGATGCGTAAAAAAAGGCGAATAAATTCCGCCGAGTTCGTATGACAAGCCGTCAAAAGCCACGTGCACGGGTGGTGGTACATCGGGCGCTTATAGGTATAGAATGAAAAAAAGAAAAAGGGGAGCCTGAGCGAGTTTGGCGCGTAAAAAGTAGCATAAAGGAAAGGGCGGGCGGCGGGAATGCGGGCTGGACAATATGCGATGCTGCTCGGCGTAAAACGAGTGGAACGCGGAACTCGCATGAGAAATGGCGAGGGCCGAGAGTCCGAGACGAGACTCCACTCCGCCAACTCGGGACCGCGGGAGGGGGTGAATGATGGTGCTTGATGAGACGAAAGCTAAAGCCACGCGGAACGGAACCGCACCGCCGCAGCTGCATTTCCCGCCAACAAGCTCGCGAACGTGCATCGTGCACGGATGCCCTACTGAGCTGTTAGTAGTCGTGTAAATCTTTTGGGCGCCAAACGTGCATCCAGCCGTGAAGGAGCGTAGACGAGTTTGTCGATCGTCGGCTGTCGACTGGGCCCGAGTAGACCGCTGGAATACACGCGTGGAGTCGCGCGCACGAAACGCTGATTTGGGGTCATCGTCACGTTGTGCCGCTCCCGGACCGGTCGCCGGAAGGACCGCCTGCCGGTATCATCCGCCGACACTGAGATATCCAGCAGCCTTAGATCGTCTGATCTATTGCCAAAATGTTGAGCGTGGCGCAGGCTATGCGCCATCCGGAGACGCCGGGATCAACATCAAAACACGCCACCTTGAGTAAGTATGCGTCTGTGAACTCGCACTATATAGTCTCTTTGAGGCATTGTCCTCTCGAGCCATGTGTTTGTTTGTGCTTTTAAGTAGTCATTCCTAATTTACTTTATACAAGGAGCCCGATGCTTTCTGTAAGGAGCATTAGGTAGTCAGAGCTCTTATTTTCTATTAATCTATTGCTGTGATTTCAGGTGGAACATTTTCGCTAAGCTTTTAATTTGCATATTATTAGATTTTCCTTCTTATTAAAGTATTTAAAAGTTATTTTTTCTATTGCAGGCTCCTGGTCCTCTGAAAGACCTAATATGCTCAAGCGCAGAAAGACAGAGTCAGATTCACTTGAAAATTTATCTCAGCATTATAATATTAACAATCAGGAAATAACCCTAACCGTTATTCCTAAAAACAGTAATGCCTCTTATAAGAAGCTTTTTCAAGGAAAGATTAAATCATCATCATTCAACAACCAAGAGGAAATGACTGTTCCTGACAATAATCGACAGAGCACGAAAGGAACTAAAATACCTATCAATGTGCCACCTACGTTTGTATCATTGTTTGAAAATTCAGGGGAAATTCAGCTAACAAAGCTTGGTTCAAAGGAAAGCGTTAAGGTAGTTGAAGATTGTGAAGCATTAACCAATAACGAGGAAAACTATTCATCCACACCTATAGAGCTGCCACCTTTTTTTCAGAATAGTTCTCCATCAAATAGTGACTCCGAATTGATAAATCCATTTTCAAATACAAATTCCATAGTGGAGTTTTCAGAAGTGACGATTGAACCATGTGCAAAACCAAAAGACCAAACTAACAATGCACCAAAAGAAGTTGTGAAAGTAAAATCAAAAATTCAGAAAGCTACAGAATTATTACAGCAAAAACAAAAGAAGTCAATAAATTCATTTGTCAGCTCTAGTTCGAATGAAAATCTTGAAACTAATGTAGCAGGTGTTCCCATAAATAGTAAATCAGATTTTCTTGAAGGGACACATTACTATGAAACAATAGATTGTTTTGATGCAGTCACATCTATATTTGATGAAACAACTGAACCGAGCTTACCATCTACTTCTATTTCTGATTATGAACCTTTTAATGTTGGGATTTCCTGTGATCGACTTTACGAATCTGACAGAGACAAACCTCATTATGCTACAGGATTCCCAAATCCACCTGGTGAAAATAGGTGTTGGACTAATGCAACTTTGCAAACATTATTTACATTACCTATTTTAAATAGTCTAGATTCTTTAGAAATGCCTAACTGTTCAAAATTAATGCAAAGACTTATTAATGTACAAACTTCATGGCGAAGAGGTAATACAAAATGCCGAACCTTTGATAATCTCTTTATGTACGTATGTGTTAAGATATTTCAAATAAATTTAATTATTTTTATCATAACTAATTTTTTTTTCGTTTGTTTAATACAGGGCTTTTAAAGAAGAGCTGTCTGCTTTAGATACTTTTTATTCATCCAGAGCTCAACAGGATGTGTCAGAGTTTTTAATGAGTCTGTTGAATTTCATTAAAACGGAATTTAACAATCAGTCCTCAAAGGAATCTCAAAGTAATGAAATAGAAAATATACCAAATAATGACCAAGATGCACTTCGAAGACCACAAAATAATTCACAAGAAGTAAATAAACGATTACCATTAGTTGAAATTTCTACTGCTTCTGGTCAAATTAGAAATGGAATCATTTCAGCTGCTAATAATAATAATAACAGTAATAGCTTGCAAGAAGCAAAGTTATCCTCATCTTTATCAACTAAAAATGATGATGATAGTGAAGAAGTTTCTAATCCTATTGATCAATATTTCTCTTTATATATGGCAGAAAATTATATCTGTGATGGTTGTTCAAAACAGAGGCAACAAAAAGTAGAAAATTTAATGTTGTATGTAGATTTTACAGTAGAAAATGATGGTAAACCTTTAAATTTAGTTGACGTAATCAATAAAAGTTATGCTTTGGAACACAGACATATGACATGTGAATCGTGCAAACATGATTCCCATTCTATGGTGACTATATTTAAAAAACTTCCAAAAATTTTAACAGTCCAAATAAAGCGTTACGAAGTTACACCAGAAGGTTCAATAACAAAGAATTGTACTGCAATCAATGTCCCTCCATTACTGAAACTTGATTCTCTTGTAATGTAAGTTTTTCTTTAAATTTAAAACTAATGTCAATCAATAAATATTTCAGAAACATTTTTTCTTTCAGTAATAACAGTCAAGACTTTAGCTATTTTCCAGAATATGAACCGATCGGTATAATATCGCACATAGGAGAAAATATAGATTCTGGACATTACATTAGTTTTGTCAAACATCAAGACCAGTGGTTCTACTACGACGATATGAACGTTAAGTTGCTCTCAGCTGAAGAAGTTTTTAAAAGTATTCAAAACAATGCTTACGTGATTTTCTTTCAAGACACTGAATTAAGTCGAAGTGTCAGTACGATTCATCAAAACAAAAATGAAAGTATTATATGTTAATAATTGAAACGATAAACCAATAAGTTTAAATAATTTTTGTTTTGGTGGAATTGAAAGCTTTGCACTGAAATTCTCAGAAAATTTTGCACTTGTACACGGGTTTCGCCTTCTCTTTGTAACGACTATAGATTTCATCTAAAGTCGACTAAACTACTTTCAGTGCAAAGCTTTTATTTTGTCAAAAGATTTAAAACGAAATAATATAGCTCTTGATTGCATTCTAAAATTGCAAGCTAAATTTTATGCGTGAATATGTTGCTTTTAAAATTACTCCACAGTTTTAACTGAAAAGTAAAAAGTTATTCATTTGAAAAAAAAAGGAATCAACTTCATTTATAAAATCCTGTAAAAATTTTATGTTTAACAATAACACTCAAAAGTTATGAATTTTTTTACTTAAATATTTTTTATATCTATTTGACGATTCGGCATATACTCACTTCTTTTGACAAAAGCAGACAACTTAAAGGTAATTTTCTTCAACTCTCGTTTATTGACTTTAAAGAAAAAAAACAACGAATCATTTATTTAGCGGCCGTTTATTGTCCTATATTTCTAGAGAGACAGAATATTGCACAAAATGTTAACCGCTAAATAAGCGATAAAGATAAAAAAAAAAAATCGAACTGAATAGATGAGAATTGACAGTAGATTATAAAAGATTTCCGTTGCCCAACGGTAACGAACGCAAGTGTCTTGAACTATAGTAGTTTATTATATATTTGCATATGTACATACAAATAATGTAAAATAGCTGAACACTGCGAGCTGTGTAGGCATTAAGAATGTATAATAATTTAGAGAGTAGCAAGAGCCGATTTATAATGCATCAGAATCGCTGTAATGTTTTTGTCACAGTGCTGGGCATTTAAATCCTTGTGTTAAGGAAAATATAAATTAGATTTTTTTTTACACGAACATAGTGCGCGTTAGTGTTAGCGTTGAACTGCCTCGTCGTGAGATATGTATCCCAAAGCACTTCTCTATCTTTCTTTTACTTCCAGATCTTTATTCCAATATTTTTTTTATCGACTTGTTACTGTAAGAATGCGTATTTTCTACTCGTTTGGCAAGACCATTGAACTTTGTATTTGTCGATTAAATTTGTTCCTATTCTGCGTGACAAATTGTAAAAGAAATCTTACAGCAATAAAGAATGCATTGACTTTAATGTATATTTGGAGAGTGCAGTTTACTGCGTGTGCGCTTGAAGTTGAAAAAACAGTCCCATACAATGAAGGGAAGGTGGCATGCAACAATTGACTTCGTACCTGCGGGGAGGGTCGGAGCTGAAAGCCGCGCTGTTGCGCCAGTGACGTACACAGTTTGCGTTGCATTAATCAAAGGGGAGGAGAAAGCCCAGCAATAATTCGCGCTAATCGGAAATGTGCCGAAGGCCAAACAAGTCTCGAGCGTGCGTCACCGTCCTGTACCATACTGCCTGTGCAACATGTTCGAAGGGACAGGATCTATTTGAAAAGTGATAACTCATCAAGTCGCTGACCCACCCGCGCTATGAAACACTTAAATTCTACTAAAATCGACATCTGTTGCTTTTAAACTGTCAACGACGGGAGACCTCAAAATAACGACTGTACTTACGGCAAAATTAGTGCTTCAGATCGATGTAGATAAGGCTGAACTATATTGCATATCTTTTATATTGGAGGTAATACCTTGAAGTAAAGCTGCTCTTTGGGACACGTCTGATATGCTTTCTCAATTACATAATCGAGTTCTCATTTTTTTTTTTTACATTTTATACAGTGTGCAACTTTCGATACTGAAGAGAAAGTATTCTTTTATATTATTCTTCTGTTCTCTTTAATTGAAAAATATGAATTATATGAACAACTAATAAGGAAAAACATGGTATTAAAGCTTACAAATTTTAATCCAATAGAAATCAAAATTTTAGAAAATGTATAAAGACTGAAAACAGAGAATACTTGCAGATCAAAATTAAATAGAATGTTGAAATATTACAGAGGCTAGTAAATATAAAAATAGTTTTCAGAGATGAGGATGTAATCAATACGTGGACAAATTATTATGTAAAATGAATAAAGGATATGTACATTTTGCTAAAACGATCAATAATAATTATATAAATGTTAAAATATAAATAGGAAATTGGAAGTATAAGTATCTTCAATGGTGAAATATTAATGTAAGCCAAGTTTTTTCTTGGGCAATTTATCTAAAATAAAGATATTTATTACGGTAAAAAATTGTATTTCATGCATTTTCAATTAATTAAATTGTAAAAACTATTAGCTTTACTCTTATTAGTTTTTTTTTTTTTTAACTAATTATAAAGTATTTGGAATTTTTTTTCAATTGTTATAGAAAAAGTTACGAACCAGCAGTTTTTTGTTATTTTGACGTGTAATTTCCCTCCAATAGGACAAATAAAAGATTATTTAAGTTTTGAGAAATAATGTAGATAAATTGTATGCTATAATTAAAATGAATCTACGGGAATCTACGTTATAGCACGCCGTGCGGAAAACGCCCGATTACCGCACGCTAAAGTCAATTTGCATGTGATAAACTAGCGTTTTCGCACGTTGTACTATAAAATATCGTAATATACTATTACCGCACTCGTATCGTAATATTATATACTATTAATTTTTTTTTTCAAGCTACGAAATACAAACGCATTTATAGAGCTGTTAACAAAATGAGAGCAAGTAGGGGGCAATGAAATAAAGGTAATATATAATATTATTATATACAATATATTCTCTCGAAACAACATATTACAAATCGCATGGAAAATCTTTGACAAGCAAATTTTCTGCTCGACACCTGTACGTCTTTTAAATATCTCTCATTTAATTCGCCCCCCGTCCCTCAAACGAACTTCCCTACAGATGCTCTCGACATGCATCCACCACAACTTAATTTGATTTCAATCGCCGCCCCCTCCTACTCCTTCATTACACCACGTCAAACGTTTGTATTGCAGTTTTTTTGTTATCACTCTGTCTCTTTTTTTTTATTCACTTACGCCTCCACCTGCTTCACAGCTTCCTCAAGTGATATACACTAGTATACTACAATACATACAAACAATTTAATGCACGCGCGGATTTTCGTATGTCAAGTGGGTACTGACTTAAAAAAGTGTGTTTATGTGTATTCTATCTGTGTATGATCGATGATGGCGCACAACCATCCAGTCTTTCGAAAAACAGCGATAAACTTAGTAGGAATATATAATATATATATGTATATATATATTTTTTATACAGATGCTTAGGTATCTTTCTTTTATGATATTTTATTATCTCGACGCGCCACTTGAAAATTTATATTATAATTTCCATTCTTACTTTTTGCTCCCGTATTATTTATTATTATATATTCACTGTTGTTTTCATTTTTTCCTCTCGCATACTTAATTCGTCTGTAGTGCAGTTACATGCAAACAGTTGCAATCTTGATCAAAGACTTTTTTTACGGCAGTTTGAGAACGTATAGAATGAACGCACGTTTAACAACTAATGAATGTGAAAAATCGAAGTGCACTCATTACTCGAATTCGATATGATAAAAACGACCTTTTTAGCGCATTCGTGAAGTTCTGACAGCTTTGATTGAACTTTGATTAAAAAATATTAATTTTTTGGTATAAAAAACACATATATGCAGTACTTGCACAATATAAAAAAAAAAAGAAATTGTATGCATTTTCCTTTTTAGAATAATTACTTTTTGACGTGTGAAAAAAATAGATTGCAAAACATATACGAAAATATTTTTTATCTGTGTTCCGTCGCATTTTCTATTTTCCAACATTTTTAAGCAATTTGTTCCTTAATGCTGTATTGCACAAAAAAATCTCGATATACTGTCTCCCTCATTAAAATATCAGTCATTGTAATTAAATTTATTAATTCAATCGCTGAAAAAATTTTACTTTCGGAAAATTATTTTTCTACTGCGCCGCAACGGTGCCCACAGATATATTTTTCAATTGAATATGACAATAATTGAGTGTTTATAACGTAATCAGCACTTTCAATAAAAAAGTTTAGATTTTAAAATAATAATGGATATAGCGTTATTATTATCAACGATCACACGGAAGAAGGTCCTATTTTGTTTGCGGGTGAAGAAAAGGTCCTTTTCCGGCTGAAAAGATCCTATCTCGGAATGAAATTTTTATTTGATTTTTTCCGCTTTCTAATTATATTTAAAATCAGCCAAAATCTTTGCTCCATTCAATAGTAAATAGGGGGGTTTCAGGTACGCTGAATTTGAATTTAATGAAAATCGTGAAAACATTTTCATTCCAAGATAGGATCTTTTCAGGCGGAAATGAGATAAAACCTTTCTTCACCCGAAAACGAAATAGGATTTGCTTCCGTGCGATCGTCAATATGAAAGAAAATTTTCATTTTTCTTTAAAAAAATTTGGTAAAAGTCGCGTATTAATATTTTTAAACTTTACCGCTCTTTAAATTTAAGAACAATTAACATTCTGTATTCAATTTAGACGGAAAACCTTGATATTTAGAAACCACTGTCTCAGATAACAATTAATTATCGCACGGTAATTGTTCGAGTATTTGACGACTATAATTTTGTTAACTACTGACGTAATATTACTCAACTTTCTGCAGTATCATATTTCTTTTAAATAAAAAAATTAATTAGCAACTATTTAGGGGCTCGTTTTTTTAAATAAATTAAATAAAAAGAAAGCTTATAAATTCAGTCTGAAATAAAAAAAGTCCCATATAGCTCTTTAATATAAAAATAAGTTCCAAATTTTATCCAATAAGGTACCAATGCAATCATTGAAAAAACATCCAAGATTGAAATAGAAAAAAAAATTTATTAAATTAACTTTGAACGAAGTATCCAAAGTCTTTGTACATAATTCAGTCGTCAAATACTAAAAATTTGTAACGTATTAACGACTTGAAATTTTCGTAACTAAATTCGTCGCGTGAAATATTGTTCACGGTAATTTTTAAACCCTTTCATTTTTGTTTCTCGCTTGCAGCTTTCATCGAATACACGTTACATCGAAAAATTTTCATGCATACTTCGATAAAATTTCATTTTTTTATACGCACATTTAGTGACGATGATTTAATTTTTTGAGAAAACTATATTTGCCAGATTTTCTTCCACCAAGGCGTTTGCGAACGATTCGTCTCGATTAAGGGGTCAGAACAAAATCACCTCGGTCGTACCCATCCGGTCGATTCTTTCATCCTCCGTGTCAACATTAAGCAATCTAAATTATTTACAGTTATGAATATACATTAAATGAGTCGCAAGTAGGTTTATAACGCAAAATATTCTGTCCTTACAAATAACGTGTAACAACTGGATTATCTTTTAGAAGGACCTTGATGTGTTACATTGCAAACTTGGCACTGTGTCTGCTCAAGCGAGATTGAGTGAAGATTCAGTTGATATTTTCTATACAGTATTAATTATTGACATACGCAGATGCGTTTTCTGCTGTACTAAAGTATGAAAATAATGAAAATAATGAAGGCACCTCATTTGGAAATAGAAAATATACTACTGCATCTTTTTTCTTTTATATTCGCTGAACTTCTAGATTTACGTTTTTCAATCGAGATTTTTCATTTACATTGTCGTGTTTTATCATTCGAATTTCTTTATAAAACAGTGTTTTCTCACTAAAATTTTCATCAAATATCTTTAATTCAAAACAGTCGCCCCTCTGATTGATAACATAAATCGCACAATTAACAACTAATAATAAAAATGAAAATTATATTATTAAATATATCTACTGAGAGAGGTTGCATTAGAGATGATGATAGTAATGATAGTAAAAGTGATTTAAATTAGCATAAATATAGTTACTTTGGATGATTCATTCTTACAGGAAAAAGATATGAAGATAAAGAGCTGTAAATTATAAATAAAAGACTATGCATTTTTAATTGATTATAATTTTAATCACTTTTATAAACTTGGATAAAAATTGGTAGGAAACATATTGTAAAGCGTAAACAAAATAATTTGTCCCCATTAATCAATTATTTCTTTTAAATTGACTTTTTTCTGTAACTAAAAATTGCAGAAAAATTGTACAAATTGCATCAAATCTAGGAAGTATATTCGTAACGGAATTATACAAATAGTGTACAGGATCTCAATAGTCATTAATCTGAATCTCCAAAGTACACTTTTTTTTTATCAATAAATTTGTTTTTGTAATTTTGTTTAGAGTTTAATATCCATCTGCAGGATATTCAGATCTCTAAATACTTTTTTTTATACGAGTTTAAAAATAACTTAATAGACCAAACAATGTAGGTACTTTCTACTCTATTTTGCACGGGCGCCTGTGTCTTAAAAGATACAGAACGTTTTCTTGAAAGTAATTATTTTTTTGGCTTCAATTTTTTTCGTATATTTTTTTTTTTAATTTTTATACATTCGAGAGTGAAATCAAATAAGGAATGAAAACTCATAATAACAAACTTATGCCCAATGCACAAAAAAAAAAAAAAAAAAAAACGTAATCATTAATGTAACAAAAATAATACATATCTTCAATGATTGGTCATCACAATTACTATTAGGAAAATTCGACGTCTTGAAAAGCAACAGCGATAAGACGCACGGTTCCCAATAAGATACGCATTTTCGGTTAATAAAAATGCTATCACGACAATCATACGATATGATAAACATGAAATAACAAAATGAACAATCATTACATGAAGGAAATAATGGATGCAATACGTTTAAAGTGACTTGATCGATACAACGACAGAAGTTTTTGCGAGTAATCTTAAACAATTTTAATGACTAATCGATGATAACATAAGGCAATATGTGGAGGATTTGGCCATCGAAGCTTGGCCTCGCAAGCATTTCATGCCACTCTCGAAATTCTTCGTCCTTATGGCTATCTACAGGCCTATGCAAACCAATAACACTATTATCGAGTTTCACTTCGTTTTCGCAAGTCTTTATCGATTCACTTTTATCGGAGAGAGAAAAGAGTTTTGGCTGAAAGTTTCCGTTTAAACCTTCGACGCATTGGGTGTGCAACCTTTCGAGATCCTCTTCAGTGACTTCGCACGGTTTTTCGTTTTTTTCCTCCGTGTCGTCACAGTATCCATCCTCGTCACCCCAATCTATCGAGGTGCGATCGAGCGGCGGTAACTTGGCGAGTATTTCCTCCACAGTCAGTTCTTGTTGCAACCTGTGATTGTTCTCGGGCGGGACGATCGAGTCCAGCGTGTCCTCGTCAAGCGTATCCGACTCAATGTACTTTTGCGGTGAGTCGCGGGGACTGTCCTTCGTCTTGAACCGCTTTTGTTGCTGCAGCTTAGTCGTTCCAACTCCCTTCTGTGCAAAATTGTTCTGACCGCCGGACACGAACTTGGAGACCTCTCCATCGTTCTTCGTTCTAAGTATATCCTCGATGTTCGGCGGATTAACACTTTGACTAGGTGCGAGATTGGCATTTGAATTGGAGCCCCTGGCCTGCAGGTCAGCCAGCAGTTCCTGTGTAGTTTTTAATTTTGGATTTCTAGAAATACTAGCTAGTTTCTCTTTGACACTGTCCTCCGCGGACAGCTGTTTCTTGATCGATTTGCTGCCCTTCTTGCGACCGCGTTTCTTGATCACGGTAGCCTCAACCTCCGGGATGGGTTCTACTATAGGTTCCGCATTTCTCTCCTTGAGGGTGGGGCTAGGCACTTTCGAGTTTGCGTTATTACCGATTACAGTTTCACCGTTCAACCGCTGCTTCTTGTTTACAGTTTCGATTTCTGCTACAATTATTGGTTCATCTTTTCGCAAACGCTTGTTAGAACTGTGAGTTCGTGGTACTGCTTCCAGCAAGTAATTCTGACTGCTTGATTTTATTTCAAGCTGGATTGCATTGGAATTTAACCTGTGATTGCTAGTCACTGTAATTGGTGGTTTAATTGGTGATACTATAGGTGAACGAGACTGATCACTATGTAATGATAAAGAAGGACTCGATACCTGAAATTAAAAAATATTAATTTTAATATAATTTCAATATATATTTCTACAGTTTCAATATATATTTCTACAATTCCTACAGAAGTACTTTTTATAGAAAAGTAAAAATCTTATTTAAAATACAAGTATAACTTCAAAGAGATGAAACTTAAAATTTAGTCAGATACTTTCTGTGTGTACTATTTGAATTATTTAATTAATTGAAATATTTTCATATCCTGACAATAAAATTATTTTAAATATATAAAGTTTATTCAAGTAATTACCAAAATAGAAGAGATACAAACTTACAATTTATTTAAAGATATGCAGTCAAAAACACATGTTGCTAGACTAGGTTATGAAAAAAATAAAAATATAATTTTCAGACTTATCCATGCACAACCATATTATAGGCTCAAATATTATTAAATAAATATGGTTATTCTCTGTCTACATAAAAAAGTACAATGAATTTAGCTGAAAAGAAGAAAAAATATTGATCCATCAAAATGGCACCCAAACTTTCACTAAAATGAATGGTGTTTTTAAAGCCAGGCATAAATTATTGAGATGTTGAATTTGTGCAATTTTTTTTTTTTCGTAAATTGCAATAAATTGACTTACTCTACTTAATGATGTGGCCTTTAAAAGAGGGCTTTGTGGTTTGAATACCCGAAGAGCAGGACTCTGAGGTTTGAGACTCCTTAGGGCTGGGCTCTGTGAATTTGCTCCGTTGAGAGCTGGTGGTGCAGTATCTGCAACCGTGGGCTGTGGTGTAGAATGTGTGTCTGGTAAGACGGATTGCCTCCATTTGCGCACCAAGTCTTTCGCCCGTTTGGCCAGGACATTATTATTTGTCTTTCTTCGTAGTTCATTGATATATTTCCCGAGTCTGGTGATCTACAAGTATATGACACGTGCATTAAAAATTGTTTGAAAATATTTGCACTCAAAAAAACTTGCAACTGCTACTTTTGATTGCTCACCTCCAGCACCTCCTTGGTAATGGTGGTCTTCTCCAGGGCCGTGATAACATCCACGACAACTCCCATATCGACGACCTGCCGAACGAAAGAAGAGAAGCCATGAGAAAAGAGAGCAGAATGCAGGCAGCTTGAAATAAGGGACTTTTCTCACGATGGCCGTTTTTTGGATAAAAAGTGTCAAGTCATTTTAGCGAACGAATATAGCTCACTCGCGAGAGATCAGGAAGATGAAAAGATAATTTTTTCTACATCGTTATATAAGGTACGAAAAGTTCGAGGATTAATTAAAGAATGCAAAAAAGGAAGGCGCAGCAACAGCCGCGTCCCAAATAATCCGGATTCAGCGAGTCTCCCAATAAGTAGGCAGAGCGAAGCAACGTTGAAGCCCACCGGCGAAAATAAATTCGTCGACGCGCTGCTAAAAAAGTCTCTCGAATGAAAAATCCCTCGGCCTTGGACTGAAAGACATAAAGAAGAACTGAGCGGGAGGGCTTGCGCGAAGAAAGAAATCGGTGCATATTGAGTTTGGCCTAAGGGGCTACATGGAAGGGCCTCTCCGCAGAAGGTCTCCAAGTGCATTATTCTCCCTCGGTCTTTCTCTCGCGCGTCGCCTTTGAGAACGAGGAGGGGGGGGAGATCCGCGCCAGTCCGGGCCACGACGGCACGGGCGGCCGTCTGTGTCGGCCACGCACACACGGGGCCGGGGGGGGACTACGGGCGACGGGCGCTCGGCCGCTCTTGGTACAGTACTCGGGCAGGGGGGAGGGGGCTGCTCCTCCGCCGCAGCGGCGGAGAGGCGACGGGGCACTGGGCGCGCGCGCGCGCGAGAGAGTGGCAGGATAGCCGCTTGCGCGAGCGGTCGGGGGCGCGCACAGGAGAGAGACCGCTCTCCGCCAACTGCTGGATGCGCGGCCCTGCGGCTCGCGCGCTTACTTACATTGTACTCCTGGTCAAGGGATTGCAACAATCTTTCGGTGAGCTCGGTGCAGTGTCTCTGCATCGGGGGAGGCGCGCGCGCGCGTTACGGCCCTCGCACTCGAGGCTTCGACGCACTCTCTCTCTCGCTCGCTCTCTTTCGCTCTCTCTTTATTCCCTTTCTCTCTCCCCTATTATCTAGAGCTATGCGGTATCGCTCTCTCTTTCTCCGAGCCTCAACTCTCTCGCGTGTGGCGGTGTGTATGCGACCGATCGGGCTCCACGCGCACTCAGCGTGTACGCGAAGGCGACGATCCGCACGGGAGAGCTGCAATGGCGACACTGAACTGTGCCTCCGCTCGGCAGCCCACCCTACCTCCCGAGTGCCTCCTAGCAGCGGCCCGAGCATCGCACCTAGCCCCACGCGCCGCTCAGGCGAGCGATACTAACGCCGCTAGCGGAGGAGCGCACGCCCCCACCAGCCAGCCGAGTCGACGCTGGCGCCACCGTACGCCGAGCGCCCCCGAGCGACGTTTCCGCCGGAATTCACCGGAAAAAAACCCTGACTGCCAATCGACGCTCGCCGTTCGCCGGAATGAGCCTTCTTCACCAGAATAAATATCGCCTTCCGCGTATCGCGTCCCGTCTGGCTGCTCTATATAGCTGAGCTGCTTAAGCGCGTCACTGACATCACTGTCTCCGTCACGGAACCGATGGCTCTACTTCCAAATTTTTCCTTCATTATTTTTTACACATAATCGATTATTTATGCATCATTTTTTTCTCGCTATATTTTTTCCTTCGCTTCAACCTGCCCTTTCAAAGGAATAAACTTCTAATTTATTACGACGACCTTTAACATCAAATTTCAAGGACATCTGCTACTATCCTCATATCGCTATAGAATATTACAACTTTTTTTTCACAGCTTGCGCATTTGTATTTTTTATAGCTAATTAAATCATTAAATATGAAAAGGTATGTAGGTATGAAAAGTAATTTCTAAAAGGAAAAACCAAGCTTAATAGGTGGTAATTCAATGTCAATGCACTTGCAGTTTAAATTCGCGCTAGGAGTATGGCGGTACCAAATGATGTCACGTTAGGGCGGTATTCCGGTATCGCAAGCGTCACTATAGTTTTTTGTAAAGGAATAGCTCTGCAAAGTGCGAAGGTACTATTAGTATGCCTCGAATCGAGGGATGACTATCCTGAAATTGCATCATGACCCCCGTTACCTCTATTAGTTGCTTTCGGCATGCGCTAAATTCTGCATCGCGATTCAAGCGCAAAGTGCTGTAGAGAGACCTTTTTACCAAAATCTCTCTCCTTTCTGCGTGTTTAAGTACACGATTCAGGACAAAATGGCGACTGATGTGATCGCGGATCTTAATGACTAAATAACGACCCGAGCACTTTCTCCTCCAATATTACTTCTCAACATTTCAATTATTACAGTTTCTGCATCTTTTAAAGATGTTGCTTTTTGGAGCACAGGGTGTTTTGCCTTCATTATATTTATCTTTTACGTTTCTAATTCAGTTAGTAGATAGTAAATTCCAATTTCAGTTTATTCAAAAAACGCACTGAAACGTTTCTAAATAGGTACATTGCAATATTTAATTACCCTATATGTAATATGGTGAAATAAAAAAAAAAATTAATTATTTCGTTTTCGTTTATATAACAACAAATAAGTTTCTATTTTTAAATTATTTTATTTATATATTGAACATAAATGTTTTTTCTAATAAATATATACATTATCATATATTTATACAAGTGTTGGATCTACATCATGAGATCAATATACTATACAGACATTACAAACCAATCACTATTTACAATTCATAAACAGTGAAATAATTATTTGTAATGTGTTTTTTCGGCTACTTACAGTTTATACAATTAAATATTATGCAAACTTTCCAGTTTGCAAGTCCAATCAAAAGATTGTCCTTGATCGACATCAAGAAATTTGGTTTGTTCGGATACTTGATTTAATACACAAGTAAAGCTTTAATTAATCTAAAAATTAAAGTTTTTATTTTATACACTAAAACTTTCTCCACACCCACACGTGCCTTTAATATTGGGATTATTGAAGACAAATTCCGAGCTCAGCTTGTCTTCAATATAGTCCATTTCTGTTCCTAGCAATGAAAGTTGTGCCTTTTTGTCAATAATAACACATACACCATCCTGAACTACTTCTTCGTCTAGCTTACTTTTGTCCGTTGCATAGTCCAAGGTATAGCTTAAGCCATTGCATCCTCTTTGTCTAACTCCAATTTTTAAGCCAATCTGTAGTGTCAAATTAATATTATAATTAAAATCACTCGTTAGAGAACTATATATCCATGAATAGAATAAGAATCAATTATTAGATACTTACGCAATCTGGTTTCTGTTTCAATATTTCTTTAATTTTCTTGACAGCATTTGAAGTCTAAAAATTAAAAACAGTTGTACTTAGTAATCCTTTCTTTTTAAAGTCACACAAATATGCATTTTATAAAGTAGAAAGTAAACTTAATAATTAATTTGAATAAATATTAGTAATAACAATTTTTACTAATAAGTAACTAAATAATTTTGGAGTTTCGAGGTTAGGTTCGGTATATTCGATAATTCACGTATCGAGCGTTGATTATATAAAAAGCATTTCTCTTTGTTATTTTGCTTGGCAATAAGAAAAAAGGCACTTACCAAAACTAAAGCAGCTCGAGCCGGAATAATTTTTCTCCCCTTTACTGCACGAACCGTTGCACTGGCTACGATGCGCGACGCCATTTTTAAAAATCTCTGACAATTTAAAATACCAGGAGTGCAGCTGCAGACGACTGCGGGATCAACAATGAGTAGGTACGTGCAGATTCGCTCATGCGCTCATCTTCAAGACTTCAACAGTTCATTGCGAAAACACAAACAAAAGATACTCTTTTTACACTCAATTAATTAGCATAAACAACAGAAGCAATCGTTTTTTTATCTAATTTAAGAGGGGAAATTTCAATGGAATAAAACTCGACAAGCTTAGGCATTTGAAATGTTCCTTTTACTTATTTCACTTTTTTTTTTGTATTCGGTGTTCATTAATTTTACAAACTAAAAACCGCATCTGTAAATTTTATATTATATATGTGTGTTTATACACAAATATACCCTCGCGGCGCGCATAGGTGTATATTTACACACAAGCGTTACATACCAAACAGGCATATATTGGCAATATTAGGTTACAGATTTTTTCGCAATCGTTTTTCTTGTTAAAATAACTTTAGAAAAATCCGTACCCGTTTCACGTCTTAACTTAAAGTTTGACCTATTATAAATGCACACTGTTCAATGAAATATTAGATTTTATTAGATTTTATCTTTATCTTTAATAAATTGTATTTAATTTTCTCATCAGAATTTTTACTGATGACTTATTCAAAAACTATTTGAGCTTTACAATTGGCCATTCACAAATTTAAGAATCATAAAAATATGTTTAAATATGTTTTAAAAAATGAATAGAATTTTTATTTAATAAATTATTTGTAAAAATTGACAATTTATAGCTTAGAAAAATAAGTAACTTCTTGTTGATTTAACTGTTGAGGATTTATAAGTTGCACGATTATCGATGCTATAAGTATTTCTTTTAAATGATGTAAGGTCTTTAAATTTTTGCATTGATCTAAGTCACAATTATTATTTATGATGCACACTTTAAATAAACTATAATAATGCAATTTTTCAGAAATTTATAATCATACGCATAAAAGTAAAAAGATTCATATTAAATAGAAATTATTGGAATAATATCAGCCAGTCATTCTTAAAGAGACATATTTAAAAATTTTTAATTAATATGTTTGGAAGGAACATTAATGATTTATTGTAAAATTAAAAAAATTTTGTTGTGAATTAATTTTATTTAAAATATGTAACTCAATTTCCATTTTATTTTATAAATAAAGAAATGGCTGATTTATGCTGTTTTGTTTTTATAAATAAAATTGTTGCTTCCAAACCTATATATAATGTATTCATTATATACTTTTATTAATCTTACATTTACAGTCGGTTAATATAATCAACATTATTTATTTTTCAAAGACATTTCCAGAATTTGACTATCTGGAAAATACACTTGAATTATAATCCTACCAAATGCTCTCTATTGTTATTTAAATTCCTTTTTTTTTTACTCTCAACTTAGCTTAGTGCCATATTTAAAAAATTCTTTAAGTATTTTTGAGCATTTGTGTGTTGCACCAATGTTGTGAAATTAGTTGGCATTTAGTAGAAAAGTACAATTTCATAGTTAATTGTGTAGGATTAGGAATCGTATTTATAAGGCTGGACGTTCTTCAGATATTGGCGAAAAACTAGTGTCATTCGCACAACCCCCCAATTTTTTGTTTCAAATTATTTCAGTCTCAATCAAAAACTTTTTCATTCGCTGTCTGCTTTGTAGTAATCTTCTAAATAATTATGTTAAAAATAAAAAAAAAGTAAATGAAAGAGTAAAAATAATAAATCACACAGTAACTGCTTAAAAATCAAAACTTTATAATTTAAATTTATATCAATATTAAATTTTCTTAATTGAAAAGAGCAGAAAAAGGAAATGCGTCTTATCATTGAACATTGCTTGACTACTCTATGGTATAGAAAATTAAAAAGAACCATTTACATAGACGACCGCATAGCCTTACATAAGTACATAAGTGCACAGTTCACAATGCAACAATTATGCACTTTTTAAAGCTTATATTTCACCTTACCAATAAAGATGTAAACAAATTTTATGAGAACGCAAGACGTATATATATGTACATATATACAATTGCATTATAGTCACATTAATTGAACACAAGAACAAGTGTGATCTATTACTCTAAAGCTGACACATGCGCAACATCATTCAGGAAATGTACTTATATGATCTTGCATTCTCATTACGCTGACCGAATTTCGAGTTTTCTTAATGCATATTTTTCTTAATTAATATCGCTTGTTTATGTAACAGTAACTTGTTCTAGTAGAAAGCAAAGTAAACCTCCAATGAAGCAAATAGAAAGTTTGTTTCTATAACACTGATAAAACGATTCCTCTCTCAATTGAAGATCTGCACTTTAAATAAAATATTTTATTTTTCCTCTTGGTAATGAAATTATTACTTGCCAATTGATGTACGACATTAGCAAAGGAGTGAAACAATTGGTTCGGCAACGGCAATAGAATCGCGCTCCTCTCTGTAAAAGTATCCTAAATGTGTCATCGATTTGCGCTAAGCTTATACTCAATCATCAAGATTTTGTGAAAGCAAGAAATTAGCAGCAAGATTTTCGTTCTTTTCACATACAAAATATGCTTGAACAACAAGATCTTCTGGAAATCCTAACGATTTTAGTCTTTCAATGGCTTCTTTATCCTGTGGGGTCATATGTAATATTCCTGGACCTCCACCAGTTCCTGCTCCTGCACCAGCACCAGCACCAGCACCGGTACCAGCACCAGAACCAGCACCAGCACCAATGCCTCCTTGGGCTGCTGCTGCTGCTGATGCAGCTGAGATTGGTACAGTGCCAGCTCCACCGCTTGCTCCAACTTAAATATTAAAATAACATATTATATTTAAATTAAATTTTTTTTTTTGCATTTGTTGACACTCACTCGGTTCATTAAGCATCCTCACAAAAGCTTCTTGATTCTGTGAAATAAGTTGTAGAAGTGCAGGGTTTGTTTGTCCAATTTGCTGGAGAACAGGATTTAGCAATTGTGGGTTTTGTTGGATAACTTGTCTCATTTGTTGAAACTGTGGTTGTGTGCGTAAAAATGCAAGCGGATCTTGACCCGACTCCTGAGATTCTTGTGATTCATTTCCTTCTTCCGGAGGATCCTCAAAGAGCTGAGCAGGAATTCCAGTTAATAAATATTCTACTGCTCTATCTGGATTATTAAAACTAGCTCTAAGGGCTTGCTGAACTTGTTCACGTTCATATCTACAATTAATTAAAGTTCAAAAGTGTTTTTTATAATAAAAAACCAAAACTAGAAATAAAAACATTAAACAAACCCCATATCCATGATATTGTTGACCATTGCGATATACTCATCTCCCATTAATAAAGCACTTTCTGCTTGAGTTGCAGCTCCACCAGTTGCAACTGCCGATGATTGAGTATTTTCGGGTCTAATTGGTGCTGTAGTTTGAACCGTTGGTGTTGAACTTGGTGGCTGTGTACTGCAGGTAATAAAATAAAATATTATAAATGTGATTTTAGAGAGAATAGTTTCCAATTTTACTTACCTAGCTGTTGTTACCACCACTGCTGGTGCTACTGATGAGGCTGGTGTTGCTGGTGTTGGCACAGCAGATGTAGTAGTTGTGCTTGCTTGTTCCTTACTTTTAGCAGTATCAGCTTGTGTTTCATCGCTTGTACTTTTTCCCGAAGCTTTGTGCTTGGAGACCATAACCACAATAAATTTTTTCTCATCTAAGTTGCACTCGCTCAAAGGTTGCTCATCGGTCAATATTTTTCCTGCAAAGCAACAGTCTATTGTAGATGCAAATATGAAAATCCTAACCTAAATTCCATCGAGCTCAAAAGTCGCACTGCTTTAGGGCCTTCCGATAAAAATAAGTTAAGCAAGTTTAATGTAGGGCTATAAAAAAAAGGCGAGCCTATCGCGTCGGATATGATCGAATTGCAAGTTTCGGACACAGCTCTTGAACCGTGGAGGCTCCATTGCGAGGCGTAAGGTAGCAATTTTGAGGTTACGTAAACGTAATGGAGAACAGCCGGGTGTTTCGACTTACCTGCATAAATTAGCTTCTGGTGCTGCGCGGGGAAGCCCTTTTGCAGTTCGATCTTGTTCTTCAGATCCTTCACCTGCGAAGAAATATATGATAATCCGAGAGTGGAGATGATCACTTGTGCAGGGGAAGGGAAGAGGGAAGAGGGGGAGTAAGGCCGCACGCCGGCCGCGTTTATCGGGGACTCACCGTCTGCGTCAGCTCGATCTCGACGGTGAACGTCTGCTGCTGGAGGTTTTTTAGCGTGACGATCATGCTGGCTCCTTTGGTGCTGCGCCGCTCAAGGAAAATAAGAAAAGTCTCGCTGGGGGGCCCCGCGCGCACGCACTGCGGCACGCACGGCGCGCATACACCGCTCTGCCGGAGGAGGGAGGGAGGGAAGGTCTCTTCCGTGCGTCTCTTTTGCAGCTTTCCAAGTCGTCTACGAGCCGTGTCCCGGATGATCCGTTAGTGAATTCTGCCAGCGGGCCTCCCTCTGGCGCTCTTGCGTCTTAGAGCTGACGAGAGCGCGCGCCACGACGATGAGTCGACAGTTCAGCGCTAAGGGTAACTGAGCGTGTCTCTGTCTCGCTTCCTCGCACGCGGGACCGCCTATACCTATCTCTTGTTTTTCCTCGCGCTCTCAGGCGGCGATTCAGCAAATACCTATGTATGTATATATCGTCTACACTTAATAACTTCCAAGGCTGCGTGATCTCGCGGTGAGGGCTACGTTCCACCGCCACACCGGGCCCCCAAGTACAGCTGCCCCGTACACTCTACTCGCATCACGTTGGCACTACTGTACTGTATAAAGCGAGTATATCTATATATAAATGTTGCTGGGACAATAATTATTGTCTGCCATTTATTTTCACTGATTTTCGAATAAACTCATGTCATCTTATACCTTATATTCATAGGGTATGTGAACTTTTGAGTGCTTATGCAGATTGCCGTTGCCCATTCATTTGTGCCGACTTACCGGCATTCTTATATATTTTTAATATCTTAGGTACCACTTGAATTATAGCAGAGCTCGACAAATAATTTCGAAAATTCGACAACCACATGAAATAAATGCCGATAAAGGAAAAAAAACGTAAAATTGGCTAAATTGTAATTGGCCGTTGGATAGGAGCTGCAAGTTCTTGTATTCCGAAGCTGCGATTCGTCGATTGTAGCGTGCACAACCAACCCTGAATTCTGGAGCGTCGATATAGTTTAAGCACCAGGGGCCCGTATAGTTGTCGCAGAAGCGCCGATGCAGAGCCGATCCGCATAAAATTATTGATTTCCAACATACGTAATGCAGTCGGCTGCGAATAGCTGTATATCGTCTTCGAAGGGTTGATCAACCCCACACTTCTTTTCGTGTGTTTACCTCTCCGCGACCTCGCGGAATGGGCGAATTCAACATTGCCAGGAGTGGGGGAACAATTGGACGCATGTCAGCTGTCAAGCAAATCTATAGGTATATACGCGCTTGTAAACTTTTTCACCTACACAATTCTTCCCAATTAACTTGTGGTTAAAATTAAGTTAAAGCGTGGATATCCATGAATAAAATGCTGATATTTACCTCTATTCAATTGACGCTTTAAGACGAAAAGAGGCGACTGAATTACAGAAACATGGAGGATTTATTTATAAAACTTAAGTCTGACAGCGATGATGATTTTTCTCAAGCTCTGGAAACTTTTGTAAATAATGTAAGTTTTTCTTGTTTTTTTTTTTTTTTTTTAAAGTGATGCAAACATTTAAAATTAGTTTTTGTATCCAAATGTATTATTTTATTGTTGCAGTATGCCAGTGTAACAAAATTTGAGTTTCTTGACCAAGAAAATTTTAGGAATCAAATTTGGGATGCTGTCTTCGCTCATTTAAAAAATAAAGAACAACGGGCTGTTCATGAAAAATGTTTGGTCACCCTTCGAATTTTAAGGTATTTTCAACTTGAAAATATTCCACAACATATAAAGATGTATTTTTTAAATCTTTTGTCTATGTGACTGATATTTTTTGTACAGCCGTGACAAAACAAAGTTGGATAATATTTTAACAAAAGAGAAACTAGATGTGATATTAGAATATGCTGGTATCATTACCAAGCAAGAACAATATAATGCTATTACTTCAGGTATGCTATTGAACTTTTACATGTCATCTTTATTTTTATATCGTAAGTTAAAAATATACTTTTAATTGATTTTTTATAGTTACAAATGAAGCTCAGAAGTTACTATGTAATCTTTTATTTAATAGTCGTAAAGTACAAAATATTATAACTGAAACATTATGCTTAGAATGTGTCATTGATCGTATCAGCAAATATGATGAGAATGTCCAGCATGATACTAAACTTTTTGATGTAAGGATCATATTTTTAATTACTGCTTTAAATGTTCCTACACGGAATATTGTATGTAGCAGATTAAATGGAGATATTCGGTTAATAGAAATGTTGGATGCAACATCAAAATATTGTTCTAATAATAGAGTAATTAAGGTATGAAATAAAGTTTTTAAAGATTGTATGCTTTCTATTTCTCTTTATTGCATAAATATATTAATAAATTTATTAATATTTTGAAGGATGATGATGCAACCTTAGTATGTGAAATTTTAAAAACTTTGTTTAACTTATTTATTCAATCTAAAGATCTATCTGTGGAAAAATTGGAAAATTATAAAAAAATGATACTTATTTTGAGAAGATTATTATTATGTGAGAATGAAAAACAGAAAAAGAACATAGAAAGGTACATTAAAAAAGTTATTTATGTTATGCAATTATTATGAATTTAAATAACGATTTCTTTTTAGTAATGTTGTCAATTTGTTGACTGTAACTCCAGCTGAGTGTTATTTAAAATTGATCATTCCTTTAGCAAATGATCAATCAGACATTATATCATATCAAGATATGGATATGACTGCAATAAATGTGTTAATAGAGTTTTTAAATAATAAATTAAATTGTACAACAAATTTGATTGAAAACTTGTCTCCGATATTCACCTGTTTTATTAGAATGTGCAAGGCTGAAAGATTAATTCGTAAATATATTCGAATGCAGGTATGAAATATTTATAAAAAATTTTAACGAACAAAAATTTACTAATACTTTTTTTGCAGGTTCTTCCACCATTAAAGGATGTGATGAAAAGACCTGAAGATGGATCAACATTAAGAAACAAACTTTGTAAATTACTTACCACCCCTGTAACAGAAATACGAGATTTAAATGCTGAATTTTTATTTGTCCTTTGTAAAGAAAAAGGTAAATAATAAATATTTCAGCTTTAATTTATTAGCATTGATAATTTATTTTATTTTATTTCAGTTGATCGGATGATTAAGTATACTGGTTATGGTAATGCTGCTGGAATGTTTGCAAATAAGGGATTATTAGGGCCAGATCATGCAAAAGTTGATTATTCATCTGAATCTGAAGACAGTGAAACTGAAGAGTATGAGAAATACAAGGAACAGTAAGAAAATGAATTGTCAAACCAAAGTTTCTTTCAACTTAATTGAATTAACTTTTTTTTTAGAATTAATCCAGTTATTGGATGTTACGAAAGTCCAAAACCAAACCCTCTTGAAGGAATGACTGAAGAACAAAAGGAGTATGAAGCTATGAAACTAGTAAACCTTGTTGATCAACTACAAAGGTAGATAAATAAAACTTTAGTGAAAATTGTTTCTTGATTATGTTCTTCAACGTTTGTTTTTTATTTTCTAGAGGTGGAGTAATCCAGCCGTGTCGCATAGGCGAAGATGGCAAGCCGAAAGCTATTGAGCACGTTCTAGAGTTAGAGGAGCACTTACCTCGCCAACAAATCCGTAGACAAGATTCCGATTCTGACTAGCCTTAATTATGCTTACTCTATCAAGTAATAATGTTGTTATAATTATATTATAAATAATTTTTCGACTTTATGTACGTTTTAAATTTTTATCAAAATATGCTTAAACATTAAAACAACAGTTTTAAACGAACACAATATGTGTTTTTTTATTTTAGCTAGCCACAGGAGCATAAGGTTAATAAAATTAGATATTAAAAAATATAATAACGCTTGGCTTTATTTGATTTCTTTATTGAAAAAGAACAAAGAACAACGATACATATTAAACAATGTCAGGAAATAAAAAATATAACAATTTCCAAAATCACATGACATACTTAAATCTTAAACGATTTTCGTACACTGTATCAATGTGCTTTGTGAGCATCACAATATGTGTGTATATTATTATTGCATTGCAACCTATGCGCACACGAAAACACGTACACGTTGCCTTACAAATTTCTTTATTCTTCTTCGGGAAAGTATAACAATCGTGAAGGGTGACAGTACATCGACAATGATAAAAAAAAATAGTAGGGGAAAAACGTAAAATAAATAATAAAATAATAAAACGAAGAAAAAATAACTTTCAAGTATAATTAAAAATAAAAAAAAAAAAATAATAGTTGAGAAATAAACGTACATTTGCTTAAATTGTCTTGCGGTAAATCGATTAAGCTCGACGCATATACATTTAAAAATAAAGATCACCCTAAGAGCTAAACACATCGAAAATCGATTACTTTCGTAACGTTGTAATACTTTGCGACAAAAAACGCAGAGATCAGTTGACCGGAACAAGTGTACTTTGTTCGTATATATATATTCTTTCCGATTTTTATTGTTTAGTCTCTTGCTTATAAATTTGCCACTTTTCTTTCAAATCTTCCATATACGATCTAGGTACTGAAGCATACATTTTTTTACATTTTTATTTTTCGTTTCTCGTTTCGGTTCTTATGGAATGCGAGAGCTTTTCAAGTAGGATAGATGCACCCGTTCGCTATGTGCGCCACTGAACGATTTCGAACGCATCGTGTAATGAAGTTCGTAATTTAAAGATTGCTTCTTTATAATATATATATATTTCACTTTTATTTATCTCGTGTAAAATATGTCACTAGTAGCAAAAAAATCAAATGGCGCACTCTCGAGCGATGAATCTACCTACGCAATCCAAAATGAATAGTTTACAATTGGCGATTCGATTATACATTGCGATGATATGTAAAGTAAAGTACGTCTAAAGGAACTAACTGAGAAATTTACTTCATTTGCCATGTGTGTAGGGTACATGTGTCTTATTTCTGTTGTGTATAAGTTAACAATTAAAGGGTACGAGTTTCTTTTTTTACTTCAATTGCTCGAGGTAAGTTTTCGCACAAGAAAACAATCTCTTCTTAAGTATAAAGTGTAATGAAGGCCAAGCAATTATTACAGTGCAAATAAATAAAGAAAGAAATAACGAGTGTCCTCAAAAAAAAAAAAAAAAAACCAAAGGAATGGAATAAAGTAACGTAAATTTTTTTATGTTAAATCACTTTTTTTTAGTATTTTCACGCATATTTTTTTCTGTCCTTTATATATTTTTTTAAATAACCTCCGTTTACTTACAACCTAGCAATAGAATACGTCAAATGTTTGTACTTTAACTGACTAATCGAGGATTAAATCGTAATCATTCTTTCTTTCGCTACTTCTAAATGTAAACCTAGAAACATCACACCGTTAAAAGAACAATAAAACATAAACGGGTATAATTTAAAAAAAAATTCTTTTTAAATTATAAGCGCATTAAAAATATTGACGGTATTCACGCTCCGACTTCGCACAGGTATCTTTTATCTCTCTATAAATATGTTTTTCTTTTTTTTTTTGGCACAAAAGATTTAACTTAATGGTTGGTTTTATGATTATAATGTATACATATATATTTAAATTTTCGGTTCGTGTATAAAATTGCTAAATGGATGAAGGAAAAAAGATGAATAAAAACAAGTATTTTCTTAATCTTTCCCATAAATAAGACTAAAAAACTTATGCGAACATTAACACTTGTATAAAGAGAATTTTCGCAATATAACTCGTACGTACTAAATGCATCGTTATAAATACAAATTTTAGTCGATAAAATGCGATCGTATTTACCCCTTTTTTCCAAGACAGAACAACATCGAAAAATTATTTATTCGATTGCTATATCATTCTTTTAATTTGCTTATGTTACTTTTAATATATTTACACGCAATTAATGGTTTCTTGAGTATTATAAGACTAATTTGCAAAAAAAAACAAAAAAAAAAAAAACAAAAAAAACAAAAAAATGAATGCGATCACCATTAATGTTATTTTATTTTTTTCATTTTTTTTAAATATATATTTTTTTTAAATAGTAAAACGAAAGTTATGAAAGGAACTTCGTTCCAAAAGGCAAGAAAAAAAAGAACAAACAACACCTTATAAATAAATAAAAAAATTAAAAAAAAAAATTTAATTAATTAACCTTTGTTAGAATTAATACAAGTAAGAGGCCTGTATTCTGTCAAAGGCACAAAAAAAGAAAGAAAAAAATAAAAGTAAAGCTCGCGACAAAGCGAAGAAGTATAATAAATTCGACTAAGTACGCTGAAAGCAGCGTCGCAATTGTATATAAGTTTAATAGAACACACAGTGCTTTACCGTTTTCGTTATAATGCAAAGCTTGCCTTAAGAAAAAAAAAAAAAAAAAATAGTTAATGTTTTGTATGCAGCTGATTCTTCGTTCTAGAATCGACGAAAAAATGAACGATGCGTATACGAAAACGTTAGAAAAAAAAGTTATCAATGCGTCATCGTGATCTTTTTTTAATGAACCTTCCTCCATTCACCGTTATTTCATACATTTATCGAAATAGTGTTTTCCGCGCAACAACACTAGGTTCATTATTTACACATCTATAACACGCAAGAGATTTTTCACATTTCCTTGAGGCGCAAATATTCGCTAAGTTTATTAGGAGACTTCGTTGAGCGAAATTCGTGCATGTTCCACACGAACGCGTTATTCGCGCCTTCACTTTTTAAATTCTTTTCTTACAGGGGGGGATACAAAGCCGTGAATATCGCAATCGACAAAATTAAGTATAATTTTTATTTTATATATTAAAATACTAACAAAAGAGACTCTTTTGCTAATGGTTCATGAATCGTATTTTTTAATAATCTTAACCATACCTAGGAAATCCCATAATTTTTAAGTTTTTTTTTCTAGGAAGACTATGATTAATTGTAGGCTAAAATTCAGCTTATTTTTGTTGCCTTAAGCCTACCGATAAATATGATTGTATACTTGTATAGGTGCTTATTTTTCCTTTCATCGTATTACTTGAAACTAATAATAAATACACGTTGTATAAAATATACTAGGAATTATATTTTTTTTTTTGTTTCTTTGTTTAGCAGTGAGACGCACTCTTTAAAACGAGGAACGCATTTCTTATATTTTTTTTTTAATATCTTTGATACATATACATATAAATATATATGTATGATATGACAAGAATTTTGTTTGAAGAGCATGAAAAATCTTGGAATAAAATGTCCTTTCCATAGGTGTTTTTCATTTGAAGCTCGTATTGTAAATGGTATAAAACACACGTAAAACGATACATACGGCAATTGATCGAGTTTTATCATTATTTTTTCTCGTTTATTTGCGTCTCAGGTAAATTTACTGTCGTACTAACTGCAAGAAATAATAAATGGAATCGTATTTTTTGTTTAAACGCGAAAACCAGCGTAACCAATTCCATCTTGTCATTTTATTCGCAATTGTAAACAGTGACGCGTGCGCACGTAATTATGTTAAATCTTATGTTCGTCTGCGCAATTTTTTTTCGCTGGTATCCAACCCTGCTAAACGGAACATTTATCACTTTTACTTTTTCATGTATATATAAAACAATTCTTTGGAATTAAAATTTTGGAATTTGATTCGCGTTTTATGTTGACAAATAAAAAATAAAAAAATATGTCTGTATATAAATAACTTTTTTTTTTTTTTTCAAAAAACTGGTTCTTGTATATAAATATATTTGAAAAGAATAGCCGGATCTGCGTAAAACTACTTAATTGGCTGTTTATTTTATTTATTAATTTTTTTTTTTAAATTGCCTAAAATGGATGAATCGACAAGTGACTTCGGAGGACTAGCTCGATATTTAGATTTTTTTGCAATATATAATATACAATTATATCTGAAATATCAAAGGTTATCGTTGCAAGAATGCTTCCTTTATTGTATTTTATTATTATTTTTCTTAAAATTTTTTCCCAATGACAGAAGTCACTCGACGCGGTTTATAAGGCCGCAAACTTTTTCAAAATTATTCTTTTACCTATCTTTTTTAATGTTCGTGAGTTCCATTTATAAAGAAGTTTTTCTTTCGTGGCATTTTTTTTTTGTCTTTTTATATATATATATATTTTTTTTTAATTTATGCACGTTTGCTCAAAAAAGTGGAATGCCTTTTTTTTACATTAGATGAGTTTTTTTTAAATATTTTAAGTATAAGCAGAATATACGTATCTCGTAAAGAGTGAGGCTATTAGTTATCATTTTTTTTTGTCTATACATGTTACAATAATAAGAGCTTTGAGATTGTAAAAATTATCAAAAAATCTATCACAATTACCATTTACACAACAATTAATGCTCGCAACCTGCTCCGCAGTCCCTTATCACGCTCTTCCGCAATTTCATTATTTTTTGCATCCGCTCCCCTGTTTTTTCTTTTTTTTTTTATATAATATTATTGTTAATTCAAACATCAAGGCAAATAAGGGGTGAATTTCAACAGTGGCCTAAATTAGCCAAGTAGTCTTTGACAGATAAAAATATGTAAATAGAGTAAATCTATACTAAAATATTCAAGTGTATGTGTGTATGTTTGCATGCGTGTATTTATGTCCGTGTACATGTCTTGACGTATTGAGCTTAATATATAATATAATAAAGGTAATATGTATTTTTTTATACTGAGACAAGCATTAAAATTGCTCGCCTCCCGTTTCCCTCCCGATTATACGTGTTTATTGTTATTTAATAATTAACACACGCACACGGGTTGGTTGTATATTGTTATTCTTATTTTGCGCAATCATTGCGTACCAATCTTTTTCGGATTCTTCAACTCATTCGAGAACTTCGGAATCACTATTCTTATTTCCTTCTCTCTTTTTTTTTTTTTTTTTTTATCCTGGTGTGTCTTTTTAGTCAACGTTCTTTTTTATTGTTCGCCAAAGCAATTAACGTGATAATCAGATCGCATGGTAAATTTCGACGATAATTCGAGTGTTTTTTGTTTTGTTGAAGTACTTACATAAATCATAAAAATACGTTATTCGAGCTGTGTAAAGAAGCTCACATATTCACCATTTTTCAAACTTTAGTTTTTGATTTTCGGATGTTTGTAAAATTATTTTCAATGGACGATTTTTACGATTTAACACTACATTAAAAAAAAAGCACATCGAATTTTCAAATTCATGACACGATTGAATAACGCGTTTTACTTCGATGAAATTTGGATATTTGTTTTTAAAATTAAGAGGAATACATTGTTCTGCTAAATACATTCTTTCGTATTTGCTCTTGGTTACTTTTTATTTTTTACTTTGTTTTTAAAACTTCGAGAAGTTTTAATTTCCAGTCTATGCAAAGATAACAAATCGCAAGAGACAATTCTTTAGTTCAGTGTGATCTATTCTCATTTCTTTTTAGTTACCGAAAATTCTTAATTTAAATATTTTTTTTCAATAATTTAGTATTAATATTTACCTAGCAACAATATCAGAGACTTTTTAAGGACACAACTTATCCTGACGATGCTATTATCACAGGCAATGTTAAATATAACTCTGCTAACCATGACTACTAAATATTTTCAGAATCATTCAAATTTCACTCTTAATGCTTATTAATATAAAAATTAAAGTCCCTAATGATATTTAGAGGAGTACTTTTATAACTGATTAGCTTAAGTGTAAATAGGCTTTGCATTAATGTTGATTCCACATATAAACTACATTTTTGTCTGGAGATACTTCTCAAGGGGAAGAAGTCTGACAATGACGCATAGATTAATAGCAACTCATGTTTCTATATTTAAAAAAATTGTATAATAAACCTATAGAAACATAGCAATATGAAATATACAGATATATTTTTACAATATATTGACATGTATATAATGTATAATACTTTGTACATATAAATATACGAATATATGTACATATAAGAAAATTATAGAAATATATCTATGCAAAACCTATGCGCGTTTATCAGACTCTTTCTTGAAATAAATTTTAGACTCTGTTCCTATAGCTATTTTTTCACATTTCACATCTTTCATACTGTCATAGAACTGTATATGTATGATCCATGTATAAATCATCGATTAAAAGTCCATCAATGATTTCTTTTTTTGTATAACTTTTTTCTTAATTTTACAATAAGTGTAGCAACTTTAGTGAAGCTAGTTTCAATAGTAAATTATTTACGGATGTGCTTGATAACATTGTTATGGCAAGTGTCATTTTTTGCAATTCGTGTTATTGTTAGATATGAAAGTAACTTATGTGTAGCAGAATTGCCAAATGTTGAGCGCAAATCTCACCTATCATATATATTTTTATCTTCCTTTCAATTGAATCAAACATTAAGGCTGATCATGTAAATAACCCTACAAAATATGTGTATTTCTATATGTATATATATTTGTGTATATATACGTGACTTTAATGAATTTTTCTTTTTTTTTTTTGTGGAATCTTATACTTTTTTTTTATATTTACATAAAATAGAAGTCGATTAGCAAATGTTTTGTTTCTTGTTTTTTTTAGCTCTACTTTTTCTTTCTCATTTTTTTTAAATATAATATTTACCATATATGAGGTTTCGTCCTTATTTTTGTCTAATACAGAAGGTGTATATATAGTATGTGTATATATACATATATATATATATTTTTTTAATGCATTTGCATGCTTCAAGTGGTAAACCATAATAAAGCATCCTGAGTAAATATTGTAACCATTATGTGTTTTGTAAAATTCAACAACACACATAAATGGAAATTAATTAAGTCGTATTTCTTAAATTAATAACCTCTCGTTTTTATACACTCATGCAGACTATGAAATTTTTATCTTGTTTTTCTCTTCGTTAGTAAACGTTTGATTTTTAACATGCTATAAGATTTGCATTCAATAACTTTCTATCACTTTTCACATAAAAATATAAATGTAGATATAAAGCAAGTTGAGAAAAAGAAGGAACATACTCATTCATATATATTAATTAAGAATACATCTGCTACAACAGCTGTTTTCTTATTGTTTTCCTTGTATGCACTTGTTTTAGATTCCATTTTTCACTTTTTACAAATATACTTTGGATATTGTAATGGCAGCGTTAACGAACCTTATTTGGGATAAAAAGTCAATGCGAAAGCAAAGCTGCTGGTCCAAGACTAGATAAAATTTGATTTACGAACGTTCTTAAAATACTGACGCGTTTTAACGTAATGCGTAAAAAACTGCTTGAAGAGCCGGATGCTCAAAATTTTTTTATTCAATAAAGAGCAGCTCTAATTGCGCAAGCAGTATTTTTATCCTGAATAATTTTCTAAAAACTCGATAAAATGGCAGTTAGCCAACTGAAAGCTGCGTGATGTTTTTTACAGACTATGTATGATGTCAAACTGTTAAAATGTTCATTCGCCTCCTACTTTGACTTATTTTTTTTTTTGTTTTTTTTTGTTTTTTTTTTGTTTTTGTTTTTTCTTTTGTTTTTTTTTTGTTCGTACTTTCATAAAACAAGAACACTCATAATACTCGTAAAACTATTAAAGCTGAATGCTGAATAATTCTTACTATTGCTTCAGTAGGCCCGAATATCAATTTGTGTAGTATCGCTTGGGCGTTCTCTCCTACCATTCGTTGAAAATAATATAGTTTTGAAAAGGTCCTTTTTCTTGTCTTGCGATTTTGCTATACAACTACTCTCACCTCAGACTATGTACAGTGTGTTGAGGACAAGAACGTGATGATTATTCTTTGCAAGTGTCACTATGAATCCTTCTGAAGTTATTTTCAGTCCACAACATCTTGATACCTAATAAAAAATGTTTTTTTATTTTATAAATTGGATGTAAACGTAATTCTATTTTCAGAATTAAATGTTATTCTTTACCTTGACATAGGGACATTCAAACTCAGAGATAAGAGAGCCATCTCTTGAAAAGACTGCGACATGAAATCGATTTCCGTGTGAATCTCCTATTAGAACATCTCCTGCATCGCTAATATCAATCCCATTAGGGAAACTTGTTATATTTTCACAGCCAATGCGACGAAGGAATTGACCATCTTCATTGAATACTACTACACAGTGGCCTTTGAAGTCACAAACGAAATATTCTTTTCCTATGTTTAAAACAAAATAATTAAAGAAAAATTTATTTCTTTACATGTAGATTGTTAAAATATCTAGTTACCACTGATAGCGATATCACTTGGCTCTCTCATATAGTCACTGCAATCAAACCACCTAAGAAGATCTCCATTATCACTGATTACAAAAACTGTTGGTGATACACTATCCACAGCCACAATATGTCCATGACCAGTAACTGCTAAGCCTGCTACAATATCAATATAGCGAATAGCAATCTTTTTTATGAAGTGACCATTTTTTGTGAAGATTTGCATCCTGGATCTTTCATTTCCTCTGTCACATACAACAAACTTTCCACTGTTTCTCATAACAGCTACTTTTCTTGGGTACCATAATTGTCCCTCTTCTTTTCCAGGTATTCCAAATTGAAATTTGAAGATGCCAGTTTTCTCAAACACCTACACAATTTTCATTTATTGCATAGAAATGATACTAATTAATAAATAGAATTATAAAAAATCAGCTTACTTGTATGCGGTGGTTGTTTGTATCAGCAACAATAATATCTTCGTCAGTACCTAAACAAAAGCCATGAGGAGAATTGAATTGGCCTTTGCTAGGGCCCAACTGACCAAATTTGCAGCGTATTTGCATTGGTGTTAACTTTGGATTATTAGTTCGAGTATGATTGTTAAAATTGTTTGATGTTGAATTTGATACATTTCCAACTGAATTACCTACTACAACAGGCATATTGTGCATAGAATCTCCTCCCATATCATCTAAGAAAAATTGTATGAGTAAAAATTATATTAAATTTAAAAATATTTTAATCTACACAATATAATTACCAGCTCCTTGCGATAATATAGGCGAAGTAGAGGAAGAAAGAGATTGAAATCCACCATTTAAAAGTGTATTACCAGTTAAATTTGCTATATTTGTTGCATCAACAATAACAGGTGAAGGTCCACGTCCAAGAACAAGATTACTGCCATTAATTGTTGGAGGATTTAAGTCTAAACAAAAATTATAAATGGTTATGACAGTAATATTCAAATTTTAAGCTTCATAAAATTTTGTTCAAATTACCTTGGTTACCCAATGAGTTTCCAAGTTTGGCCAAAGCTTGTAAATTATTAATAGCATGACTTGTCGAGCTCAGATCACCAGCAAAAAGATCAACAAGAGTAAAGGACGGAGTTGGGCTGGGGTTTGAACTTGGTCCTACGACTCCCGTATCGCCCGAAATTTCAACTTTTTCAGCAAGACTTGCTAGTTGTTGAAGGTTATACTCTTGAATGCTGGTAAGACCGTGCATAGAACCTGGAGAAATAGTAACAGGGACAGGTGGTGGTGGAGGAATACTGGGACTTGAGGCTGGAGGAATGATGTAAGATGTGTCACCTTCAAAAGAGGATTGCATTGATGCTGGAAGTGAGATTGGCGAACTTGCACTCATTGTACTAGGACAACCAACAGAATTATGGCTGACTTGTTGAGTTGATAGTCCAGGTAAACTTGCAACTGTATCAGTTGGGGATTTAACAACTGTTACATTTTCAGCATAAACTCTTCCAAAGGCCTCCTAAAAGTAAAAAGTGATTAATGACCATTGATTGCATTTTCTAAATATTAATTTAAAAAATATAGAAAAACTAACCTTAATAGTTTTTTCAAAGTTATTATAATCTGTTTGAAATTCTATTGTAGAAGAGATATTTGGCTTTGGCATATTTTTCAATAAATCAGATAGTTGATTAGTGACTACTCGATGAAGAGCTAGTATTTCTATAGCATCTCCATGCTCAAGAAGACGATTAGTAAATTGACATGCACATTCTATTTTTTCAACAGTTTTTTCAACACTAAAAAATGATTAAATTAGATTAATTCTTTATATTTACTATTCTTTTAAAGTTATAAATAAAGTAATTGCCTTACCTATGAAAAGAATCCATTATCTCAAGTTCTCTTTCAGAATGAACTTTCTCTAAATCCTGTAAAGCTATATCTCTGCACTTTTCAAGAATAGCTTTATAGCTTTGAAAAGTTTCTAAGATTAAATCTTTGGCTTGGTCACGTTGAGCTTGTAACTCACTAAGAGCATTTCCCAATTGAGAAGAAATTTGATCACAATCTCCTATCCGTGCTTTACTTTCATTTACCAAGTTAATTAATTCTTCTTTCTGCCTGGGTTCTGCATCTTTTAAACGTTCATATTGATGTTCTGGAGCTTTATGTTCAACAAGCAAACACTCATTGCAAATTGGTACCTATAATTAATTTAGCATAAAAATCTAGGTTCAAAGTAATATTTTAACAAAATAAAGTTGCGAGCTCAATATTTATTTCGCAACAAATTTTTTTATATATGTCTGTATATATAAATTTTAAACTTAATTAAAAAATGTAAAGATTCTTACTTGACAAGTGTAGCAGTAAAACTTCATGTTTTCTGTTGGATGAACCTCACAAAAGATTGGTTTGTGAATTGGTATTGCTTCGTCCGATCTTCTGAGATCATCAAATGCAATAACTTTGTGACTTTCAAAACATCTCATAAATTGATGAGCTGTGTTACAATTAGGACACAGAAAATTGGCACAGTCTGAGCAACGAGCCACTGCATTTTCCATAGCCTTGCAGGAGGTACAAAGTACTGAAGTATTTTTAATGGCTGACATGTCCAGAATATTAGTAAGAACATAGTCGCAAGGTAGGGAAGCTGCTCCTTTTGTGCCAACTTGAGTTTCTTGCTGGCATAATGGACAGGCAATAGTTGCATTGGCTTTGTGGTCTCCATCCTTAATACTAGGAAGCTTATCAAGACAACTTTCGCAAAAAACATGGAGGCAAGAGAGGACGCGTGGTGAGTTCAACTTGTCTGAACAAATCCCACAATGATTTTCGCTAGAGGAGTCGCCATTGTTGTAATTCATCTCTTCCAAGGAATCCACTTGATTTCTAGAATTGAAACTTGCACTTTTTTCTCCATAGCTTTCTGATCCATCTACTTCGTCGCTCTTCACAGATCCACTGTGTGAAGTGACAGACGTAACTGAATTGGTCCCATTGGGGACAGCTAAGGTTGTTGAAGCCATGGCTACTACTCGCTGATCCTTTAAATATTTTTAATTTATACTAAAAAAAAACTCAAAAGCTAAACAGTCAGTCTCCCTTGTATACACAAGCGTCGAGCGTTTTCAAGTATGGTCCTCTTCTATTCCACGAAAAGTGAGTACACAGCCCATAGCACCTTAGAAGCGACCGAAGCTTGCGTTAAAAAACCTCGTCGAAGACACGAGGAAAAAAGTTGCCGACTTACATTAGTTTCACATTAGAGATAGATACAGAAATACAATAAATAACAAGTGAAGAGCTTGATCAGTTTCGGAAAAAATTGGACTAGCGACGTATCGATGTGTGGTGTACGTAACGTGCGCGAGATATATATGACGGAACCCCGTCGAGCAGAGCCCCGGCGACTCGGTGAGACACTAGAAGAGTCGCACGGAGACGAATAAAGAGGGACTGCAAAAAAGGAGAGAGAAAGAGAGAAAGAGAGAGAGCCAGAAACAGTTGAGAGCGAGCGGGCGCTTGTTCGGCGATTTTTTTAGCTGTACCGGAGAAACAAAAACCTTCCCGAGCAATGAGCTATTCCGATGTTTCTCCTCTTCGTTGCGCTCCGTCGATCCTCCTTGCTGCTCGCTTTAGGTAAAAGAAGGCACGTCGGACGCGCGCAGTGTAATGCGCCTTGCCTGGCACTGTACTCGTCGGCGCACCTTCGCTCAATCACGCCCCTCGACCGCGGCGATGCGACCACCGCTTGCCATGTTGCTTTTTTCGCGCAGCTCGACGTGTCGCGTACTCGCGTGCACGTTTCCCTCCAATCTTCTCTTCCCGTCTCTTGAGCTCAGCTCGCGCAGCGCCCGACCTCACTGCACATCGCGCCTCTTTCGCTCACCTTGGAACAGATTATACGGATCCCTCTTTTTGGCTCTGCGTGTGTGCAACAGTGGTGTGCAAGTACCGCAGGCTTCGCTGCTCCACACAGCCAAGGTCCTTTGCTGGAGCTCTCGTAGCAGCAGAGCTTCTCCCTCCCCTGATATAGGATAGGGTACACCGCGACTCGCGAGAGACGCAGCCCCGTGCGCAAGCTTCCGCAGCTATTTGCGCCTGCCTGGGTGTGTGCTCGTTGCGCGAGTGCACTGCGTGTGGGACCTCGCGATTGGAAGAACGCGCAAGCGGCAAGACCCGCAGCGGACCTGAGCGAGAGCCACTCGATGCCTTGCAACACTGCTCGTGCTCGTCTTGCGTATAAGGTGTTCTTCTCCCTCTCTGTCTTGCTCGGCCCGAGGTTGTCCCTTCAGTATGAGTAGGTATAAACACCAGCCGCCACCCTATCTCTGCGCGCACATCGCACTCCCCCTTTTTTCGCGATATTATTATGTATGTATGCGCTCTATACCTATAGGGTAATTCTTTCCTATTTTCTATTCGCAGTCTTCGTCTCTTCGAAAATCGCTGTGTATCTTCGCGAACACGCGCACTTTATTCCCTTTGGTCTCACTACTTCCTCTTTCGTTTAATTTCTGCAAAAGCTTCCGATAAACAATTTAAGTAGGACGACGGGCTAAGAGTTAAGCTTCTATCCTTATCTTCTTCGGAATCGTCGCTTTGCGACGACGAGGCGGACAAGTTCCCCCTAGATCCAATATCACACGGTCGTCGGGTCGTGCCGCATTCGCGCAGAGCCAGAGCCAGAGCCAGGTCGGCACGAGCTCACGCTCGGTCAGATGTGTCTACTGCACAGGCGCACGCGCGGCCGCATGAGGCCGCAGACTCGGGAGTCGGGAGTCGCTCGACGCTCATAAACATCACACATCACCTATAGGTACGCGCACAATACCGTTTATACGATATTGCTTATATGTGCTTGAGTAAAGAGGCTTCGTCTACAATCCCTTGTATTTACTTATTAATTAAATTTATCCCAGTCACGAACGCTTAAGAACAAATCTACGGATTTTTTACTTTTGTATGATGGATGCAATAATACGATCACGACTCCACACACTGATAAAAAACTTAGACTGAATATAGGTATAGCTACCTATACATATACGTACTTATGTACTTACTTGCAATTCAAATGTTCTCACTCCTCCTGTTATGCAACGGATATATACTTTAAACCGTTGTAATATTTATAATTAACAATATCTTTTAACCAGTTAGTATTATATTGTTCAATTTTTTCTGATGTAACATTAAATCTTAATGCATCTACAAAAAAAAAATGCACGAGAATACATTAACATTGAAAAATTCAATCAAATTTTCTATTTTACATTTATAAAATTCTAATACATATATAAAACAATTAGATGAATAAATTATTTAAAAGCGACAAAACTGCCATTATTTATAGTTGTAAGTTAAAAAACCGCTGCGCCAATTCATCGGCACGTGGCTTCCTCATTAAATTGTACAACTTTTTTCTGAAAATCAAAATTTTGCCATAAAAAAATCAACAAATGAACATAACAAAAAAAAAGAAAACATTGTTTCGAGATTTAAAAAAAATTTCATTAAAATCGGATATGATCCTGAGTTATAATTCCACTTCTACACACACGCGTGCGCACGTGCGCACGCACAGCATTTTCTAAAAACGTCATGAAATAATCCAAAAACACACAAAACAAATTTATAAAATGTTTTTATAGAAACTTTTTTATTTACTATTACAAAGTTTCTTCAGTGACGAAGCAAAATTGTATGCAAATGAATATATAGTCAAAGAATGATAAAATATTGATAATTCGGACTTATAATAATTTATAACCCATAAAAAAAAAAAAATAATAATAATAATAATAATAATAATTACAACATGTGTATAGATATATTTATAATATAGCTAGAAATGAATAGTTTACAAGCTAAACGTGAGACACGTGAAAATAGTTGCAAAAAGAATGCAACGATCTCAATCGGAATTTCAAGTTATAATGTTTATAAGGAACTTGAAAGCACGCGGCAGTTGATTAAATCATTATCTGTAAAGTATGCATCTTTCTTTCTGCACATACCTAGGTGTGCTCTGGAAGAATAGCCGTAAAAGTATGCACTGGGTTTAAACCAATCGCGATTGAGATCTATCGGATTGACGTAACTCGGGGATTAAGCTCAATTCCGATTGGTCAACGCGATCATTTGGTTCGTTTATTTTGTTTTTATGCTGTGTGATGGTCCTGTGGATGCCAATTAAATATCTCGGGAAAGATAGATCGAGTGAGAGAGAAGGGAGGCTCGCGGGAGTCGCGGGTCGGCGCGAGCGAGACAAAGGCGAGCGCCAGGGCGAGAGAAAGACAAGGAGGCAAAGGTAGCCATGGTTGAGCGATCTGTGTGCGTGCGAGTGGTCTGCGAGTGAGTAGTGTCCATTGTGCCAACTGCCAGTGCATATAGTCCAGACTCGAGAGTGAACGCACGCGAGCGCGTAGTGCGCGTACTCATCGATGTTTACCATTGACTGCGAGTGCTAAGAAGTCTCAACTCTGAACGTCTTGTCGCGCAGAAGAGTCCTTGTCAGCTCGAGGTTCCAAATAGCTTATTGGATTGTCATCAGGGCCAGCTGAGGGTGCAGCTCGAGGGGTTCGCGGAAGTCGCGAGTAGGAGCTGGTGCGGGGCCAGCGCTAGGCCCGTGTGATATACTGTGATGTCGCATCAGCGGCGGAGCTCGCTAGTGCACGATCGCATAAATATAAGCCATTGGGACGAGCGCTGACTCGCAGACCTCGACGCTCGGGGCTTCGACACAGCTGTTCGTGCGTCTGCACGTGGCTTTTCCCCAAAAATCCACGCGAGCCGCGGGTGAGCAAGCAGTCGTTCGTGAAAGAAGACAGCACGAGTGTCGTGTCGTAGTAGTGCGCGGATACACTGCGGGACGAGTGTGTGGGTGCGCCAAGGCGAGACTGCTGTTTCGAGACTCGGAAGTCAGAGGCTCATGGCCGCTCGCGTGCTGTAGTGCGTCCGGCCCGACGAGTCGACGCCTACGGACGTGGCCATTGCTATCACGACGAGTACGTCGTCCCCATCCCGGACGCGGGCTCGGTTCCCGTCGGTAAGAGGAATCGACTCGAGCTGCCGAGACGAGGCCGCTCTCAGGCTCTCCGATTTAATTAGGTAATAGAGGCTGCAAGAGAACGGGAGAAGAAGTAGGATAGAAGAACCTCGGTAAGATGACGATTCTCTCGAAAAAGAAGCAGAGTGGGAACAAGGACAGGCGGGGCGAAAGCTCGAGCGGACCCGAGGTAGACGTACACGGGGTCCAGAGCGAGCATGGCGCCGCTGGATCTATAAATCATCCCAACAGTCCCTACCAGGTGCGTTTGCTATTTATTATTGCACGCCACCTCCTTTTACCGCAGTAGCCTATTTATCGCCTCCTTTGCGCTTTTCGCATTTTTCGGGAGAGGTATACACTTACAAGCTTCGTGCTTATCTTAGCTAATGACGCGCTAGTTATTATTCAGTTTTACTCTATTGGAGATTATTTACACTATTTTTCATTGAACAGTGGAAGCATTAAATTTTGCTGCTGAAAATTGAAAACTGATTGATTTTTCTAATGGTCACTTATCGTGTCTAGTACATTCACTAGATATGTAAATATTCATAATTGATAATGTTTTCATTGTAAAAGTCTTAAATTTATACTTGTATTTTTCTTAATACTTAATTTGTAGGTTAATTATTTCAATGCTATCTAACTGGTATTCTCTTTTTTCTTATTTTATTTATTTTTTTTTTAAATACTCGACAGGTACGAAGTAGTAATGGTTTCACGGTAGATTTGCATGGAGTACAAAATGATCATAATCCTGGTTCAATAGTGCTTACTGCTGGTGGTTCATACGAGGTAAATAATAGTATTTTCTTATACAAATTTCAACATATTTCTATTTTCTGTAATTTATTGATTTGTTGTAGGGTAATGTTGATCGTCGAGAGGAAAAACACTTTGATGAGAGTGGAAGTTCCAGTCATGGCAAACGTCATCGTAGACGAGCTAGCCCACATACGTAAGTCACTAATTTTTTTTTAATTGAAAATTGTTTAAAATATTACTTGGATAGCGTTTATGAATACTTATAACAATTTTAGTGGATGTATCAGCAGAAGTTCTCGTAATAAAAGAGAACGTGAAAGAGAAAGAGGTCGTGGTTCTGGAACAAATGTTGGTACTGGTAATGAACGAGAAAGAGAAAGAGAAAGAGAACACGAAAGACAGTCGAGTCCTCCAATTGATTCCAATAGTAGTGGACCATTACCAGGTAAACTCAACTTTCAACATCACTTATAACAAAATTCATTTTATTGTGAATAACTTTTTAAATATCTAATAAACTTTCCAGAAAAAATGAATTTAAAATTTAAAAAGCATTATATCACTATTAATTCCGATAAATTTTGGTAATCTACAAAAAGAAAAATTTAAAAGTTCATCAACTGATGTATAGGATTAATCATGCACAGACTCGAATTTTGTATTGCTAACTATAAAATCTTTGCATCTCATATCCCAACTATGTATTAATATTTAAAATTATACAGTTTCCTGGATTGCAGTGATTTATTAGAGTTATTTTGAATTTTGTCAACTTTCATACAATTTGAGAAATTTTTGTTTCATTATTAAATGTGAGGATTTTATTATATAAATTTTTTTTTGTATTTAATGGGGCAACCTGTAAATAAATAAATAAATAAATAAATTATTAATTGTATGAAGCAAAGTAGAATAAACTTCCTGTGCATTTGAAGAATTAAGATTATCAGTGAATTCAAGTCTTTGGTTGTCATTTTGAGAAATATTCTAATATGCTAACTGCATCAGTTAGTTTTGTAATTTTTGATTTAATATATTTTTGCTATAGTAGAGACATCTTTGTCTGTTTAATATTAAATAAATTAATATACTTTTTAAAATCAATTTGACCTATCTGATATTTAACTTGCTAATCATAATTTGAATAATTAGGGGGGGAAGGTGCTGTTATGTCTAGTAGTCGAATGGCCATTGTTGCTGCAGCTGCAAATCTTGAACATGAATTGGCCAATGGATATAACAGTGGAGATGAATACACTGGTAGAACTGGAAACAACTTGACACTTGCAGAATGGCAAGAGGTATGTATTACTAGTCGTAATTTTTTTGAGTTTATAAATAACAGACCATAAATTAATTATTTATTCTTTAACAGCGTGATAGATGGTTTGAAAAAAGGTTAAGGAAAATGGGTTTTATTGTAAAAAAGATGGGAGAAGATGGTGCTTGCCTTTTCAGAGCGGTAGCAGATCAAGTATATGGAGATCAAGAGATGCACAGTGTGGTTCGAAAACATTGCATGGATTACATTGTAAATATTCTTATATTATTTTACGCAATAAAAGAGGACTATGAATAATATATCTATAACTATTAATTTGTAGGCAGCCAATCAAGAATTTTTTTCACATTTCGTTGCTGAAGATTTCAGCACTTACGTTGACCGGAAGCGACAGGAATATGTTCATGGAAATCATATAGAAATGCAAGCTATGTCAGAAATGTATAATCGCAGTATTGAATTATTTTGTTATAGTACAGGTATTTTTTAAAATATATTTTACAAAAATATATTCTTTAATGATAAATAAATGTTAAAATAATAATATTTTATTGTTACTTTTTGAATGTAGAACCAATTAACATCTTTCATGGCATGCTAAAAAGTGATAATGAACCTATAAGATTGTCTTATCAAAGAGGAAGTCACTACAATAGTATTGTAGATCCTTATAAAGCAACAATTGGTGTTGGTCTTGGTTTACCATCATTTAACCCTGGTGCAGCTGACAGAGCATTAATTTCTGATGCTGTGAGGCAAAGCGAAGATTTGCACATAGAACAGGTAGATATTTCTTTATTGTGAGTATAAACTTATACAAATATTAAATTTGATTTTTCTTTTTTAATTTAGACGATGCTGGAAGATAAAATAAAAGCTACTGATTGGGAAGCAACAAATGAAGCTATTGAAGAGCAAGTAGCTAGAGAAAGTTACCTACAATGGTTACGAGATAATGAAATGAGAAAAGCAGTAAGTTTGTTTAATGCCGAATTGGTACAATTTTTATTTAAAAAGTAAAGTACATAGACAAATTTAATTACAGAGATCAGCAAGTAGTAGCAGCACAAGTACAGTAACAAGTGCTCAAAATAGTCATTTTCACTCACATAGTAGTCGAACACAACAAAGAAGTCATTGTTCTTCTCCTACCTCAGTGAGCCAACCTAATCAGGAATCTTTACGTAATTCTCCAAAAGTAAGTTGGTAGATTAATTGATTCACATAATAGTATATTACCTCCCATGTAGCGTATTGTATTTTTCAGCCTAGCGAGGCCGAAATTATAACCTTTCGGCCTGCTAGGCTGAAAACAATATTTATTTTCATTTATACTATCAACTACTAATAATAAAATGATTTATTTTTAGGTGAATGAGAATTTACGTTATAGTAAAAGATCTCCACAGCATCAATCAAGTTCTGGAATACCATTTCTTCCATCTGATTACAAAACTCCCTCAACTGGCCCGCAAGAGCCAGTCCCTGGCAGTAGTAAGGAAATACAGACATCTCCCGATATGTCTCTTTTCAATCGTCTTCCTCCAGAAGTTTTTGGTGAATGTTAATTACATTATATACAAATTCTGAAATGTTACCTTGCAATTTATAAGATTATCATATTATTATAAATAATACCTTTTAACTATATTTAGGTTTAACCGACTGGGAAGACAGTGATATTCTATCAAAGGTGCTAGCTACATCACAGCAAGAATATCTAGATAGCTTAAAACAAACACGCACCTCTGGAAGCGATTCCAGCGACACAACTGAATCTGCTAATAGTTGAATGATGTATACTAAAGGACGATATAAATATGTATGCATTATATATATATATATCTGTATATATATATAGATATATAGATATATAGATATATAGATATATATATATATATCTTCTCGTTTCAAGAGAAGTCATTTTAAAAGAATTCCGATCACAGGATGTATACATTTTTACGTCGTAGAACGAATTGATCAAACGACACAGTGCGCTCAATGTCAGCGCAAGTTCCCCTCGCTCATTTTTCAATGAATCTTAAATTTATTCTTTTTTCATGGTTTATTTTCTTTTAAAGAAAAAAATTATTTAATGCGTAATACAATTTATTAACTTTGTTTGTTCACATGACTTTCTATCTATCTATATATGCTCTTTTAATTTGCTATTTTTTTTCTTTTTTCTAATTGGAAACATTGTGAGAGATTTTACGCAAAACACTGCTGCATTTTGATTTGTATAAGGAAATGATAAATAAATATGAGTCGTTGTAAAAGTACGTAGTTCCGTCGTACTTTGAAAGTGACTCGTGTATTGTAATAACAGTATTATTATTGATGTCGATGACCTTTACATCCTTGATCCAAGCCCTTGCTCCAACGAATCGCTTGACTTTATTTAGTACGATTACACGATTAAATCAAGAATAAGCCGTTCGCAGAATGAGCGACAGTAACATGCAAATTAAAAATTTTCATTTTGAAGCCTTATTGGGAAAAGGAACCTTTGGGTAGGATCATTTCTTTCTGTTCTTCTATTTATTTATTTTTTTATTTATTGAATTGTTTACAATTCATTGCTGTTATTAGAAAAGTTTACCTGGTCTCGCGTGTGAAAGATTTAAGGCAGTTCGTGATCAAGGTGCAGGAACAGAATCCCAGCAATACCTGGATCAGCAAGGTAAATCGAAATAATGAAAATGTTGTTCGAAAGATGATTACGGGGGAGGTGAAATGCATGCGAATTTTGAGACACCCTAACGTCGTGTCTTACTACGGTGCCTGGCAGGAGTTGGGGAATTTCTACATACTGATGGAATACGCTGCACGAGGCACTTTGAAAAATCTTTTGGATAAAAGAACCGCGCCTTTACACGAACAAGTATGAGCACGGGGCACAGTCATTTTACTCTGTGATAGTTTCTTTTTAACAATACTATTATTTTTGTGTAGGATTGTTTGTATTTATTTGCCCAAGTTGTACTAGGAGTTCATCACATACACTCGAAGAATATACTTCATCGAGATCTGAAACCGGAGAATATTATGCTTACAGGACGCATGGGAGATATAGTGAAGATTGGTGATTTTGGTCTCTCCAGAGATTTCCAGGAGTACGTTTTGAAATTATATAGTAATTGACTGCATTAGCTATGAGGAATTATAATCTAATTACGATTTTATTTTTCAGAAACAATTCAAGTCATGCAGGAACGTATTACTACATAGCCCCTGAGATGCTGCGGAAGCAGCCGTACGATTTCAAAAGCGATGTTTGGAGCATGGGAGTCGTTCTCTATGAGATGCTTACTAAAGAGCTTGCCTTCCCGGCCTTAGTAATAAAATCTTATAATTTTATTACAGCATAAAAAACGGAGAAACTAATAAACTTAAGCTTACTTTTAACCTTTTCTCTATTGGTTCATTGCAGAGTATCCGGGAAATGATCGAGATGATGAGTAAAAAACCGTTAGAATTATTCAAAGCTTCGGATGTTTCAAGACATAGTAAAATTATAGTCTACAAGATGCTACAGGAGGAATCCAATAAACGACCCTCGACTAGATTGCTCCTGCTATGTCCCTCTCTCGCTCCACACGTAACCAAAGTCTACTTGAATCTTGGTCGCGCTTACGCTTCATCATCAAAGGGCTTCGGATTCGGTATCTTTCATCAATTCTTCAATAAATTATCGAGCGACATCGGCTCCTGATCAATTTCTGCCACAATATATTGCTATTTCTTTAAGGTTGATTTCATTTTTTAAATTTTTAATTTGTTAATAATTTTTTAAAATAATTTTAATTTTTAATTCGTTATTCATATTAAATTATCGCTAGTTTTATACAATAGAAAAAAATGATATATAATATTAAGAAATTTAAACGATTTTACATAAATATTAAATAATAAAAAATACTGAATTTATGATAAATTGCACACGAAGCGTTTGTAAATTACAGCGTATAAAATAAATAAAAAAAATTCATCGATCATTTAAATTTGGACTACAACTCTTGGGATCCTGCGTTGGCTGGTCTAGCCGCATTAGGACGTGCTAAAAAAAAAGATTGCATAATTAGCTGTTGATTTGATTGAAAATGTGTTTAATTGACTATAGTAATAAAAAAGTTTACTTGGACAAGCTTGAGGCTGGAATTTGACATCGTCGATGGCAAAGCCACCGTTGCTCGCGCTTCCCTCCAAAATCAATCGGTAAGGCGATCTGCCTTCGATCGTCACCTGGGCCCAAGTCCACGAGGGTCTTGGATTATTGAAACCTTTGGCCGTCAATGTCCAAAGCTAAGTGAAATATAAAATAAAGAGTTGTAAAATAGTAGTAAAATAATAAGAGCTAACGCGATAAGTAATAATATGTTATATAAAAATGACCAGTTGTTGATTAGACTCCTCGTCGTCCTGGCTAGCCTCGGGCGATCCATTAGCCTCCTGTCCGGCTGACATTTTGATGATTCTGAGGCTAGTAGACTCCTCGACACCGAAGGCAACGAACCAGAAGCTGAAGCAAGTGAGCTCGTCGTCGGGCTGAGCGGCGATTAAGGGCGAGCGCAGTCTAACCTCGCGTTTCTGGTTCGGTGAAAATATGTCAAAGAAGACGAAGTCGCCGGACGAGCCAAAGGTCTTATCCAGAAGCTGCGCCGGACGGTGGTTTGGAAAGGCTCGCTGCCACTGCAGCCGCGGGTCACTGACACCTCCGCCCGTCATGTTCTCCCAGCCGCACAAGCCCTTCTCGAAACTGCAGTCCTCTGCGCTCACTACCGCGCTCGCTGGCCTCACTACGTATCATTTTCTTTGTTTATTAATATACGAATACGATTTATCGAAATAGGAGAGCATAGCGTTGTGTTGTTACCAGTGCAGTTGCCAGTATAGAATGCAATGTCATCGATAGCTATGTTGCCATTGGCACGATTTGGTCCCCAGGTACCCTCGAAAGCGACGTGAAAGTCCCGTCTCTCCGTTATACTAGCCTGGGCGTAGTTCCAGGTGGGCCCTTGATTATTGTACAACTGCCAGACAGGTCTCGCTGCGTCAATAGGTTCCCCCACCGGTTGAATCAGCACTCTCAAGACGCCTAAAAGTTTTCTTATGCTAAATTTATTGCCACAATGCGATCCGACTTATGGTCTGAGGCGTGTGCGAAAACTGCTGGAATTTGGTTGTCGGCATGAG
>JAWWEN010000048.1:7647819-7672294 GCA_035582955.1 Sycophila texana | reverse complement strand
GAAGTCCACGTGGAAATCCACATGGAATTCCACATGGAATTTCCACGTGGAATTCCACATGGATTTTTTCAACAGGGGGCCTCTATTTTGAACATGAAAATCTCAAAATCCATTGAGTAATGTTACCGTTATATTTGAGAAAAATCCACGATTCCCGATTTCGTCCCTCCCCTAATTAGCGTATAACACAATCAGAATTACAAAATTCAGTATATAAAAAAATTACCATTGCAAGGAAAGGCGAGCCTCATCGACGCGGCCTTTTGAGATGAGCCAGACAGGCGACTCGGGTATGAGGAACTGGACGAGGAAGATCGGCACGAGGCCGTAGACGATGCTCAGCCAGGCGACGAGGCGCCAAGGTAGGAAGGCGCCCTTCACGTACGAGATCACCATGCCGAACGAGGCGAGGGTGGGCCCGCAGGAGATCAGGGAGCCGCGCAGCTCCGGACGGGCCACCTCCGTGATGTACACGATGGCCGGCGAGGTTGCCAGGGCCGTGGCCAGGCCCGCCAGCAGGCGGCCCACCAGGATCATCGGGACGTTCTGCGCCAGCGCTATGAGGACCCAGCCGATGACGCAGGGGATCGCGCCGATCTGCAGGGTGCGCAGCCGGCCGAAGCTCTCCATCAGGAAGCCGCCTATGAGCGCGCCTAGCGGCGCCGTTATCACTACCAAACTCGCTGATGCCCGGCGAATTTTTTTATTTTTTAGTATTGATTTATTTATTTATTTATTTATTTATTTTAGATATTGACACATAAATTTTAGAGATTTTTTTTTAGGCACATCGCGCTTTTAATCACACTCACCGACCCACGAGGTTTCCGTTTTCGTTGCGTGAATGTCCGGATCTTTGCCTTCGAGATTCGGAATGAGCACCGCCGAGTAGGCCATGCTGAGTCCGACCGATATGTGAAATGTCGCTGCGATTATACATGCTGCTATCTAAGCGACACATACACACACACACAGTTATACAAATGGCAAATTTGTTACCGCTTTTTTTTTTTTTTTTTTTTAAAGTTCTTTTTAAATTTTAATCAACCTACTTCTGGTATGGCGTTCTTGAGCTTTGTGGGCTCGGCGTAGCCTTTGTTCAGACTTCGACTCGACACGATGGCATCTTTAAAACACTCGCGTTCATTTTCTTCAATATTTTTCGACGCCTCGCGCTCGACACTGTAACAAAAATCCCTGACTGTAGTCATATATTGCATTTCATTTATATTCGTGTGATACTTTCGTTATTAAAAAAAAATAATAATAATCATTACACTTTGTTTATAACAAGTGAGGATGTGGACAGTATAGGCTTGTATCTCTTTCAGGATTAAAAACAAAAGTTTTACGAGTATGTATGGCTCTACTATATCGGAGAGAAATTATAAATTACGAATTACCGATACGAGCGACGTCGAACGATTTGCTGAGTGGCGAATAAAAATCAGAGACAATATCCTTGATCCAGAAAGCATCTCATGTTTTAAAGCCCCTCGTCGAAATCGATTCCCCTCTCTTTATTCGCTGGATAAAAAAAACTTGAGCAATCTTACGAGCTATCGAGCTTAAAAAGCTTTATCAATAATGAGAAGAGAAATTTGTTATTCCGCGAATGCCTATTTTGTAAATTAAATTTTATTAGTGATCTTTACGTAAAACTCTCCCCGCAAGGGACATTATATACCTTTCGTAACATCTTTTTAAGAAAATTATATTTACCCTTAGTACATTATGATAGATTCGGTATTAAAGCTTCAAAGGCCAATATCATTAAAGTATTCAATACATTAGCTTTGGACGGAGAAAATGAAATGAAACCCTGGTGTGCTCGCGTTCATTTTGTAGTCACGTATATATATGCAAAAAAATCGTTCGATCGGCCTTAAAAATGCAAAAAATGTGACTCGTAAAGTGTCAACATGCATTATAAGCGATGATGAGTTGGCGAAAAATGAAATTTTCTCACAAACGATAACAAAAGCATTCAAATCTTATCGGCTGAAAAGCGTCATTATGCGTATGCGAAAAAATTTGAAAATTGTGAACTCTTAAATTTTCCGACAATTTTTTTTTTTCAAACCGTCTCTAAATTGACGGAATGTTCGAATCACTGTGGAGAAGAAAAAAAATGCGAGAAAAAGGAAGCGTCATCTCGAGTAATTGTATTTCTAATTTGCGGTGGTCAGAAAATACTTTAACACTCGCAAACAATTGTAAATTAACACTGCCGTTAAACGTTTGTATTAAGGAAATATCTCTTTTTAACATCGCATCATATAACGAGCTCGTCTGATTGAATAATTGATCGCAATCAATTAATTGATTATATCTATTTTTTAAGAGGAGCTGACGCACTCGGAACCGAATTATCGCAAACTTCCTTTATATGTATACGTGCATTAAGAAATTAGCGAGTAAAGTAGTATACTATCTATCGATTGCGAACCGATGAATTTTATCGCGATAACGTATCGATATTATATTTACCAATAAAAATCCCTGGAGAACTTCTGCAATGTCATAATACCCAAGTGGATGTCGTCATAAAATAAAAGGCTTTTATAATACCTAGCAATTATAGAAGCCCCCATTCATTGTTCTAATAATCGTCATCTTTACGCACACGATAAAAAAAGCTCTTCAATTGTTAAGTGCTCAAGGAATTGGGTAAATAATTTGAGAAAATAAAAAAGAAACATTTTTATTCATAATTTTTTTTTCACAGTATCTACTAGGATTTTAGCCTGCGAAAAATGGCAATGCTCTAATCGCTGTAGATAAAATGAAAAAGAATCACTGTAGGAAGGTATACGGCAGGAATGATAGATTGAGCAGGAAAATAATAATATCGAATTTCAGGCTTCGCAGACGAGTCTTTTCATTTCAAGCTATTAAATCTGACCTTGGAGCAGTCTCTTCGATATTTAATACTTAATTTATTAAACATACGTGTTTCAAGTAAAAAGTGAATAAAAGGTCGATCGTTGGAATATTGAAAAGGAGCGAATGTGTGCTACTAGTTTACAAAAAAAAAGCCAAACTGAATCGACGTCGGATTAATAGTCGTCATAACAAGGTTTATGCAAGTGCTTATGTTCATAACGTCAGTCGAATATATAGTATGGTCCTTATGCTCAGTCTGAGAGTACGTTAGTTTTAGCCTTTTGGCCTTTCACCCTTTCGGCCTTTTTACATCGCCAAACAAGTTATTACTTATATTACCGCCTCTAAAACGATCCAAGAGGCAGCTCCTCTGAGTGAATGTTCCTTCATTATAATTTTCAAACTTATTCACAAAATACTCTTATTTTATCTCAACATGGAAGTGCAGTTACGTGCAAAAAGTATATTTGTACAATCGTTACACAGACATTTAAAAAAAAAAAATACACAAAAATATGGACGGAATTTGGAGTCAGTTTTTCTGAGAAACATACCTCAAGGCGTAAGGATCCATCTTGGCCGAATTGGTCCGTCAAAGTTGAGAGTGAAAAGCAAAGTTTGGCACTGCAGTCAAACTGTGAGCTTTTTAAGAAAGAAAGCTAATAAATTCGTTTGTCCAGTCAGCTTTGACGGATCTTTGATTGGCTGGCCATCGTTTTTTTTGTCAACTGACTAGCTGGAACGAAAATAAATCGAGAGAACGCTAATTAGTTGACTTATTATTTAACGACTTCATTAATGGCGGTGGCACTTTTTATTTAACTTTTAATCAACAACAATAAAGTAATCCATGCTAAATGTTTGTTAAGTCTTGGCCACGATATATGCAGTCGAATAAAAAGAAAACACAAGTATTCTTGCTTTTCGACATCTTTATTAATACCTTTGACCTACTGTTTTGCACAATATCTCGTCAAAATATGTAAATTTCAACTATAATAAACGCGATGAAATATGCCGCTTTGTAAATGACTATACGGTCTATTTATTAACACGAGGACGAATTGAGAAAAAAAAAACTAAAATTCTAATTAAAACGTTTATTAAACACACTTTTACAAAATTTTACTGCATTAACAATAAAAATTTGCCAGTCACTACAGTAATAACTTTGATTGGAAGATTATTCCTCGTGCACGCACACCGGACGAGAAAGGTTTTTAGTCTCGGTGTTTAACAAATAAGAAAATGAAAAAAAAAAAACTAAAAAAAAAAATCACTTACTTATTTTCCGGCAGCCGTAACTTCTGCAACGGCTTTTAGCGACTGATTTATTTAATCGGCATCGGCACCGGTAGCAAAATCCCGAGGACGCCGGTGCACGCGAGCGCATATTATGTCACTCTCTCGTGTTATCTCATGGATGAAGCAGTTTCTCCGTTCGAGTTTTAGTCAAATCAACTTTCCGAGAATTATTAATAAGAGTCAAGAGGCAAGTTTACTTAACAAAAGGATAGAAAAAGAAAGATGACTGATCGAACTTGAAAATTTTGAAATTCGAGTAGTCGATCTTTATTTAAAAAGGAGAAAAGACAAAGGAGCGCTCCGTTATCGCAGGCAGGAACGGTTGGCATTTTATTCCGCGTGCACTCGCCGATACCCGAGACTTTAAAGAATAATGCAGAAGAAAGACTCGGAGGTGTCTGAGATCGGTCTAGGCAACTTATCGAAATCTACTCATCGAAAGAAATATTATCGCTCATTGTATAATTCTTAATTTTAAGCGATTAAATTTTAATCAAACTTTTATTCTACCAAACGATTTTAAAATGTCGAACGGAGCGAATGCAAGGCGCGCGATCTTCGAAAAAAAAAGGAAGAAAGAAAACAAGAAGAGGACCAAAGTATAAACCGAAAGATCTAGCCGTTGGGCTCGGGCTCTCGGCGCGCTGAAAATAAGCTACAGTTCGCGAAATTTCTTTTGTCAGACACTGTACTTGTGGCTGATTTAACTGTTTGCTTTTTGCTGGGAGAAAGAGGCTGTGCTGCGTCGGTGCAGTCTAGGTGCCATAGGCCTATACGCGACTGCCACCGCCATCGGCCTTTCGCAACGGCGAATAAAAAGAATCGCGAAATTTTTTTTTTTTTATTTTTTCAAGCGCACCTCAAAAAAAAAACAAAAAAAAAAAGAATAAAAAAATTTAAAAACCTAAAGAAACGCACATTCTTGCTCCGCAGCGAACGCTCGACTCCGCTCCGTAAGTTAAAACCGCGCAGTGTGTCCGGGGCAAGTTGGAGCGCAGCTTACCTTGCGATTCCCCGGAGTGCGGATCACTTTCCCCGGGCGAGAGTCGCATGGGACAAAGGGGGGCCGGCAACGCGCCGCGGCAACTCGGCGCCTCGATGCAACGGACCGAAGGGATGACTGGTACACGGCGGTGGGTCTATTGTGCCCGCACGAATGTGTATAGTTGTAACACTTACACACTTCGGGCGGCGGGCTGTATGCGAGCTGCTGGCTGGTCAAGCCGCGACTGATGGCACGCACGAGTTTGCGGGCCGCGAGCCGCGCGAGCCGCGCGCCATCCAGACAGTCGGCCTGAGAGCTCATATAGCCGCAGTCGACAGCCCCTTCACGATCGGGCTAAAGCCAGCAAAGCATAGCGTAGCACACTTAGCTTCGATTTCTTATCCAACCTTTTCTTCTTCTTGCGCTTATGTGCTCGCGCTTGCGGCTCTCGGCTCGCGTGGACTCTGTGTAAACCCTATATCGATTCTACCCGCGGACTATATGCTTATATTGCGTTCGGTCATGTGGTTCAAGATCAAAACATGACGGATATATCGTTTTTCTTTTTATTGCTGTTAAAGGTATTATGGTTGTGTGGTTAATTTCAATTAAGACACTTTGAATGTTGCCCTTACTAAATTAAGATAATCTGCTACTGTGAGAATTGCTGCTACTATTAAAAAAGTACTGATGAATTATTTGATTTCAGTACTGCTATTAGGTGTACGTATTATATATTGGTAACTGCTAAAATTAAAACTACTGGGTGAGAGTTGGTGAACGAACTGTTGCATATGCTACTAGTGGAAACTATTGATGAACCATTTGATTTTATCTATTTTAATTTTAATATATATGATGACGCTATATTATTCTGTCATTTGACTCTCTTATTAAGTAGTATTAATTATTTTAAGATAAGACTGTAATATCACTAATGTATAACATTTTTTCTGTAAAACTTAAAATGACGTTGATACTTTCACTTCATTATAAGTGATATATTGTAAACTTTTGTAAATACTACTGTATTTTACAATAAACATCTATTCTATTCTATACTATTCTACTTCAATAGGAAATTGGCAACTACTCAAAATAAACTACTTGATAAGAGTTAAAGTTGAATAAAATTTGCTATAATTCTAATAAAAATTAGTATATTTTATAGCAAACCCGAGTCATACTCGATTTCCGCAAAATTTTACTTTATTTACTTTATTTACTTTATTGATTTAGCAATTGTTATATATTTCATCAATTTTATAATATTTTTCATAAAAAATTAGTAAAATACGAGAAAAATTATCAGATAATAAATTAAAAAAAAAAAATAAATAATTTCAAAATTTATTATATGTTATCAATTAAATTTAATATAAAATATGGTAATTTTACTATATTACAAACTTTCATAATAAAATTTATGCAACTCTATGCGTGAAGCACTGCTTCGTTGTCGTTGCATAAATTAGTGTTCGATACTCGCGTCAGAAGTGATTTCTGGACTCGGGTGAATTATCGTGCACCCCTGCTTTGCTCGGACGCTAAACACACATTCGTTCAAATTGTCGCTTAACATACTATAATTATGTTTTACATGTATAAAAATTATTATCTATTAAAGCAAAATTTATCATATTATATATAGTAAAATTTTAATTTCATGAATTTTACTATTAAAATAGAAAAATTTATTGAAAGCAAGTATATCCCTGCATTACTATATGTATATATAATATATAGCCATTTTTACTATAGTTTTGTAAATTTTGCTATAACCTTTTTCCAGTGTAATGAATTTTTTTATTTAAGTAGCAAATTGTATTCCTATGTAGTTTACCTGAAGTCGCTCTTCACTAATTAGCCACTAATTGCCAATTTATAGCTGGACTAATGAAATTCGTCAAAAGTTCACTAGTAGTCCATCAGAAGTTTATACAATTATTACAATTTTTAAATATTTTTTTTTTCAGTATTGCAGTATTCTTATACTTTTTAATGGTCGGCTCTTCTCTAGCTTTTTAAACTTCACTAAGACGAAGTGTCTTTTAATTTTCTGACAAACGGGAATTGGCTTTGAAGACTGTGAGAGGCTAGAAACTGGCTTTAATAGTCAAATATTGCAGTGTGCATTGTCGCGCGAGCTTAACCCGAGAAGCTTGCTAATTAAGTTGATTCGTTAACGCCAACTACTCCTTCCTTATATTTCACTTTTTTTCTTATCCTATATCGCACTTCGTTTGACGCAAGTGGCGGACACCGACGTATTCGAGAACGTAAAAATTCTTCATTCTGTCGTTGAACTAAATAAATTTTTATGCACTATAGTTGGAATAATGATAAAAAAAAATTATTTTTTTTCTTCAAGGCTGCGTGCAGACTTAAAATAATACAGTAGTATTTCAATGTCACTGTATGTACGTCTGGTTATTGTTATTGCATTATTTTTCAGTCTGTTCGTTTGAGATTGCGTGTACAGTTTATGAAAATGATAAAGTCAAAGGTGATTCATTGCTCTCAAGCTGAATTCATGAAAGGAATTACATTTTTATTATTTTTTAAAAAGTGCGTCCATCTAAAAATTAGTAAAACGAAAAAAATATAAAATTCGTTAATTGAAGCTGCAATCGTTTTAATTCGTGATCCAATACACACGTACAGAAAGGCAATGTAAATTAACACCGTCAGATTCGTTATCAGACGGGGGTCATCAATGTTAATGAATAATCGTAACATTTATTTATTTTTTTATTCGATTTCAATTTTATAACGTTCAATCATTCATCAGTTTTATGAGTTAATATTCGGTTTTCATTAGTTTCTTCATTAGGTAGGTACGCTCAATTATGAATTACGGCATCGTAAAAAGCATGTCTAAATCGTAATAGTTTAATATCTTTCGCACTTTATTTTGCATAATATATTGTTCCGTATATACCTCATACGTACTTTTGTATCAAAATAATAATGAAGACGGTCAGCGAAAATCAAATAAAACGTACGACAAGAGTATCAATAACATAATGGCAAAACAAATGTTATTGATTTTGTATGATGAAGAGGGGTAAGGGTTACCATAAGTGCACTGTATGTGACATTGAATCCGTTTTTTAAATAAAATTGTTATTTCAGCGTGTAAAAGTGTAAAAAGACCAACACCAGCTTATTTTAATCTCCAATTACGTAAGAAGTGCGAAATTCTGAGAAACGAGAAAGAAATGCGAAAGAAGTAAATGAGAAATGGTAAAAAAGGGAGTTTCAGAAGTCAAGAATAAATAATACAAATTGACCTTGTAATCTAAGAGTTGATCAGTTAAATACGCTTCGAGAAGGATCGCATTCTCGCTGTTATATTTTTCAAACATTTAATAAGTTCAATTAATCGTTTAACCCAGAAACTTGCCCAATAAGCGCGAATCCACTGACGCTATCTACTACTCGCATTTCACGTTCGAACGTCTACTCTTAAATGTGCAAATTTTGCTACGTTATTTAAGAAACGAACAAATTAATCTGATTAGCACTTACTTAATTCGTTATCGAAAAATTACGTCAATGTGTTCTGCGTAATTCAGATAAAAGATAATTTAAAAAATCTATCCTCAATATATTTATTTTCAATTACGCTTTTTTAATTACATATTAATAAAACATCTTCCTTCTTTTCTTTCATAAAAAGTAGTGCAAATTAATTTCTTTAAAATATTTGCAAATTACCTCACTGATGTCCTATAATTGGTGCATTGTTTAGATTCTCGAACAAATCCAAACAACTATGCTGTACCTTTTTAATATTGCCAAATTTTTTTTTATATATCACTTGCTTAAAAAAAAAATACATTGAGGATAATTTTTACCTTTTCAATCTTATATAGCATATACGTGACTTCCAGAAAAGCTGCTTAATTTTTGTTTAAAAATTTATTAAACTGCAGATTTAGTAGATGTAAAGATACCTTAGTGCACCTGGAATGACGAAAACAGTTGAAAACTTAACATTTCCAGTGATACCAGAGTAGTTCCTCTTTGTTGAAAATATTTCCCAAGGAAACTATTTAAATCCAAAAATTGTTTTTATACTGATCTGAAAACAATATTTTTATTTTAAAATGACGTACGTCATTTTCCGTTTAGAATTTTTCGAGAAGTGCTTAGTTCTTTTTTCGTAAGCTGTTAAATATCGGAATCCGAAATTTTAATTCTGCAAATAAGCTGAAAATATTGTTTTGAGATTGAAAAAAAACGATTTTTGCAGTAGATTTGTTATTACGAAATTTGTTAATGATTCCTTCTAAAAAAAGGTGAGAAATGTAAATATACATAACGGGATCTCCCGTTTTATATACAAAGTAATAAATTATAGAAAAGAGAAAACGCAACAAATTTTGTACAAAATTGTCGCACTTTTTTTTTTTAATTTTTCGTAAGATGCTTTCTGTTAGGAATAGTTCACATTAAAATAAATAACACTGTACAAGTCTTCGCAATTTATTTTTAAAACTACTTAACAAGCTCATTAGTGGTGCAAGTCTTTGATGACCTCTTGTCAAATCATAAAAATTAAAATGTTCAGACTAATCAACTATAATCAAGATATTATTATTTTCAAAATTTTTCACAATGCATCGAAAAAAAAATAGCGACGTATTAAGATAAAAATAAAGTAACGCGTGATTTATAACTACAATTATTAATTAATACTTCGATGTAATACTCACGTGTGGTAATCGGCCATATCAGTCGAGACTGTGCGGCATGCAAGTCCTCGCACTTTGCCGACCCTCCCAAGCAGGTAAAGCAGCAAGGAGGCAAGCAGGCGAGCGCAGCCTCCTCGCCGCTCTTGGCTTCACTCCTGAGGTCGAGACAAATCTTTTGGCTAACGGCCCGCTAAAATTTTCGGCTCCTATAATGCTTCGCGAAAATCGCGCGCATCATCAGCTGACTATATAGCCAATTTAAGCTCAATATACCTGTATCGTATGTTTACGCAGACGTGCCCTGCGGACCAATGTGTACCTAAATTTGAATCTCGCGCAGCCTTGAGCTGGGTCCCGCCAATACCCGCTGTTCTTTTCCGTTGCTTCCATGACGTTATGTCGCTAGATGCTAGCCGATAGGTACTTAGATTGCGGATTTGCAGCTACCAGTTGACGGTGCTACGTTGACGTCTTTTACACTGACATTTGACGCAAAAATTGGCGAATTTTTAAATTTCGCGCGCTAAGGGTTTGCATTCGATTCATCCAGCGACTAGCGAGATTTATCGAAACTCTTTCGAGTTGTGAGCAACGGTGTAACTATCGACTTTTCGTAGGTGTCGCACGGCGCATGTTCATCATGTGATGTGACAGTAGAGCAGACACCCTTCGCGCATCAGAGGCAGGAGTAGAGGCGAGAATCTTGATTGTTAGCAAAGAAATTTCGTTAATTGAAAATCATGGGAGCTTCCGTGGTGCCTATTCTCTTCTTTACAATCGTTTGGGGTGTCGTCGGTATAGTGCTGCCGTTTTTCGTACCTAAGGGCCCAAATAAGGGGTAAGTTGTTGTCTAGCTATTCTGAAGAAGACTGCATCAAATTTTGATTCCCGATCGCAGATCTTTACATTTTTCTGTCTTTTTGCAGAATCTTGCAAGTTATTTTGATGCTAACAGCATTTACGTGTTGGTTGTTGTGAGTATACGCTTAAATATTTCATCGAGTGGTCATCAACGAATCATCCAATTAATTGGACACTTTTTGTTTGCAGTTGGTTGTGTTGCTACATGGCTCAAATGAATCCTCTTGTAGGTCCTGCTTTGAAAAGGAACACCATTCTTTTAATGGGCAGAGAATGGGTAAGTAAATGAGACACTTAAATTCTGATTTATCGGTAAAAAATTAAGTAAACTAACAAGCGTATTTTTACTTACCAACTTATTAAACTTGAAAGAGTAAATATCATGAGAATTAAAACAAAGTTATTTTAATTTATTTGTAATATCGGTAAGAAATCTAATTTTTGAAATATTGCCATTGACTATACCTTTACAAATTTAAATTAGTTCTAAATTATGAGATATTTGAATTGTTTGTATACACAAATACTTTAGTATATACAGAAATAGAATAAGCTACTGCGATGTATTATATTATCACAAAGATATCTATATAAGTAAACTTACTAATACTTTATATTGTTTTTGCAGCAAACTCCAAATCCATTCGCAAGTCCGCAATGAAGAGTATATGTAAATACATTATTATAAAGAAAACATTCGTTAGAATTTGTAAAATATAAAAGAAATTATTTCATTTTCAATGTGCACAGTCTACTACCGCTCATCATTGAAACGAGATTGTCATTAATATGTATCTTAATGTTATTAGTGAAAATTCAATGTTATTCTTGAACAAACAAAAAAAATGTGTAAAGTACTGTAAAATATTTATTTGAAGAAAAAAGGGACCTTATTCTATACATTCAATACGTTATTATATGTTCACCATTTATGAAAAAGAAATAAACTAATGATTATTTTATAAAATTGTTATTTGCAATTGTAACCAATGTAATATTAACCACTTCACATAGTAATTTTTTAAGTATTTGTCGACTTGATTTAAAAAAACATATTTCCATATCTTCAACACAGTTTATAGTACTTATTAGTGTAAAAAATTAATAAGATGACTAAAAACTGCAGCAAAAATTTTGCTTGTACCAAATCAATTTACTTTACATTTCTCATACGCACAACCTTCGAAATAATTTAATACATAAAAAATATCAAATATTTCACGCATTATAATGAAACAATAAAGTGATTTCTCCAATATCAATGATTTTCTTTGAGAATTAATGCTGAAAAATTGTGCATAAGAGTATTACCTTTAAAAAAAAGTATACAGTACCAATCTGGCAACACTGGCGCGTTGACGTCAGCTGGTAATCGTGACGCGACACTTCGGAGTTCAGTCTTCAGTAGGGAAAACAATAATGGAGGCTTGCAATGCCGTCGAGCGCGAAGTGGACAAAGTTTTGCTAAAATTCGGAGCCATAAACGATCATGCGGACATCACACTGCGGGATCTCGTCAAACACATCGAGTCCCTCAAACAGGAGCTGGAGGAAGGTATGTAGGCGTCGAGCGAGCCCGTGGGATCCGCGCGTCAAAACAAAGGCTAAGTAAGGCCTTCAAAACATTGCCATCTTTACTAGAGGTTTCTATTTCTGGCGCGACGGCTGCTTTTATCTTTCATTCTCCTGCCTTGTTCTCTTTTTTCACACTGTTTTGATACTCACAGTGTCGATCGAATTTACATGTTGACCTAGTGGAAGTTTACGGGGGGTTGGATACTCATTAATAAATAATATAACATTCGAAGGTGCAGCTTTGTTAACAAGTGGAAATTCAGGCTGCCTTTGGTATTGCATTAAAACTAATTGATCTGAGTAGAGCTGCAGGATTGGAAAAAACTGTTGGATTTGAATTTATCTTTTTGTTTATTTGTTTTGCAGCACCACCTGACCATGAACTGACACCAGGTCAAGTTCAAGTCCTACAACAAGCAATGACCAAAGCAAGAGACACAGTGCAAAGATTGGCCACTGATCACCGCGAATTACACAGTACTGTCTCAAAAGTTGGTAAAGCAATAGACAGGAATTTCATAGCCGATTTTGCCAGCACAAGCAGAGAAGATGTTTTCGCAGGTGCTGAAAAAACACATCTCCTGAACCAAGTTATTTGTCAACACTTTTACCGGCAGGGGATGTTAGATATAGCCGATGAATTAGCAGCGGTAAACATTTTTTTTACATTTTACCATCGATTATTTGTATTCATGTATAAGTAAATGTATAAGTAATAAATGTTTAATTTAGGAAGCTGGAATTAAGACTGATGAAGGAAGAAAAGAACCTTTCACAGAGTTAAATTACATTCTTGATTGTTTAAAACAAAAAAATTTAGAACCAGCTCTAGAATGGGCTACAAAACACAGAGAAGCTCTTATAGCACAAGTATATTTTTCCTTCAATATATTGTTTCACATTTAAAAAATATGTAATTTTCAATTGCGATTATATTTTTCAGAATTCTTCCTTAGAATTTAAATTACATAGGCTACAATTTATAAGGTTGGTTGAACAAGGACCAAGTAAGCAAAATGAAGCTATCGCTTATGCTCGCAAGCATTTAACACAATTTGTAAACCGACACGAAAAAGAAGTGCAATCACTCATGGGCACATTGTTGTACCTACCAAATGGAATTCGATCCTCCCCATACAGTCACCTATTGGATCCTACATTGTGGCTTGATATCCATGATGTTTTTACAAAAGAAGCGTGTACACTTTTAGGATTAAGCGTTGAGAGTCCTCTTTCAGTTTGGTAAATATTCATAAAAATTATTTGAAATGTGAGAAAGAAGATATATATTGCTATGTAAAATTTCTTTTTAATTTTTCAGTATAAATGCTGGAATCACAGCACTCCCTGCTCTTCTGAATATAAAACAAGTCATGCAACAACGACAAGTTGCTGGAATTTGGAGTGGGAAAGATGAACTTCCTGTAAGATTATTATATTATTATTTTAAACATCGATTGATCGATATTCAAATTTGTATTTAATAATGCTATGAATCAATAGATCGAGATTGACTTGGGAAAACAAGGCCGTTATCACTCGGTTTTCGCTTGTCCAATCTTGAGGCAACAAAGTACAGAAAACAATCCACCAATGAAGTTAGTCTGCGGCCACGTCATTTCGCGAGACGCCCTTAATAAACTTACTAATGCCAACAAGTATGTCGTTCAGAAGCGTTAAAAGTAAGAATTATGATAGCGAAAACACTTTTTAAAGGAACCAATTTGTTTCCAGATTGAAATGCCCTTACTGCCCAGTGGATCAAAATCCAGAAGATGCCAGGCTTATTTACTTCTAGTTTGCTGTGATAACCGAGGAAGACGTATTTGTATGATACCTTAAAAGAATATTATTCTCCCATGACTAGTATTAGATTTTTATTATGGTGCGTAACTCACTAACGCGTTTTTCATGTACAGTAAGTTTTTTAGATTTAATTTTGATCTATATATTGGCTGATGAGAATTCAAACATTTGAGAATTAGAGAACTAAAAAAAACAGAAATTCCAAGAGTTCATTTTTTATTATTTATAGAAACATTTTTATCGAAAAGTAGGGGGTTTCTCTTTTTAATTTCTTTTTGTAGAGGAATGAGACAAGAGAAGAGTAAAAGCGCCAAAACTTTAGTAATAAAAAAAAGTCTTTAATTAATAGAAAAATTTTAAAGGAATCAAGAAAAACTGTAAATTAAACTATTTCTAATTGAAACTAAAGTTGAAAGTTGAAAATTTGCAAATTTTTTTTTCTCAAAATAAAACACATTTCGAACTCTGTCATATACGTCGCAAAACTTTTCGAAGTAAAAATGTTCACGAGGGGAGAAAATAACGGACACGGTGTATCCTATAATTCTGTTACTACGATGAAAGAGCAGTTTTTTTACGAGTGCGTATTGAAAGAAAAGCGCTTTTTGTACATATTAAATAACAAACGCACTGAATTAAAATGTTGACTCCTATAAGCTACGATGATCGTCATAATATTGGCTCATTCATTGAAAATTTTGAAGGATTCCAATGTTGTCATTCTTATGGTACAATGCTTCAAGCAGCGACATTATGAATGATAACCAAAATATTTATTTACATAAAAATGAATGATTTTCAATCTCAGAATCGATAATAAATTAACCAGACAGTTACGGATAACTGCAGTTGTAAGTAAATAAAATTACTGTAGGTTTAGATAGTCATTACGAGTCTAAGAAGTTTGGAAAAAAAGTAGCTGTTTTATATATTGATGATACATTAAATAATAAATGTTATACTTTGAAACAAATAATTTATTATGTTAGTTATCATTCTTATCATTTGCATCTAAGTTCTTTTACAATTTTGTATATATATAAAAGTTAGATAGTACCACAGAATACAGATATTTTTATTTTGTTTTAGTTTTAATACCTAACATGCTACATAGATTTTCGGTTTTTTATATAACTAAATCCTTTTGAAAATATAAATAACAGATTAAATATAACAGAGTGACGACATGTCATAAATAAATCGTTAATGTTTATTAAAACAAATTCTGCTTGTTTAACAACAAACTAATGAAATTGTTACAACTACCTAATTAAAAAATCTCACTCCTAGTAAAAAATAAGTTGTAAAGAAGACAAGTAAAGCATCTCGTCTGTTGTTTTCTAATAAACTTATATATATATAAACGATATATTAAAAGAAAAGGTGGTAAAGTTGTCTAGGTGGTTAACAACTATAAACTTGTTTACGCGCTTTAGATAAAAAAAAATTGAATGTTATTCACGAGGAGGGAAATAAGCAGGTTGTAAAACTGCAAATCACGATAAAACGACAAGTGTGATGGGCTAATTAAATGAATAAAGAAATCGAATTAAATAATATACATGCAATTTATAAATGTCTCCGATATAATCTATGTCGTTTTTCCTAAATAATGACTTAAGTTCATTTTTCTAAATTCAGATTGCATTTTGTAAGTTTATACAAATTAATGAATCTTGATAATTATAATTTTAATTTAATAATCTCTATACATATAAGATTTTTCAATAAATGAATATATTGCTCGTTTAAAAAAATTATACATTTTGCCTGTTAACAAAAATTAAAAAATTAAATTTTTACAAAAATGTCTTTTTTTTTACTTGCATAAAAAAAGGGACCGAAGTCTTTATGAAAGGAAACTACAGAGATAATTCCTAATGTTCTTGGGGTACAGCGGAAATAAAAAGATAAACTAAAAATTGGAATCTGATTTAATGGCTACGTATAATTTATTACATAAGTAAATGTTTCCAGCTTCTCCGGAATAATAAATAATAAAAGGATTTACTTTTAAATAACAAGATAAACATTCATAAAACCTGTCATTTTGAAAGAAATATGTACCTAAATGGTGACTGTGGTATTTGACTGTGACGTGAATAAATTGAATTCAAGAAAAAATCATAATATCTTCTTTCAATTGATTCCCCTGCAGTTTAAATGGTTCAAACAAATAAGCGAGAAAAACACACTCAACGGCACTGATTATATTTCCATTTGAATTTATTTGTTACAGAACATTTTTCGTATACACATTGATTCGTTATTACATTATACACTAATCGACCAATTTTTATTTTTTACGTACGGTTAAGCTGATCGAGTTCATTGCCATAAATCCCCGAAAAGAATTGCCTTTTTTTATCAACTTTCTAACGCTTACAATTTCATCTCGCCCATATCAAATCCTTTTAAATTTCCCGTACCAATTATTAATTACAGAAACGAATTAATTATTAATTGTCAAAAATCAAACGATCCTTAAGTGTATATATCATCCAACAGAAAATAAAAGAGTTTAATTAATGTATTATTTATTGTCGTAGGTACACATAGCTGTTTACGAAGAGAACCGAAGGTACGCCATATAAGAATGTACACTGATAATTATCATGTATTATTCGTTCTTCATCGAAACTCGACTGAGATTGTATTTAATTATATTTTATTTACTTTTTTTCTTATTTTTTTTTTCTTACTTTTTTTTTCTTACATAGTGCATTTAAATCGGACCCATACACCAGCTGATAATAAGATGTGCAATTTACGACACAACGATTACATTGAATACAAGTCACTTCTTCGCACGACAAGACATCATTTAGAATCCATTAGGAGACTTCAAACCGTACGTTGCCGCGGAAAGTATATGATACAATATACTATACGGATAGGTACATAAGCTCATCTGCGGTGGACTCCTCTCTCCTCCCATTTCGCTCCCTTTCGAAACGTCACTCTACTTCGACGCCTAAACGCAGATACCAACGATGATTTTTTTTTTTTTTTAATTAGCTGATCTCACATTCGGATTATTCTTCAGAATTTTTATATATATTTTAGTTATAATTCGTGACGCTGATTACTTCCGGTTATATTGCTTGCGAGAAAATCAGACATCCCTTGCCGATCATGACGTTCGATGTAACGCGATTTGGGCTCTGTTTATCGTGCGATTATACGTGGTTACCAAAGCCTTTTTTTTTTTAATTAGCCTGAAAGGGTGACCGGGGAGTTTATGCGATTTCTTTGCTTATTGTCTGTTCACAATAGCAGCCCTCGTCGAGTAACTAATTTTCTTGGAATCATTACAGCGATTATACAATTTTCCTTTTTTTTTTTTATACAGAAGGTAATTCAAGTGCACGACAAATTGTGATAAATATCCGTCTTCGCCTCGTTTAAACATTTTGGCCTTATAATATTGGAGTTGTTTTATTTTGATTAATCGCGACGAACTTTTTTCCATTACGATGCTACACTCTTATACAATTTATGCGGATGGTCGTGTAATTATACTTTCATTACTTTTACTTTAACTAACATATTTTTTCTTTTTTTCTTTTTTTAACATAGTGTAATTTATCATGTAACTTTTTCTTTTTCTCAAACGATTAAACTTATTCTATTGATACGCATATATTCTTCGCTGAATATACCAATAATACAATTCTTCATTTTTATTGTGCGCGAAATGAGAAGAAAAGCTTCTGTAAGACGTAAAAGTTTATAAAAGAAAAAAGTACATCACAGTGGTTTGTGAGCTTTCGGTAACGAACTAACCATCGTGAAGTGGAAGCTTTCAACGTAAAAAGTGGCTATGTGATTTTTATTGAAAATGCGTTTCGGTCAATTGATATTGCACCGGTAAATTCGTTAATAACCACGGAGGAAAAAACATCGAGAGTTCGTTGTACTCCGATTGATTTTAACGCTGCACAATAATAACTTTTTTTTTAACAGCTTCCATCTGTTTGATTGCACCTGCAATTCGACTTGCCAAGCGTTGCTTTAGTCTCCTTTATGTCAGCTCATGATATACGGTTAACTATTATACTTATTTCCCTATTTTTTTACGTTATATACTTACAGATGCTCTTTAATTCTTTGTTTATTTTTTCTTTATAATATAGATCACATTTCATTTATTTTAACGAATTATTTGCTACGTAAAGGTATCACTGACCTTTGAGAACGAGGTAAACCCTGGCGGAAAAAAATGTTTGTTATTTTCTGATATTATCCGATATTTTCTGATATTTTTTGATATTTTCTGATAAATAGTCCAAATTCAGACAAAAAATATCAGAAAATAACAAAAAAAAAATTTCCGCCAGGGAACGTTACTGAATACAGAGTAAGAGATAAAAAGATTCAAATTGAGAACCCATAGTGAATATTTTTTTATAGGACGTCTGTTCTTTCTCCTTTCGTCGTCTATATTTAAATTACTGTTGCAGTATTTACAATAGTCGAGAAATTACAGGCTTTAACTCGTGATCTATTATATCTTTCTTTTTCATAAACGATGCACAATTGTTGTTCCGAACACATATACTGATGCAGCGCGACTTTTTGCGTCTGCCGTCACTTTCATAAATGTTACTGATCTCTTTTCTCCAATTTGCATATACTATTTTTGTGGCTTCGTTCCTCAAATTCGTGGTGATCGAATTGACTCACTTTTCGTTCCGGGAGTAGGTGCGCAGAACACACCTATTTATTCGTGGAATTTTGCAGTCGGAAACTGTTTATATTTATATTTTTTCTTTTCGTGTACTTAATGCTGAATAAGTGAAATTTACTCGGTTGCACTTACTTCACGTAAAAAAATGCCTGCCAATTATTGTAAAAAATTGGCAGAAAATTTTGACGTGAAATAAGTCACTGCTCACTTGTTTGATTTAAGTTTTACTTATTCAACTTTATATCTTCTCTTTAAATGTCAATTAAACTTGACGTAATGAATAAACTTGTCAACTGAACAATTATAAAGTTTAAATTTTTTTTTTTAAATTTTTTACTTATTTATTTTTACTTTTTTTTGCAAGCCCCTCTTTGCAGTACTAGATGAAACTAAATGAATCAAAGCAGAATACTATATTTAATTTCTCTATATTACGATTACTCCATCTATATTGGTTACTCGATTATCGTACGCTTATAGTAATATATATATAGATTTATCGTGCAATTTAGACATGTCATATACCGATAAAAGTTACAGTACAGTAGCTTAGGATCTCAATAATCAGACAAGTATAGCTAATTTAACGTCGAGACAAAATCTACCAACATTTTTCTTTTTGCCGATAAATAAAACAAATACAAGACAGATAATGTTTTTATTCACTCTAATAGTTTTACGACACGCACGAATTTCAACACCTTTTTTTTTTTTAATTTTTTTCATTTATATTGCCAGTACTCGATATTTGTTTAGAATATTTTTTATATGCTATTTTCGCTATATGCACGCTCGTATAACATTTTTCTCTATATAGAATATACATTTTTGATATCATATAACTTGTATATTGCTTCTACGAATACTACACTAGGGGCAAATTTTTCATTGTACTTTTTTTTTATCAAAAAATACAGTGAAATTATAATCCGAAACGAGAGGTAAAATAATTCGAAACGCTTTGCGAGTTTCCTGCTGCAAATTCTCTTTTAAGTTTCTCATGATCACCAGAAATTCGAAGTACGCTCCACAGTATCGATATACAATTTTCGTCAAAGTCCGTGAATATAATTCGGTAGAAGAAACGTCCGACAGCAGCGTCGGGGAAATATATTTTGTAACAACATTTATAAGCGATTAATGTTATACACATACAAGTACGTACATTTAACACTCATTTTCCCCTACCATGTAGCTGTAGTACGTTTCAATTTTTTTTTTTTTTTTTAGTTCATAGTCGGTCATTGATGAGAGAGCCGTTATTCGAACATGCATTTCATATTTTTATAATAAATTTTTTTAATCCAAAAGGTGAGAACTCCTTCATGCTTTCCCGATCGCTTGGCACGGTTTCCCTGCAGCCATTCAGGGAATCCAAATCGGGCGGTTCTCCGTAAAATTTATTTTGTTTATTCAAATTTTGAAAAAAAAACGACTCCTCGGAAAGATTGTCCTAAATCGAGATTATTTCGTATGCCGGTATTGTGTTTAGTTGTGCAACGATCTTGCATTTGGTATTTTGTATTTGGTATTTGTTTATTATAATATATAAGTTATATATATCGCATTGTTTCAGTAACCAAGTTTTATTGTAAACACTGAATTAAAAAATAGAAATTTTACTGTTTATTTTCTGTTATAATTTTAAAACCGTGAGAATAGCATTTTTTATTTATTTTTTAATCCATTGTTTATCAATAAAATATTATTGGGTTTAATGAAAACCTACTCGACTACCTTTGCAAAACATAAATTGACTTAAATTCATAATATTTAATTCATATAATTGCTACGTTTATCGTCTTTCTAGTTATTTATTTATTTTTTTTTTATTAAATAATCATCTGTAAGATTACGTAACTACAATAATGAACTATTATATCGATTACGTCGATGAATTAGTGATTCAGAGATAGTATTATGCATTTTTACAACAAAATATAGTTATCCTAACAATTAAAAGGATCATCAGCTTAAATTCTTTTTGAACAACCTTCATTTAAGTTATATATTCATCATGAATCAAAGTTGACTAAACTGACATTTTTAGCAATATTTCCAGAAAGTATATTACGATCTTGTGTTATTTTTTCATATAAAAAAATACATTGGATACATTCAAAATTCTGATAGTCTTTGAGATTCGTTAATTAAATTACACAAATAATAGATAAATTCTGATTTTTAAATAAATAGACAAATTAAGATTTTTAAATAATTTGCCTTAGTACAGGGCTATTTAACAGAAATATTATTTGTACAGATATTAGAGAATAAAATTATTTAACAACTATTAGACTACAACCGTTTTAAAATGTTTATGGATCGTCTTCTTCGTTTTTGTAATTTACATAACGCACTGAAGATTTTTCTCCAGCAATTAATGACTGTAATTAAATAATTGTTATTAGAAATTTATATTTTTGTATTTTTTTTTTATTTTTCGAACAATAATAAACCGATCGGTTAATGCCACTATTTACCTTTTTCTCTTCTTTTGTAGGGGGAGCTTTTAAGAAGTACATGAATGGTGCGTAAATGAAATTCAAAATAGCTATTCCAAAAAGCATCCATTCAAAGCCAATAGTATTCACCAAAGTTCCACTTAACGCAGGTCCTAAAAAAATAACAATAAATTAACTTTTAATTTTTTTAATTTAGCCATTGGCCAATAAAGCAGGTAACGACTGTCGATATTACCGTTTTCCGGTAAAGTAGATATAACGATACATTGAATTAACGGTAATAGTATATTGTAAATTTGTGATATATACATATAAAACATGAAAAATGTGAAAATAAAAAAATTTTGGTAAATCTGAAAATCTTCGCTAAATGGCCGAAAAAATGAAGAAAATTTCAAAATTTCAAAATCCAAAAATTTCTTCATTTTCGAAGCATCGGTGGTTCAGTGGTAGAATGCTCGCCTGCCACGCGGGCGGCCCGGGTTCGATTCCCGGCCGATGCATTTTTTTTTTTTTTTTAATAATTATTAATTATAAACAAACAAGCTTTCGTGATAAACAATATTTAATAATTTTTTGCTAAAGTACTTACCAATTGCAAAACCGAGACAAAAAGCTACATCACCAATAGCGTAAACGCTTCCATAAACTGCACTATGCCTTATATCTACGAGGTAACCGAGTTCCGGCATCATTGAACTATCAACCATTCCAATGGCAAATCCCAAACCAGCATTTGGTATAATTAAGTGATCGATGCTTTTTGCTAAAGGAATCTGAACATTCAATGAATAATTTAAGTCTTTGTCGTTTATTAATTAATCTCTATGAATAATTTTTAATAATTTTTGAAAAAGATACGTACACACATCAAACAGAAACCAATAACGACGAGACCAATAAGCGCGGCCAACCATCTGAAAAGAAATAGACAGATTTAACATAAAGACGAATGAAGAAATATTATGACGAATGAAGAAAATATTCTACCTAGAGTTTTAAAATTTTATATTATTTTATCAGAAGAAAAGTTTACAACAATATCTGTTACAGCAATATTAGATTAAAGATTATAATACATTCAGAGATCACCATAATGTAATTTTTGTAATTACTTTTGTAATTCTCCATATTTTAAAAATTGCATAAACGAAAGAGCATAGACAATAATTAATATTTTTAATTATACTGAAAAATCCAATCGCACCTGCCCATTCTGTGTCCCAAGGGTCCAAAAAGATTTGTCCCTATGAGGTAGCTTATACTTGCAGGTAAAAATGTTGCGCCTTGTTTCCATCTACTCGCACTCATTGTGTCCATCATCCAAATAGGTAAACTCGGTTCCAACATAGCGATACCCATATTTGCAAATGTTATGGCACCTAATTTATTTAATCGATTCCATTAATCAAGTGAAGCAATTTTATTAAGTATTTTATGTATAATGACTAATATTTTACCTGCTGCAAGAATGATGTAAGGATCAGTGACTAATGCCTTTAAACTTGGTGGTTCCGCTTCCGTGTAAACTACTGAAGGTTGGAGAACCAATAACTGCAGTACTAAAATAAATAAACATGTTTAAATTATTAAATCTCTTTAGGGATGATTAATAGGGATGATTTGAGATCGGCTTATCGTTATCGAAAATGCGAAGTATCCTTTCAACATGTGAAATTAAAACAGTTATTGATTCAGAAAATTTACATACATCCGTCTCCGAGAGCTAATGCTGATAGAATAAGGAAAGGTGCGGATTTTCCAACGAATTCGTACATGAGACCACCGAAAGGTGGTCCAATAAGCACACCAAGGGCAAGTCCACCAAGTGCTATTCCCATAGCGTTTCCTCGCTCTTTGTCGTCCTGATAACGTTCGGCCAACATTCCCATACCTTTAAATTAAGTAGAAAAAGATTGCTTTTAAAATATAAATGCAATGTAGGATCGACACTTTCTTTTTCCTTTTTTTTTTTATTTTACCAGAAACACTGGAGCAAGAAGAACCGATGCCCTGAAGAGCACGAGCCAAAAATAAAATTCCGTAACTCCGGCCAAAAGCAAAAATTAAAGTTGATAAAAACATTATGATGAAACCAGTGAACATAGGAATACTGTATCCAATTCTGGGAAAACATTATTTATGTTTATTATTTGTGTTAAAATCATACATTATAAGCTAACAAAGTTTTGCAATGTTAAACTATAATAAATTTATTTGTTGTATTTAATGCTTGACTTTGTTAGTCTAACGTAAGTAAAAGAAAAAATTGTTCATAAATACTTGTGTGTTAAAGGTCCCACTATAGGATTAGCCAACAGTTGTACAAAGGCCTTTGAAGCAAACATCATACCAACAGCAACAGTTTCTTCTAGCAGCTCTTGATGCCTCTCCTTTTTTTCCAGCAATTCAGCAGCAGTTTGATTTATCGTTGTCGTCTCTTTAAGAAAAAGAAAGTATACAAAAAATTTAACAAATAAATTTAATTTACTTATTTTTTTCCACGCGCTATTACGTTACTTCTTTTTCAAAATGAAAATTCTTAACAATATTATACAATATTATACAATATTATACAACTTAATAAATTATTCTTTTAAATAAATTCACGTAAAAAAATGATAAAGCTCCAATTTGTAATTATATTTTTAATTAAACATAAAAAGTGATTATTTAAAGTGGCGAAGTAAAACTGACCTATGGAGGTCGCGCTCGTGGATAGAATGAACTCCAAGGATGAATTGCTGGATGCATTGAAAGGGCAGGTGCAACCTTTTGGTAACTGTATGCTCGTTTCTGTGGTGGTAGTTACTTGTTGCTTGTGGTGTTCCGATCCCTCCAGGTACTGGCTCAGGGTTGAATTTGGATGTTTCATGTCATAAAGGAACTCTGGGATGATTGGAACTAAAAAAGTTAACAATTGGAAATGTTATAATAAACGTAATTGATTAACTTTTTAGGTATTTTGTTTCAAGTCGGATACCCTTCTTCAAATCCTTGAAAAATTAAGAACCCTCCGACTAAGAAAGTAGTTTAATTACGCAAGTAAATAAAAAGTTATTAATATAATATGTGTATAGAGTACAACTGACGCGAGATGGTCACCTGGTCCAACTTTAACTAAAGCTACACGGAGAAAAATTTTCCATTAAAAATTACTATAGTTTTCCCTAAAGCGAGGACAAACTGGAACTATAAAAAA
>JAWWEN010000048.1:7601678-7638304 GCA_035582955.1 Sycophila texana | reverse complement strand
AGGTCCCGATTCCAATGTTACTTTGTAATTTTTACTAGATTTATTATAATTTTTCTTATAGTATTTCTCTCAGTGTACATTTACGATTAAGTATATTATTCAAAGACAGATATATGTCATCGCCACTTGCGGTTAAATTAAATTACTTAGTTGTTTTTAAATAACACGCAGTTATAAAATATTGAATGAAATAATTAGCCTACTTAAGCTTAATTTAATACGCTAGAAAATAAATATTTCTTTATTGTGGTCATTTTATTACTTTATCTCTGTATTAAACTAATAAGTAAAGCGATAAATAATTCACATGATTTTTTTAAAGTGTATTTTTTCTTAATAAAAATATGCACATCCATTTATTAATTAAACTTTTTGAAAAAAAAATAAAAAAACAATAGAATATCTCGCTAAACATTCATGAAAAGTACTCCACACCAACTTATAATTAGTGTAGAGATTAAATTTAAATTTTTAGAATACTAGTAAAATTCGATTTTTTTATCGTACTTTTGAAGTTAATATTTTTAATTGAGCGCCATTTAACCGGATATGCCCGTGCGCCGATCAAATCGAGCTTTAAAATACTTCACAACACCCTGCCATCCTTCTTTTAAAAGAGGATTTAAAGGTATTTTACTCTAACGCAATAACACTAGAGTGTGTAATTAATCGTAATAAGAAGGTAGTTTTGAGTGCGTCGGGGTGACATTTTAAAATTCAAGGACTCCACTCAATCTGTCAAAATAAACTCCTTCCAAGTGTAAAGATTGAATCTCTCCCCTCTGACAAGACTTTTAGCAGAAATCCCGGCACCTGTACAAAAGTGTATACACACTTATGGGAACGTGACCGTAATAATTCGTATCCCTCTATCTTCACAAATATTGAAAAGGCAGTCACGACAAAGCGTCGGCCCGCGCAGCTCTAATATTATACCGAGATCTTCGAGGAACGTCCAAAGTGACGGCGGAAACGCTACCGAAACCACGTGGCTGCACGAAACGGGTTGAAGCCCCCCTCCCCCCTTCTCCTCTCCTCTCGCTGTCCAAATTTTCGTCTCAGGTACAAATCTCGTTAGATACAATCGCCGCTGTAATATCCCTCGCCACTACAATGCACACAGAAAGTAATCGCTCGGAAACGAATAAACTGCATACGTCAATACGCGCGCGACGAAATTGTGATCCATTTGTGTAAATAGATAACTTCCGGCGCACTTTATAATGCTTCGCAAATATTTAAGCGGGTTATCTTACTGATTTCGAGCAACGACGAAAAAAAAAAGATCATTTAACAAAGTTATCTTTTTGCTCATTATACGAACTGGCTTTATACTTTTAATTGATTTTTTTTTAAACCATTCAAAATTAAAAAAAAAAATGTACACAATAATCGCACCGAACGAGTACGTACTCTAAAAATTAAAGTGCAAAACAGTTAAAGCAAATTGCTCTCTCTCTATCTCTTCCTGAACTATAATTCAATAAACGTACGGAGGGGGGTATAATCATTAAATAGCCCAAGTCGCTGTTTCGACCGCCTCAATTGAACTTTTTCGCGTCTAAAATTATCTGACTAATCAGCGAGCTGACAGGTTCCAGACGGCGCGGAATTCGTCGGCATGAACAAACAAAAAAAAAAAAAAAAAAAAAAAGAATCGCAGTTGTGCAAAAAGAGCTGTACACTCGATGACGTGAAGGATGCCGTCGTTCTCTCTTTCTCATGTACAGCATAAGGCATAAACGAGTATGTGTTCGAACAAGATCTTACTGTAGGCTTATCGTTCGCATTCGACGCTTTCGTAGGAGGATGCACTGATGCACTGAGACAAACCTGCTTGGCCTGCTCGGCGGAGAGGAAGCCGCCGGCCGGCAGTGCTGGGAGCAAATTCTCAGGTTTCTGAGGTCCGGCTTCCGTCAGAGCAGGGGCCATCACTGCCACTGACGTCGCCAGCGCTGACGCCTCGACATCCAGCCAGGAGGACCGCCCGGGCTCGCTTCGTCGCCGCCGGCGCCGCCGTCCCCTTCGCGCCTCACTCCAACTCGAGCTCACTCCCATTCATCCATCGTCCGTCCCGCGAAGGCGCGCCGGCTTCACCGCCTATCTTGCCAGCCTCCTCGCCGGATCGACGACGGGCCGCCGCCACCTGTGCGCTCTTCCCCTGGCCGACGTAGCTGGCGTGGCTCTGGCACTCTCGTCCCAGCCTTCCTTTATTTCTGCCTCTTATCTCTACGGCCTCGGTTATCGCGGCTGATAATGCGTGTTCTATGTCTGTGTCTCGGTGCCGTCGACTCTGCAGTTGACCAACTCTTCTCCGTAAAAACTTATCTGTGAATAAAAAAATGTTACGTTAGGTACTGTTATAATGAAACAAAACAAAAAAATAAAAAATAGAAATTTAATTGTATCGTGAAAAATGTAGTTTTTTTTAGTATTTTTTTTTTAAATTAATTTAAAACCTACACTGAAATACTAAAGTAATGTGGAGAGAAATTTAGAAATAACAAATGCTTAAACACAAATTTATTTTGAATATTTTAAAAAATATTGATTAGGGTTTAAATGGCCACTACTGACTAATGAACGTGCTGACATGAATGAAATCAGTATACATTTGATTGCTTTCTTATAAAATCAATGTTCCATACTTGCGTTACGTAATAAACTTTAAAATACTTGTATTTTATTATTCGATTGAAAACGTTACATTTTTAAAATATTAATAATTAATTACAATAAATTATGTTAATAAATTCACCACATTTTTTTTTTATTTAAAATTCATAATAGTTTACATTCTCTAATAGTTTAATACGAGGACAAATTATACGTTTAAAATTAAATTATTAAATAAATAAAGAAATATAGGCTTTTTCATTATTAATGAACACGAGTAAATTAATTAACGGAACTAAGCAAAAACCACGTGGGCATTGCGGTTTCTTCTTACGCTCGCATAAAATAATCACTACAATTTTTATGCGATAAAATTCTATCAGCGTCCAGTAATTTTTCGGCGTACGACTTTTTCAAGCGCGCTCCTTAATTTTTGCCCCAAAAATCCGTCATTTTCATACAAACCCAACGTCATCTTAAAAAAAAACACGCAATAAAAAAGAAGGTATCAATCGAGAGTAACCCGAAAAATTTCGCCGAGGCACAAGTCCATTCACAAACTCCTCGTGCGCGTATATACCTATAGGTATAACACGACAGAAGCAGAGCAACAGCAGAAGAAAAGCGCGACTCACCTGAAATGCGTAGTTAGTTACGCCGACGTGATATTTCCGAAACTGGAGGTCTGTCTCCCCGTCGGTGCTGCAATTCCATTGAAAGACACTCGGACGTTCGCTGAATGCTCAGGCGGTGTACGCCCGGCTCTCGGCCTCTGTCCGCCCGGCGCGACCTTTGGAGCACAAAACAAAAACAAGCAGGTTAGTCCGGCGAAACGGAGTCGTATCGTCTATTTGGCGCTTCGTAATGGGCCTCGTCGTCTCGCGGAATTTCTCGCAGCCGCGACGCCCGCGCCGCGCGAAACAAAAAAGTATCAGAGCGCCGGGAAAGCGGCGCGTAAAATAAATGAAAGGAAGAAGGGAACGTGGATGCACGCTGCACGACGCGCCGACCGGTGCCGGTGAAGCCGGCCGCCTTCGATGATGCGTACGTACCTATAAGTATGAGTATATGCAACGCGACTCTAAGGGGACTCGCTTTTTCCGCAACTGTCTTCTGCTGTAACGAGTTCCGAGCGCCGGGCGAAACGATACAATGGGTGCTTTCAATTTCAAAGTCGCTCTTGCCTTTTAGAAAGTAAAAAAATATTTGCAGGCAAAAAAAAAAAAAAAAGTGTACCGAAAGAGAAAATAGGTATGGCATTGTGATTCTAGGGGTAGAGTAAGTAGGTCGCTCGACATTGTCTCGTTACTATATCTACGGACGATAAAAAAAATTTCTTCAGGCCACTTTAGTTACATAAATTTAATTTTATGTAAGATTCATTGCGTTTCTGTTCAAGAGCTTAATTGTCTTTACGTAAGCGACCGATGGCTAGTCGAAGGATACGAGATCATTCGGGTAGCCGGAGCTTCAAGTTCAAGTGCGGCGCGAATTTGCTTACGCCCTTATTTATTGTGCGATTATCGTTCAAACTTGCGCGGAGATATTTCGTTTGTGTTTCGATATTTTAAAAAACGTGGGGCAACGGACGAATCGCGTTACTCAAAACTCAGACGTGTTAAGTGACTATAGCCGGTTTAATGACAATACCTAAGTAATGGAATCCCCGGTTGATCGAGAACTGATAGGTACTGGGCACCGACGGAAGCGATGACGATTATTGCGTCTGACAGATTAGATGTAAAAAAAGCCGGTATAATGTTTACGTGGGTTAACTGAGCGTAAATTTTGGAAAAACCATTTTATAAGAGGCTGAACAAAGGATCGCTCAAATTTTTAATTACGCTGATAAGAAAATTCATCCAGCACATTAATTAAGAAGTTTAAAAAATCGTTATTTATCAAACTCCATTAAATATTTTTGAGGACAGCGAATATTAACTATTAATATGAAATAGTAAACAAGTAACATTAATGGAATAAATATAATAATAAAAAATAAATTAAAAAATAATGAAATATATAGTTAATTACCTATAATGCAAGATTTATATTACTGTGAGCAATGATTTATTGCATGTATTTTGAAATCTTAAAAAAAACTTCGTAAATTAACATACAAAATAAATAATGAACTTTGTTAACGAATCAGTCGATCATAGTACTTATTTACTATATTCGTGCATGTAATGTAGCTTCTTACTTCTAATATTTCATTCTATATAGATTCTTGTATATATACACATAAGGAAGATTATTTTAAACGTGAAAAGTTTGAACGATAAGCGACTTACTCGCGACGAGTCCAACAAAGGAAAAGAACACTGTTCAAAAAAAAAATCCATCGAAATACCACATGTTCGCAACCACAATTAAAAGAAAAAACATACTCGACTAATTACATTAGCTACAAAGTACAGGTAATAGTTTGAGAGCAACCGGAGCGTAGTAACAACCCAACAACCCAACGAAGTTTATTTGTGCAATAGATATACGTATTGAATAAATTTGATCGGTCTCGAATTCGTTGATCCCACTTGACACGAGGTGCTCGTACCGCCGCCCGCGCTCGACATTTTCGCCTCCGCGACGGAGAGCGCGGAAATTGCATCATTACAGAGCACACGTGCACCAATGATCTCGCGCGCACTTAAACACTCAACACGCACACACGCACGAAACGCTCCTCCGGGCACAACAAAAGCCGAGCCTCGCGGCGAGGTCTCGTGCCCTGCGCCCGACTCCCTTTTTATCGTCACCATCGTCGCGGCCTTTCACCGCGCGCGCTTATCACGACTGCGCTTATATATTCGCCGCGGACGGCACGAGGAAGGGCGAACGAGGAAAGAGCGTGTCGTGTCGACCCGCCGAGAAAAATGCGCACCGGGCCCGCGAGAGTCGCCGAGTATCGCGCTGGCGCGTACGCGCGCGCTGTTGCATAATGACGCGCAAGCCGACGGGTACGCGCTCCCTCCGGAGTCCCCGACGACGCCCTCCCTTACCCGCCGCGCACTCCAGAACCTCCCGCACCCCTCCTCCGCTGGCGGCAGCACGCGGAGACTCGCTGCCCACCGGCGAGAGCCAGTGGCTCCAGTCGCGACGGCCTCGAGTCACGGGAGCCGCGTCTGAATCGATGCGTGTCGCTCGCTCCGTCTCTCTCGCTCCGCCGCACTCGGAGGGAGACGGACAACACCGCCGGGGGAGGAGGAGAGGGCCTCGGCGCCGAGAGCCCGCCGCCCGGTGTATCGACGGCCCGAGGAAAAGGCGCGCGCACCGCGCGCTCGCTCCACTCCCGAGGAAAAGCCTACCGTACGTACGCTGTCGCCGTCTCGCTCGCTCCCTCGCCACGGCGGGCAGACGGCAGCACAATGGCGTACGCGCGAGAGCGAGAGAGCAGCGGCTGCGGCGCGTTCTCTCGTCCCTGGCGGCTGCCCGCGCCCAAAGGCCCCTCCGCCTCCCCGGGGGCAGCCGCTCCGGCGATGCTCCTCTTCGCCGTTCCCCGGCCACCTCCTGCCGTATAATAAACTCTTCGTCGCGGGGCGATAACACTGCGGGAGATACCCAGTCACTCCGGTGGTAACACACATACACTGCGTCGCGCGCGCGCGCGATCGCGTCTCCTTTATTCCTCTGTTTCGCTCGCACTAGTAGCGTGGAGCGCGTATAATACGAAGTGGGCACGATGGGCCGCGGCGTGCGAGCTGTGGCCGGCCTGGAAAACGGCGCGCGCGCGCACGCCAACCGCCGCCGCCGCTTCTGCCTGCATCCGTCCTCGTCGCGCGAGCGACGCGGGGACTGGCCGAGGCGCGCGAGCGAGGGAGAGAGACGGACGCTCGAGCAGGGGTTCTCTCTGTGTGCGCGCTTCTCGATATCGCTCGCGGGCACGCGTGTTGGTGTGCCTGCGCCTGCTCTCGGCTCTTCTATTTTCCGGCGGGCGGTGGGTGGCGCGCCGCGGGAGGGGAGGATGTATGTGCCTGTACGCTGTACACTTACACTGATCGCTCTCGGGGCGGCCGGGTGTACGTCGCCGTTGAGACCGACGTGCTGGCCCCGCGGTCACACCCAAGCGACGCGCAAAAGCGACGACGCCCGCGCGTGAAATACACCGCACACACTCTTCCGCGCGCTGCTGCACGGATAAAGACACACGCACGCACGCGCGCAGCGCAGGTCGCGGGTTGCACGAGAAGGCGGCGTATGTATAGGTACGGGCGCACCGCGGATGCCGCGATGCGGACTGACCGCCGGCGTACACAACACAACGGCGACGACGGCGACGTCGACACTAGTGACGCACTGGTGTGCCCGCCGAACGCGACTATAGCGCAGCGCCGCCGCCGCCGTCGCTTTGCGATTTGTGCGGGTTGTTATATATATATGTTGGTGTGCGGGCTGCGCGGCGACGGCTCGAAAGATTCTTGCCGGCGAGGACTGCGCGAGAATGAGAGATTCGCCGACGCGCGGAAAGGGAAAGTCCGCTCTTTCCGCCGGACCGTTTCGAACCAAATGCGGAATGAACCAATTGCAGGCGAATAGTTTTGCATTTGTCTGGAATCTGATGTAGAGTCTTTCTACAGTAGTTATTATATATGTGTATATTTTTATAACTGCACAGTAATAGGTATACATGTAATACCGCGCATATTGAGTTACTCTGGCGAGTGGCGATACGTTAAGCTTACGATACGTTATTCTTACACTACTGCGGGAGGTACGCGTGCGCATTATACATACCGAGGCGATAGAGAAATGAGACTGGTTTCCGCTTTTTTTTACATACAGAGCTACTGTTATCTTTTTTTCTCTTAAAGACCTGGCAGAGTGCGTGATTTGCTCTTTACAAAATTATTGCAAGCAGATTTCCACGTATAATCGCGAGTACCGCCAGAACACGCTGTTCTCTTTGTCCCTCTTTTTTTTTTGTCTCGAACGTGTTCGTACTCGCTCGCGCGGCGCGCCGTCGTTTCCTGCTGATTCCCTCCTGCTCGATTTGCGAGCGACGCTCGTATTCGTGCATGTGTCTACGACAGGTCTATGTGTATGTGTGCGAGTAAAATCGCGAATACTCCGTCTCTCTCTTTCTCTCTCTCTCTGAGACGTTCCGCGTAGATTAAAGAGCAAATAAACTCGCACTACTTACACGATAATTCCGTCATAAATCCCCACTGGATTATCAAACGAGCGCGTAAGAAACAGACATTATAGTTTACGTATTATTATTATAATACCAACGTACGGATCCTTTTGGCACACCTTCTCTGACCTCTCCCACCCCTGACCCATCTACTTCGATTCACGTACTTTTTAGAGTGTAGTCGTAGACGCGTAGTATATATAGATACATATATTTGGTGTTAGGTCTACCTATTTGTTATTGGGAAGTAGACAGCACCGGTCGTGCGCGGCAGAGCTGAGTGGAGGCTCCGCAGAGTACCTATACTCCGTCACGCCGACCGGAAATTACGAACACGTGAGCTAAAACTCAGGCGAGGAGTGAACATTGAGCCTGAGCCGTATACAATATAGGACGGACTGCAGCGTGTCGCGGAGCGGATGTACACGATATTCGTGATCCGCACTACACTAACAAATATATATATATTTCGCGCGCGAAAATTTGAATGTACGATTTTAACGAAGATTGGGAATTTCACGTTTTCTCTGCTGAGAAGAGATTTCATTGGAGTAATTGTTTTCTAATATTCTAGATAGTATGTAATTTTATTGTTTTAACTTGGAACTGTTCCAGTTTTTTCATAAATTATTATACCTTCCAACAAATTTGCTGAAACTACTGAAAATTCACCGCTGTTTACAATAATAATAAACACTGGTAAATTCATCAGAGACTATAAATATCATAAATGTTAAATACAGTATTGTAATATTTATCAAAAAACTATACAAAAGGTCCATGTTAAAATAATAAAATTTTTTATTTATTTCATTTGCGCGTTTACGTTTAATTGACTTATTATAATAATATTAATAATACAGTTTTAACACGTAAGTACTCATTCAGCTGCACTTATCTAATGTTTGTACCAGTGTAGGTATTATAGCAGGTGCTAGTCGCAGGTCGCTGACGATTCGTGCAGTCGTGCTCGTGTATATAGTGTTGAACTGCTGAATTGGATCGACCTAACCTAACCTTAATTAACAATTCCAGTGGATAATCAGTTCTAGTTCCACGCATCTGTCAACATCGGTCGATAAATCGCACAAGATTTTTCCTTATTTATAATTTTCTTTTCCACATTCAACAATATGTAATGACGTAGCGAAAGTTAAATTTATAAAAAGAATATCTCACTTTTAAGATAAAAATCAGAATAATGGAGATCGCGAAATCCTTGTTTAATGTGCGCGATCATGAAGGTTACGTTGGGAAAGAAGATCACGATGTAAATAAATATTTCTCTGGATTGTTGTGCTTCTTACAAATTAATAATTTTACTGAAATAAACTTTTTAAATGTATTTTACAGACCTTATTTAGTTGGTCCATATACTGCACTATACTGTTGTTACTGAACAGTTGTTTATAATTAATTTTGTTTTTTAGGCACAGTTTTATACTTTAACAGTATATTAAGAAGAGAAAATTATTAATTTATATAAAAATGTAGTTTACAAATAAAAGTAACATTGCAATGCAAATATTTCAGAAAAAGCTGGAAACAGCTGTATCAGATGATGAATTCGAAATTGATGGCAGCGGTCTTGGAATTGAAGTTTTGTCACCAGCACCAGGAGGTCCATTTTCTGCTCTAACATCTTCTATGTGGCCCCAGGATATCCTTGCTAAACTTAATCAACCTGATGAGTCAAATGTACAACCAGAATATAAATTTGATGAATTTGGATTTAAAATTGATGAAGAGGATGGATTGGAGCAAAGTCCAAAGAAGTTGCTGAATATTCCTTTTGCCGAAGATCCTCAACAAAGGTAAAACTCAAAATTTTTAATATTCAATTGGTTTAATCTACTTATTAATTAAAAATATTTTTTAATAGACTTGAATGGGTAGCACTATTAGAATTTAGACATAATAAAGAAGTATCGGAACTTTCTTGGCAGGATGTTGACACTACGTTACCTCACACTGATAAGCTTCGAGATATGATTCGCCAAGGTGTTCCTCATTCCCTTAGGCCTCAAGTGTGGATGAGAATGTCTGGAGCACTTCAGAAAAAAATATCGTCTGAAACTACTTATAAAGATATTGTTAAAGCTTCTAGCAGTGATGCATTGATGACAAGCAAACAAATTGAAAAAGACTTATTAAGGACTATGCCTGCTAATGTTTGCTTTAGCAATTTGCATAGTACTGGAATTCCAAGACTGAGAAGAATTATGAGAGGACTTGCATGGTTGTATCCTGACATTGGGTAGGTTTTTTTAAAAAATGTTTTTTCCATTTCCTTTTTTTCTAAATTTATATCAATGTATGTACTTCCTATAGATACTGCCAAGGGACTGGAACGATAGCAGCTTCACTGCTTCTGTTACTTGAAGAAGAGGATGCCTTTTGGATGATGGCTACAATTGTGGAAGATTTACTTCCTGCTTCTTATTATTCGTCCACATTAATAGGTATATAATATTAAATGTACTCAATATTAAAATTAGATTGTATTTATAAATTTATAATGTATTTATTAGGTATTCAAGCAGATCAACGTGTACTGCGAACATTAGTATCAAATTTTCTCCCTGATATTGATCAAGTATTGGTTCAGCATGATATTGAACTTAGCTTAATAACATTAAATTGGTTCCTAACATTGTTTGCATCTGTTGTTCATATGAAAATCTTGTTAAGGATTTGGGATCTTTTTCTATCTGAAGGATCCATTGTACTGTTTCAAGTAACATTAGGAATGTTGAAAATTAAAGGTATAATAAAAGTCTGTGTATAATTATTAATGTTATGCTTTAAATAACCATTTTAATAATTTACTTTTTTATGCTTAGAATCAGATTTAAAAGTTCTAGAGAATTCTGCACAAATATTTAATGCCTTATCAGATATACCTGGAGACATTATTGATGTTGACCAGCTTTTAAAAATGTCACTAGAAGTATGTGGGTCATTGTCTGATGCTCTTATCGATACTCATCGAAGAAGACATTTAGCTTATTTAATGGCTGATCAAGGTGGCCTTGTTGGTAATCCAGATGCTGTTCCTAATTTACCAAAACAACATCTTCACAGGTAATTTTAACTTATAATTCTAATTTTGCGAATAGATTTGTAACAGTTTTATTTAATATTTTTACAGGAGGCAAGTTAAAAGAAATAAATCTATGCTTCAAACGTTTTTGTTTGGAAATGATGAATCTGAAGACGATGTTAAATGTAAAAATATTAGACAAACAGGTAACATAAACTAATTCAAGACTACAAATGATTCAATCAAAAATATTAGCACATAAATTTTAAAATAATTAAAGACAAACAAAATGCAGTTCATTAAATTGGAAATATACATTTCTGGTTTACAGAAATTTTAGTTGATCTTAGAGAAGCTGTTCTACAAGTGGCTCGGCATTTTATAAATCTCGATCCAAAACTTGGTAATATTTCATTAACAGCAGATTATACAATGGAAAGTCATGCTAAGGATCATGACAATTATATCAACGTATCAAGAACTCGAAAAAGACGCGCTAAAGCTTTACTTGGTAAAATTTAAACAATAATATTGAAGTTATATATTTAAAATATTCTTTTCTATTTTAAATAATTCTTCTATAATTTTAGATTTTGAACGACATGATGATGATGAACTTGGATTTCGAAAAAACGACATTATTACAATAATTAGCCAAAAAGATGAGCACTGTTGGGTTGGGGAACTGAATGGACTAAGAGGTATATAAAATTGCGAAGCATTTAAACTAATTAAAGAACAGATTTGCAATGTCATGTTATAAATTTTCTTTATCTTCAAGGATGGTTCCCAGCAAAATTCGTAGAGCTTTTGGATGAAAGGAGTAAACAGTACACATGTGCCGGTGATGATGCGGTCAGTGAAGCAGTTACAGATCTAGTTCGTGGTGGCTTGTGTCCAGCTATCAAAGCTGTTTTGGAGCATGGAATGAAAAGACCATCGTTTTTAGGTGGACCTTGTCATCCTTGGCTTTTTATTGAAGAAGCGTCGAATCGAGAGGTTGAAAAAGACTTTAATTCAGTTTATAGCAGACTTGTTCTTTGTAAGACATATCGATTAGATGAGGATGGAAAAGTATTAACTCCTGAAGAGGTAATTTGTTTTTTTTTTCATCTTTAAACTATTAGCTTATAAAAATTAATTTTTGTTTCATTAGCTTTTGTATCGTTGCGTTCAATCCGTTAATTTATCACACGATAATGCTCACGCTCAAATGGATGTAAAACTTCGTTCTCTTATTTGCCTTGGATTAAATGAACAAGTTTTACACTTATGGCTAGAAGTACTTTGTTCGTGTGTTGAAGTTGTACAAAAATGGTAAGATATGGAATTTGCTTAAAGTGGTAGAATAAAATTTTAATAAAATATTTGTATTTATTAATAATATTTGCCTTTTCAGGTATTATCCTTGGAGTTTTGTAAACAGTCCAGGTTGGGTACAGATCAAATGTGAACTTCGCACATTGAGCCAATTTGCCTTTAATTTAAATCCTGACTGGGAACTTCCTCCAAAAAAAGAACAATCACAGCCATTAAAAGATGGTGTACGTGATATGCTTGTCAAACATCATTTGTTCAGTTGGGATCTTTAAAATTAATTTTTGGATTAGGTTTATTTTACCAATAATTTTAATTACATTGCCAATCGATTTAAGGTAATCTCAAATTTTTAATTTTTATTTACAAAGAATAATATATTAACAGCAATTAAAGCTATAGATTTGAAATATTGTTATAATTGAACCAAAAAGATTTGGGTACAAATCGATTAATTATAAATTATTTCAATTGCATTTAATATTAACTTGTAGTCTAATAATTTTAAAAATAATTTTTAGTGTAAATTTATAAATACTAAAAAAGTATATACATATATATACAAATTAACGAATTTTTTTATCATATTTGTACTGATAATAGAATTCTCTAGAAGTTATAAAAGTACCTGCTACATAAGAATATGTTTATTCGTAATGAAAAATGTATGTGCAATATATTTTAGATTTATTGGAATATGTTTTTAATGTAACTATCATTTTAATAGAATTTATTTTAAGTCCGTCCTGAGGCACATTTTAAATTGAACAAACTTAATTAATTAATATTTATAATTTGACAGTTAATGATGAATTGATTTTTTAATGAATATTGTAAAAATTAAAGTCTGCAAAAAAGTGATCAGTGTGCATTATTGCAACTATGAAACTGATGAAATACATGTATGAAAAAAAAGTTGTTGCATATGTGAGAAAGAATATGTTTGATAAAGTGTGTTGTTAAAAGAGTGTAACCTGTTTCATTGTGTGAACAAATTTTACATAATTTTCAATATGCTGTATAAGTGAAAATTAAGTTATTTAAAAAGTAATTTATTTAACAATATTGTAAATATACTTACAATAAAAATAAAAATATTTCATTTAACACAGTAGTTTTGGATGCAGGGACAACTACTTGGTTCAGGCTTAATAATTTTATCAAATAAAAATTCAGACTCCTCAACTGTTTCAGAATCTTCCTTCGACAATGGACAGTGTATACAGTCACATTCTTTTCTTTTTATGTAGATAAAATGTAAATCCATAACATTTGTACCAGTAAGGCCAGTTTTGACGTGATATGCACCACTTTCAAATTTTGAATAGAAATTGTAAGAATCATTTCTTTTCAGTACATTATGAGGTAACATTTCTTCAATTTGTTTTATTTTATAATCAATTTCTTCTAATTCTTCTGGATCCGCTATCAATCTTTTCTTCTTTATCAAATTTTTTTGCATTCTTATCATTTGAGGATAAAATGTAGGTACTCCAAAAGCACCTGTTGCATCAGTTGGTCCATCTTGACCATCTGTTCCTGCACTTAGGAAAAGTACAAAATATTTTGATAACCGTGAATCCTTTGCAACCTCGCTAAGCCAATCCATTGAAAATCTCAGTGCCAATTCTTGATTTCGTCCTCCTTTACCATTGCTTTCCACAACTACAGTTGGTTCACCACCAGCAAGTAGTAGCAAACCTCTACCTCGCCTCATAGTTTTCAAAGTACGGAAAGTTTTCTTGAGTGTCTCTCTAGAGATATTCAAAATGTCAATATCCTGTTTCAAATAAAAATCACCTTCACATAAAAATTTTTCCTCATTTTTAAAATCCTTTTCCAAAGCTGAACAGACTATGCTTACAAATTTAGAGTATGCATAGCTGACATTAACAACATTTCCCTGTACTGTATTTGACAGAATTATACTTTGCAAATCAAATACTTTTGCTGCTTCTGCAGCAGCCTCCAATGCAGTAGCATTGTTTCCAATAATAATATTTTCCACGTGTTTAAACTTCCCTTCCTCGATCATATCCATATTGGTATTGAAAATGTCCTCCTTGCTAGTTATGAGTTTTTTCACATCGGCTTCAAGTGTCTTATAAAGATTATACTTCTTAAGAATGTACTCGGCTTTAGTCAATAATTTACCTGTGCAATAAACAAAATCCAAGCTTCAATTAAAGAAAATAAAAAGTAGACTTTTTAAGTGATTATCCAATTAGTTTCTTACTTTCATCTACGGGAACGGTGGGCCCACTCGCAATGGTATCCAGAGGATCGCCGACGACGTCGGAAAGGATGAGAGCCAGAGTCTTCGCTGGATAAGCCATTTTAGCCAAACCCCCGCCTTTAACATCCGACAACAGCTTCCTGATGCAGTTGAGTTTATTGATACTGGCCCCGGCATTCTGCAATCGCCGGCACAACTCCCGCTTACTCTCGGCGCTGACCTCCGCCCTGGGTTGAAAAAGAAGGGCCGAACCACCGCCGGAGATAAGTACGATCAGAGTGTCGTCTTCCTTAAGCTCTTTCACCAGCTCGATGATGCACTCCGTAGTGTCGAAGGACGCCTCGTCCGGTTGATTGTTCTCCGCACCCTCGCAGAAACAGAGCACCGGGGAGCGGCACAGTTTCATCTGGTCCTGGATCATCCACTCGACCTCTTGCTTCAGCTTGGGGAATCCCTCGCTGACGTCACTGCACAGGGGACTTCGTGGTACCGATAGGATGCCATTTTTCAACCTGTCACCCAGGAGGTGCTCCAAGGTACGAGCCATCCCCGCCACCGCCTTACCGAAGCCCACCATGTAAACATTTTCCGTGATAGGGTAGTTCGCCCCGTTGATCACTAAATTAGCGCCGTTTTCGGACTCCGTTAATTTGACCTTCGATTGGATCAGGTGCCTTGGTAGCACTGCACACACGCCCCATTCGAAGAGCTCCAGGAGTTGACACTTCGCTTTGTTTAAGAGTTGAGTGTGCGAATCCATTGTACCGTTTGTTTTTAAGGTTGCAAATGATGTATTTATTACTGTGAATTTACTATTTTTTATTTTTGGTTTTTGATTCTGCAAAGAGATTAGGTTATGTAGTCGAATTGTTTTTGTTGCATTTTGCGGAGTAAACAAATAACGCATTGACATATAATGTATTTTTTTTTTTAGGTATAATATGCACGCTGTACAGTGAATAAAACTTGACTATTTAAAAGTAAATCTTTTTGCATATCTTTATTATTTCAATTACTTAATCAAATGACATTTTGCTTTTGCGTATTACATTTATACTGACTTCTATATCTGTCGGACAGTATAAAAACTTGGATAAGAAAGCTGATAAAAGCATATAGCAGAAGGAATTAAACGATATTTACGATCCATAGCGTTATTAAATATTTGGTGGCCCTGAAAAGGGCCGTTTTTTTTTTTTTTTTTTTTAATTTTTTTTTAATAATTTGAAAATAAAATTTAAGATGATTTCTCGGTCTTCTTGGGTAGAAGAACAGCCTGGATGTTCGGCAGGACACCACCTTGAGCGATAGTGACTCCGGACAGTAGCTTATTCAACTCCTCGTCGTTACGAATGGCCAACTGGAGTAGATGACGAGGGATAATCCTGGTCTTCTTGTTATCACGAGCGGCGTTCCCGGCTAACTCAAGGACTTCAGCGGCTAAGTATTCCATGACGGCGGCGAGGTACACTGGTGCACCTGCACCAACTCTCTCGGCGTAGTTACCCTTCCTCAGGAGACGATGGATACGGCCAACAGGGAACTGAAGTCCAGCTCGGTTAGATCGGGTCTTTGATTTGCCCTTAACTTTGCCTCCTTTGCCGCGACCAGACATGTTGAGATAATAAAACGATGCACTTCCTTTGAAAAATACTAAGGAATTATGCAGTTGCCGTTTGAGCGTTTTATTTTATACTCCTCTGCACATCTGCGCCGAAGAGGAACTTTAGTGAGGGTAAAGCTTGGACAGCAAGCTCCGCACCAATGAGGCGCGACTTTCAAGTTCCCCCACTAGTTTCCGGGTTCCATCTGCGCTGCTATTGGTGCGGAGCAGTTTCTCTCTCGCATTTATAAGGGCAACGAAATCTGTGCACCGTCACTTTTTCCTCGACACTTGAACGTAGTCAACGTATAATTTTCACGTGAAATTTCGACGATGGCACCGAAGGCTAGTGGAAAGGCTATGAAGAAGGCCGGCAAGGCGGTGAAAAACATCACGAAGGGTGACAAGAAGAATCGCAAGAAGAAGAGGAAGGAGAGCTACGCTATTTACATTTACAAGGTGCTGAAGCAAGTGCATCCGGATACGGGAGTGTCCAGCAAGGCGATGAGCATCATGAATAGCTTCGTCAACGACATCTTCGAGCGCATAGCTGCCGAAGCCTCTCGCCTAGCTCATTACAATAAAAGATCCACCATCACGTCTCGGGAGATACAGACGGCCGTACGACTCCTGCTTCCTGGTGAACTTGCTAAGCACGCCGTCAGCGAGGGTACTAAAGCTGTGACCAAATATACCAGTTCTAAATAAATTTTTTTTCTCGCATTTATGATATAAACAAATCGGCCCTTTTCAGGGCCACCAAATTATACTAAATGTGGAATTAAATTATTTATTAAAATGTATAATACACATAATGTATATGTACAATAATAATTAACTAGAGGAAAAAATAAAAATATAAATGTACTCCAATTCTTATATTGAAAAATTATTATTTTTTTATTGCGTATAGATATATAAATACATGTGTATATATCTAGTTTATTTCTATAAACTACTATAATTCTATATATCATATATAGAAGTATATTATACTTTACATAAAGACTATATTTTTTATTTATTTTTATTTACTACTACTTTATATACAGGCATTTAATTATTAGGATATATACGTGTGTACTCCAAGCCACTCCCTTAGTACCTTTAATTACACTTTTACGAATCAACTGGGCTACAAAAATAGACAAATACCGTAAGCACAATATAGTTAGTTAATTATATTGCAGACTACACTAAAGAAAATCATAACAGTTTGATAACATATAGGTTCTTATGAGCCTATGAGGTAGAGAAGGATAAAGAATGGATGCAGTAATATAGTGTAGCCTAACATAACGGTAGGTCGCAACTCGCAACGATGTACATTCCAATATGATTGAGGATCTAACCTTAAATTTGTAGAGAGTTGCATATTTAAATAACACAATTTTATGCGACAAATACGACAAAAATGGTTCGAAAATATATTCGGAAAACGGAAAGAAAATCATGGTCGGAAAATTCGATGAGAGCAGCTATCGAAGCTGTTATAAAAGCAGGATGCACTGTAAAAAGAGCTGCGGCTGATTATCAAATTCCACACGCCACTCTTTCGAGAAAAATTAATCAATGTCGCCATAATCCTGTAAAACAAGAGGAATTACTTGCAAATCCTAAAGGTAACTTTATTTAACTAATATTTTAATAATTTATTATTAATATGGAATTTACAAATTATAAATTTTTATTTACATTTGACCCAGGGGTACGTACACAGAGGGTGTTTACTCCTGAACAAGAAGAATTGATTTGTAAATACATTAAAACTATGCAGAAGCAACTGTTGAATTTAAATTCATTGGATATTCGACGCTTGGCTTACAATTTTGCTGAACGGCATTCAATTCCTCATCGTTTTAAACGGAATACTGGGATGGCTGGTGATGATTGGTATCGAGCATTTTTAAAAAGGAATCCCAGTATCTCAGTGATAAAGTCTGATATGTCGAGTGACAATGAAAGTGCAAAAAGTACAAGAGTAAATAAGTTTTTTGACAATTTAAAAAGTGTAATTACTACTTATCAACTAGAAGCTAGTAACATGTACAGTATTGATGAGGCTGTTCTTACATGTACATTGAGTGCAGATTCGGACAATGGTAATTCTTTAAATGAACAGAAATTAGTAACGGCTGTAATTTGCTTTTCTGCTAATGGAACTTTTGTACCCTTAACACTTGTGTTACCTTGTAAGCGATTATGTGATTCCTGTAACAATGAACAAACAAGCCAAATATGGACTAGTTTCAGTCCAACAGGTCAAATGCAATTAGAAATATTTATGAAATGGTTGAATAAGTTTACAGAGTTTTCTAAGGCTTCAAAAGATTCTCCTGTTCTTTTATTGGTTGATGGATACCGATCCTACTTGAAAAATTTAGAGGTACTTGAAATTGCTGAAAATAATGGAATAGAAATAGTATGTTTACCTTTTAATTGTACAAGTAAATTACAGCCGATACAACACAATTTTATGAAAATATTGAGTAAGTCTTATGCATCTGAAATCCAAATGTGGACACATGCAAATCCTACACAACCAGTAACTGCAGATAAAGTATATTGCTTGTTTAAAGGTATTTTTGAAAAAGCATCATTAATGCAAAATATTCCAGCAGACAGTTTTCGAGACACAGGTATTTGGCCTCTAAATAAAGATCTTTTTGAAGAGTTCATTCTGGAAAAAGATGACAAATCTAGTACAATAGAATGTGAATATAATAGAAGTAGTAAGTATAAACACAAATAATTTTTGTTAAACCATTTAAATTTTATGTTCTAATGTTTTAATTCTATATCATAGATTCTCCATGTACTTCAGAATCGTATACAGTTACTACTGCAGAAGTTTTATATGATATGGACAAATCTTCATTTGAACATGAAACAATCATACAAGAAGCAATTGAAGGATCTTACAATATGATTGACGTAAGTTATTACTTTAATGACATACAAAAATGTATTATAAAATAAGAAATTAAAAATTATAAATGTTACAATTTTTACAGAATGAAGCAAATGAATCATTTAATGAAGATACCACATGTACTGTACTTATTCCACCAGAAGCAAATGAATCATTTAATGAAGATACCACATGTCCTGTACTTATTCCACCAGAAGCAAAATTAAGTGCAGTGAGCATAGAAGATTTATGTAATTTAATTAATAAGAAACAAAAACTATATTTTTACGCGTCTCCTTATAAATTGCATTTACCATCGTAAGCTGGATATTATTATTATTTATAACATATGTATAAATATCTATATTTATTTAATATTATTGTGTAAAAAGTTTATATTCTTGTTTGTGTAAAAGTATATTATGTGAAATGTTAATTATTGAATGATGAATGTGTCGAAAATTTGTATTGTTATTGTGTAATATAAAAATTTTATATTTTCAAATGATATATAAATTAAATTCTAACCAGGTATGCAATTCGTAAATTAGAAATCCCTATATATGTATCTAAATAGAAACAAACATTGAAGAGATTTAAAATTATTATTGTACAAGCTGAAAAATAATATTAATTTCAATTTGCAAACTAAACATATCAACTTCTATTATTTTACAAAAAGAAGTATAAGTATGTACCAGTCAAAATAGCCGCTTTATTTTGATTGGCCAGCGTTGTTGCAGAGGGGGAAGCATCAAACAAGCTAGGTAGGTATAGGGTTGGTTAGAAATAGGAGCCTCTGTCGAGCAAAAATCACTCGATTTTCGTCTTTCGTCGAAGAAACGTCATTTATTGTCTGAATAATCATGACTGGTCGTGGCAAGGGAGGAAAGGGACTTGGAAAAGGAGGAGCAAAACGTCATCGTAAAGTTCTTCGTGATAATATTCAAGGAATCACGAAACCAGCTATTCGTCGCTTGGCTCGTCGTGGAGGTGTGAAGCGAATATCTGGATTGATCTATGAGGAAACTCGTGGTGTCCTCAAAGTTTTTCTCGAGAACGTTATTCGCGATGCTGTTACCTACACCGAGCACGCCAAGAGGAAGACTGTCACGGCTATGGATGTTGTTTATGCTTTGAAGAGACAAGGACGTACTCTCTATGGTTTCGGAGGCTAAACTGATTTGAAGAAAAAATTAATCGGCCCTTTTCAGGGCCACAAAATATTTAAGCAAAAAAATGTTTAGTTTATTTACTATTCTTTCACTCAAATTACTTATATAGTTGTCTTTGAAATACATTAAGTTTTTATAAGTGATATAAACATTTAAAGAAAATATTTTTGACACTCGTACAATGAATTAATTGTAATTTAAATAACAGTGTAATCAACCACAATTAAATTAGTAGTATAAACATTACTCGATCACTCTGTATAATGGAAAGTTACTTTAAAATCTTAAATAAATATTAAAATTTGTATCCTCTTTGATATTTGTTATAACAATACTGTTTATTTTGCATCAAATACATAATTTATTTTAGTAAAAAAGCGTACATCAAATAAAATCAAATAAAGCAATCATAGTTCATCATTTAAATCAAAGTCCTCTTCTGGATAGTCTCCAACCACCACATTTGATGGACGAACAAATCCTCCATATTTGTCTGGACATTCAAAATACTTTTTACCAGCAACTGAACCATTATTTTTGCCAAATGGTTCATCGTACTTTACTCCAACCCACCAGCCACTTTTAAAATCCGTCTTTCCAAGATACATTACAGTTCCTCTTCTTTTGGGATTTCCAACAACTGAAACTTCACATCTGTCATTTACTTTCATTGATTTAAGAAGTATTTCTTCATTTTCTAATTCCTTTAATTTTTCTTCTTCCTTCTTTTTCATCTCTTCTTCATTATATTTACCCAACCTATTCTCTTTTAAAAATGCTTTAAGAGTGTCAGATCTTCTGGCATATTCTTCTTCGGAAAGTTCAAATTTTTCCACAGTAGCTGGATCATCGGTTGGTTGTTCAGTACCAATGACATGTATTCTCATTCCATCTTCGATAGGATATGATCCTAAAGTAGAATCGTTTTGATTTGGTTTACAAACAATATCATCATTCTTATTGTACACTTCAAGTTTCATTGAATTAGATTGACATCCAATTAAAAGTTCCAGTTTATCTTTAAATTCTTGAATAGTAATGTCCTTTTTAAACCTTCTTTCAACAGAATAATCTTCATTATTGGCATTCGTTATTACTAAATTTATAAAACTTGATGTATTAGTATCCATTTTAAATATTTAATTATCACAATTATTATCACAATTATAATGGATGAATCATTTAGACTTCCATTAAAGTTTCTTGTTTATCTAAAATTGTGCTGAAATAAATGAATTGTATGACAATTAATTAATTAATTTATTTAAAAATTATATTCTAGAGGCAATTTAATAGGGCAATGATTTTACAAATCTATACTCACAGGTTAGAAATGACAGTTTTTCAATTGTATAAACACAGATAATTTAAATTTTTTTAAAAATGAATTGCCTAAGCGATGTAATTTTGTTATCAGTACTAAAATGTACAATATTTTAAATTAAGTCATTTTGTTGATTAAACTTCGCATCGGAGTGTTGACGAATTGCGTGTTTTGTTTTAAGGTTAGAATAGGTATAGGATTAATTATTAATTATTAGTTGTAATTACAGATATTCTACTTACAATTCACAAAGATGTTACGATTTTTTATTTCTTTACGGAGGAAGATTTCTTTTAATATGTATTGCTGTTGTAAACCTAAATTAATATGTAATATACTTCAACCTCAATTTCAGCATTACATGAACTGTATCTGTATGTATATATAGTGTCTAGTTTTATCTATATATTCTATATATGGTTGTAAGAATTATCAGGAGGCGCGGTAGCGCCTCGAGGCATTATATATATAGTGCAGATGTAACTGCGTATTTGAGTATTTATGTGTAATAATAATATATAGACAATATTATTTTCTGCATTTATAATTTCAAGTTGCCCGCATTACAACATGGTTTTCTACCTTCTCTGCGCAAAATAATTAATGTTTATTTTATACCTTATATACGTCAAATACATCCCTAATAGTGAATACAAATTAAGGCGCGCACATCCTGCGCATGCCCGATCATTCTTATAATTAATCCGAAACTTAAACTTTACTAATAATTATTATAAAATTTATATAATAACTTTACTAATAATGATTATATAATTAATAATTATTTAAATATATCGGAAATAAAAAATAATGGTTACCTCTTGGTTTTTTATTTTCTACTCCATTTCATTTTTTGTAAAAAATTGATTTTAATCATGGCTCACCAATTAATTGAAATTACCTATTTTACTTAACACTCATACAAAATCATTAAAAAAGTTAATAAAACATTTTAGCTGCACGTAAAAGGACGCAAGTTTATAAATAAATCCTTCAAAGAAAGAAAAAACCTTGTGTCTAGTATGCGCAAAAGATTTTTTTGTTAAACAAATAGAATTACTTCAGATAATATAATTGGATGAAAATGTAGAAAAATTGTAGGAATTACTATTTTGTATTAAATTATTTATCAACAGATTAAATAATTTTCGTAGTTCGATGTTCAGAAAGAAATTTTTTTTTGGCAAAAATAAATGTTAATTAAATCGAATTTTGGCGCTATGCAAAACTAAAGTTAATAAAATTTAGCTAATAAAATAAGCTAATTAAATATCTTCTTATAAATGCTTCAACAACATCCCGTCATCTTGTTTTTTTTAATTAGGATTGTAAAAATGAAAATGTGGAGTGGAGAGAAAAGTTATATACGTCCATTCGTCGGGAAAGCCACATAAAAATGAAAAGGTACAAGTAAACGAACGAATGAATGTAAAAGATTCCAAAAAGCACTTGTGCGATATATTAAATGTTGATTTAATGATAAAATGCTGTACAACAATAACAGTAAAAAAAAAAAAAGAAGAATGCTCGAAAGCGCGACGTTAGAAGGAACGGCGCGCCGAGGCACGATCGAACATTTGACACAGCCCTCGGGGAATCTCCGATCCTATATACGTCCGTCGCTCTCTCAGCCTCGCTTGTGTTTTCTCTTGAGCGGATGCCTCCTCAGCATGTAGTTCCTCTTCGCGGCGACTATCGTGGGCGGTACGAATGAGTTGGCGTACGGGTCCAGAGTCGTGCAGTTATCCTGATCCATGGGGAACATGTACTCCAAGTCTATGTCGTATCTGTTCAGGGACAAACATATTTATTGAGAAAAAGCTTCGAGAGTAAATGTAATGAAACTCTGGATGCAACAATACTGTTAGAAATTTTATTTGATTTTTAAAAGTGTATTGCTGTCGAACTATTTTTTTTTTTTTTTTTTTTTTTTACAAAATCCGCCCTTAATATAATGTTTTTATAAATTTCAATCGAATAAAAACATTTTATGTATACATTTTATATATTTTAACATTTTTTTTTGATGATTTTATGATGTTTTTAGAAAATGTCTACGAATATTGGAAATGACTGAAAAACCAATATTGGACCAGTATTAAACCAATATTGATTTTTCGGTCATTTCCAATATTCGTAGACATTTTCTGAAAACATCATAAAATGATCCAAAAACACTCAATTGACATTTATAAAATGTTTTATATAAATTTCAATTGATGAGAAAAAACATTTTATAGATTTCAATTGAGTGTTTTTGGATGATTTTATGATGTTTTTAGAAAATGTCTACGAATATTGGAAATGACTGAAAAACCAATATTGGACCAATATTAAACCAATATTGATTTTTCGGTCATTTCCAATATTCGTAGACATTTTCTGAAAACATAAAATGATCCAAAAACACTCAATTGACATTTATAAAATGTTTTATATAAATTTCAATTGAGAGAAAACATTTTATAAATTTCAATTGAGTGTTTTTGGATGATTTTATGATGTTTTTTAGAAAATGTCTACGAATATTGAAAACGACCGAAAAATCAATATTGGTTCAATATTGGTCCAATATTGCGGTTTTTCAGTCATTTCCAATATTACATACAATTTTTTCGTTGCATCTATAGCATTTTAATCTGACTCCAACTGTCCTTAAAGAAATTTTAAACTATTATAATATTAATGACAGTTTAAAATTCATTCGTAATGTAAAAAAATTGAAAATATCAAGGCGCGGCAGTAATAGTCGACGGGTCGTTTAAAATTAACATAGAATGCAAAAGCAGGACATAAAATGGGCCTTAGTTGTGCGTTAATGAACACGTCTCGGAGTGGTGGAGGCAAGGGAGGAGGTAATAATAGATATCGGAAAAAAAGGGAGAGATAAAGATTACCTAGGAAGTTTCTCGCGCAGATAAGAAACGACGTTGTTGCCGAGGCTGGGCTCGCGGCTCATAATGAAGCTCGAGAGATAGCGTGGACTCTTGCTCTTCTCGGCGCAGTGCATGAGCAACGCCCACGACTTGTAGTCCGAGTCCAGTACGTAGGTATTGTATACACCCTCGTCTGTAAAAGTCGAGATCGGGAAGCATCGATATAATTCATACGGGCATACATTTGTAACACAATGAAGGCAACGTTTCAATAATATGTCTTTTTCTGCAGTCGCTTTTGTATACCGAAAGCTTTTATTTATAATCCTACATGCTAATCTGCAGCTCGTTAATATTTTGGAAAAATCATGGAAGTTATGAATTTTAAAATAATATATACATATTAAATAAGTTATACATTTTTTAGCGATCTCAATATTTGCCTTGTATATAATTTTGATAATATGACTGTAAGTGCACCTTTTTCTAAAAGTTCAAGAATAATTAATAAATAAATGTACAGTTAAGACAAAAAATTAATCTGTTAATCTTATACATTTTATATTCAATGAAGCTTCTTGCACGAAATAAATATATTTATTTTTTATTAACACTGATCTGTGCGCAGAAATCTTCTTCTAAAGTCCATCCTTGCAGTGTGTATAAAAGTAAAAAAATTTTCGTATTTCGGAACAACAATTTTATGTGCAAAGCGGCTGCTTTGCGCACGATTAATCAATTTCACATTTTAAATACTTTTTATAAGATGCGCAAAAAAATAAATATTTCACAAAATTATGCGCAAAGCGTGGACTTTTTGCACTTGTCTTTTGTCGCTGCGCAAAAATCCCTTGCTTTACGTGCTATATAATTATGAAATGCATTATTTCATGCAGAATTGTTACTGAACAATTAATAAAAAACTATTATAAGTAAAGTATTACGGGAAATTTTCCTGTTAAATAAATAAATGAATAAATATAAAAATGTCTGCTAAAAAAGATCGCTGGAACAAATTTAAAGGGGTAAATATTGATAGAGCTCGTAATACTTACAGGGGACTTCAGCGTGAACCCAGTGGGCGGGTAATTCCGGGTCCGGTATTTTCCAGGTGATGTTGCCGACGAGTTGTTCGTTGATGGGATCGTCGCTGAAGCTGTAAGTGAAGTTCATGGTGACCTCGGCGTTGTCCGGCAGTACCGAGAGCTCGGCTCGCATGCATTTGTATGAGATGGCCTCTTCTGAGCTGGCGTAGTACTGGACGACGTACCACATACCGAGGAACTGCGACCCAAAGATCGTTTTAATAGCGCTAATTGCATTACCGATCTCTCGCTCATTTGACCCGATTACGCGCGATTCAATTACTTCGGATTAAATTTTTTTTTCGTAGCTTTTATTTTTTCTATAATTAGCGTGATAATTTTGTAAAATATTTTTATTCGAAGGAATTATTACACCTGTATTAAGCTTAACAATTGCGAAAAGGGATCCCTTGAATGAAAATATAATAAACAAACATATATAATAAATATATTAAGCAAAAAAATTTGTAATTGGAGATTTATTGAAATGGAAATATTCACGTATATATATCTTAATTATTATTTTTTTTTATACGTTTTTAATAAATAAATGTCTTATTTTGTTGTTGCGAGGCTGCATTAGTTAAAATCACGGGACACGTGTACATTGTCACTTTCAATCACGGAAAAAACTTTCAAGATTTCGAGCGAAATTCAGGACTCGCAGTTTATTGTCTTTACTTGTTTATTTATTATCATCTAAAATAATAAAATTATTAAATATTAAGTTAAATTTTTGGTTTGGTTATCACATTTGATCTGATTATTTATTAAGCTTGTTATTTTCGACACAATAAGTATTGCTTGTCACAGAATCATTAAAATTGTAAAAATGTATTTTTACTCATGGGATGAAAGCTCTTCATGACCGCGCGATAAAATAAACTACTTGACTGGAGAAACCTTAGATGTGACGCACAAAAATCTAAATTTATCTCTGAAATCTCGGCTATACAAACAAATGATACTTTTAAAGAAAACAATGGCATATCGTTTATTTATTACAAAAATGTCCATGTATTTAAGAAAAGAAACGGCTTCGGGCGATTATGTATACAATTGTTATAAAGAAATATTTTTATTATTATTAATTAACTAGCATCTCTGCGATCAGTTAAGATTATGTACCCTAATTTTTAAGATAGAAAGTTGGTTCATTGAAAGCTAAATGCTTATTAATGGAATAATTGCCAAAGGTTAAATTGAAATAATTGAACTTCCGGGGTAACTCCTTCCCTTGTGGTACGACCTGACATTATGAGCGCGAATAACTTGTTTTCTGCTATAAATAGGATATCGCACTGTTACGGTGTTCATTTTTCTTGCCGGTTACATGTACACCCAAAATTTTCTCGTATTTCCGTACACTTTCATTATACTTCTTTAAAAATATTTGCATTAATCATACAAATATTTACAAAAATACAAATGTTTTTGAATATATTAGAATTCAGCAGTCATTGCATATTAAAAACTATTACTAAAATATTATATAAATTACTAAATTATTAAAAAAATTATTAGCTAAATTAATCTTTTGAAATTGCATTAAAAATATAGTGCCCATTTAGTTTTTAAATGAAGAATTCGCGTTGTTTTTCTGCAGTTTTATTCACCAACAATTTCACTTTGTTGTTTGGAACATGCTACGGCTTTTAGAAAGCTGCGGCATTTAATTGCTCAAAAAATTTTCCGCGTATGATGTAACTGCAACATGATACTAAACAAACTATTCTAGAAATAAGAAATCAAATAAAATTTTATTAGACAAAAGCAATCGGTTCGGTCCTCATTTAACACAATAACAATTTTACACAATCATTGTGATTAAATAAAAAAAAATACAAAGACAAATAAATAAAACAAAAATGAATCGGTCCGCCTGCAAATGTTTTTAAATACCGCAAAAATAAGGAAAAAGCGAAAAAAACAAATAAATAAAACAAAAATAAATCGGACCGCCGATAAATGCTTCTAAAATATCGTAACCAAAGCTACACGGAGAAGATTTTTCCATTAAAAATTACTATATTTTACCTAAAGCGCGGACAAACTGGAACTATCAAAAAAATTAGTATAATAACCAGCAAATTTTACTATAGTTGTATTAAATATTACTATAGTTATATTAAATTTTACTGTATTTACAGTAAAATTTGCTATTCATTATCGCAATTTTTTTTTATAGTTCCAGTTTGTCCTCGCTTTAGGGAAAACTATAGTAATTTTTCTCCGTGTACCGATCGCTCGGATAAAAAACACTCCTCCGCCCGAGTGTGATACCAGCCCGAAATCAAACGACGACAAACTCGCGTAACTCCCGATCACGAGACGAGCACCTCGAGAAATCCCTCTCCTCCCGCGAAAGGATAACAGAAAGAAAAAAATCGGCAAAACCGATCTGGAGCCTCGGCGCGCAGCGTTTTTACCTGCGATATGTCGAAGTTCCGTATGCCCTTGACTTTGGGGCACTTGGTCTTGTCCTCGCGGCGCTTCCACACGACGCTGGCGCGTGCCGCGAGTACCGCCGTGAGGAGGAGGAGCGCGAGGCCCAGCGGCCGGTACAACGTCCTGTGCGAAGCCATGCCCGCGCCACGACTACGGGGCTGCGGCCCGTTCGCCGGCGCTCGGCGCGCGTCGCACACACCCACGCGGCAGAGATATACTTACACGCCGCCGGCGTGTTCCTCCCTTTGCATTCTTAGAGAGGCGCGAGGCCGCCCGCGACTCGACCCCGGCTTTTCGCACGGCGCGCTCGTTCTCCCGCTTGCCTTTTTCTTCTTTTTTCCTTTCTTTTGGTCTTGCTTTTTGCGAATTTTTCTGGGGGATGCCGTTGAAAGTTCCCCGCGGAAGGGTTCGAGGTCAGCTTACTTATTGCCGCTTGTCGCGGTGTAAACTGGTTCTTTTGCGAATGCTATACGTATGCTCTTTTCTTCTTCCATTTTTTTTTTTGTTCTTGCTGCGAATATTATTGCTTTTCTTTGAATTAGTATGTAGAATTGCTGTGACTTAACGGTCCCGTGGGAAAAGATTATGCGTGAATTTTGTGTACTTTGTACGGAATTTACGTAGATTTTTTCACAAATTTTATATAGAATTTGTGTAGTACATGAAAATTTTCTGTTGTAAATCTACATGGATTTTGCAGAAAATCTATTCAACATTTTTTAGCAAATTTTCTGTAGAATTTGTGTAAAAATCTGTATACATTTGTACCGAACTTTTTTTATAAGGCATTTGTAGTAATGCAATAATTTTTATTAACAAATAAGTACGTACGCTTTTTTTATTAATTATTAGTATAAAATTTTTGTTTATAATTTTATTTGGTGTAAATTATTTTTAAATATTAATGTATGTAATAGGTATGCGGTGATTCGTAGCAATGTGATAATTTCCATTAATAAAAAAGTACGTTTGGTTTTTTTTATTAGTTAGTTTTTTAAGTTTTATTTATTTTTTTTTTTTATAAAGTGATGATTAAACCATTATTTATGTGTTAAAATAAATCTGTTTTCAAATTGAATTTAGATTGCGCTCAACAGCTATATAAGATAAGTATATGTGAAAACATGGTGAATCAGCAACCTTATTACAGCCTAATTATAACTAGATATCGTAAACAAGCCTATAAATTAATGTTGTATATATCGCAGAATATTAAACTTTGTCTTTGAATTCTGAGAATATTCAATGTCACTATTTCAAAAGAGACAGTAGGCAAGTTCGCTTTCAAACGAAAATAGGCCTCTGGACAGTGTAAGTGCCCTCAAGTGCCATGACGTATTTTAGGCACCCGGTGCTATTTATTGTTTTATTATTTGTAAGTGTCCCTTCTCGTGAGTCATTAAGCTTTTCTCCGAAACTCATTCATATTTACGAAGCAGTTGTCTAAACTCGTACATCATTCAAACATTATCTTTAAACTTTAATTCGTTTCATCGTTAATCTGATTTTTAACAATAGCAATTAATTTAACTTACTGTGAGCTGAAGTTAAGCAGGTTGTGGCAAATTCATTAAAAATGACTTTTAACTTTTAATTTTATCTTCAGTTGTTATGAACGATGTATATTATTTCGAATTACTTCGTTAATTTGATAAAACCGCATTTCCTTTTCCTGCTGATAGTGAGTGGATAGTTATATCGAGAAGAGACACACTTTAATGATCCTTCTTTTGTACCACAACTTCGAGCGTCTCTATTAAATGAATATAAATATTAAATTTGTACTTCAGTTTACTAGAAAAAATTTTTTAAGTATAAAAAATCTTATATCTAGTATTATAAATACGTTATTTCATATTTAAAAAAAGACATTCAATGTACACAATCAACTTCATCCACACCGGTGTCGTTATAAACGGTATTAATACAATATCATTTCCACGGAGGTTTATTCCTTTGTTGCTCACCCTTAACATTAATTTTTTGAGGCACACTTAAGTAGTCACTGGTATCGTGAATAGATATCTAAAAAATCATTAAAAAAATGTTACGTTAATTTTTTTTGTTATTCAAGGCCATTAATTTTATTTTGAAAAGTATCGCACCTCTGAAATAGGTTGCCATGTACTACCTTCAATGGAGGTATTCATATCCTTTTGGGAAGTAATTTTACTCTCTTTATATGAAGAAGGTGGACTGCTACTGAAAAATTTTGGTTTTGAATAATCTTCCTTAGATTGTTGCATGTCTAATATCTGAAATAAAAATAAAAATTATTAATTTAATAAGGGGTTTCATTTAGTAATAAATAAAAAAAGTGAAAAAATAATAGAGTACCATTTTTATATACTTTCTGAGATCTCGCGTTGATTCTGTTTTGCTCGATAAAGGAGTATCGTCGTGTGACATTAATGTACTTTCATTTTCATTTTCCTGTTTTTGTACGTTTTGCAGATTAATTGCACTTCTCTTAGATTCTAGTTTTAATGGTTCCGAGTGAATCGCATTGCAAGCATTCGACATCAAATCGATATTTGCTTCCTTTGGAAATTCAAATAATTTGTCGACATTTATCTTCTGTAAGGGAGACGCATTGTCCCCATTTCCTCCTGAAATTAAATTTCTTGTTAAAAATGAGTCAAGAGAATTTGACTGCGCACTATTAAATTGTTCAAAAGAATCTCACACCTGAAATAATTAACAGGGCTTGCTGCCACTGTTTTTGCATCATAGAATGGAGTTGCTCCACTAATTGATTTTTACTTTGCCGATAACTATTTAACTGTGCCTCCAGCATGGCAGCTTTCTGCATGGCTTGAGTTAATTTTATTTCATACAGTCGTTTTTCCTCCTTGTGTTTTTCCTCAACAAGATTCACCTCTAACTGATGCCTGCGAAAAATTAAAAGATAAATGTTTTACAGCATTCATTACAAAAGATGCGAAATTGTTGACTACATTTTATTATTATAAAATTTACTTGTCAATGACACTTTTTATTTTCCGCGCTGCACATTCAGCTATGGCCCGTTGCTTGGTTTCTAATTCACTTTGGAAAACCGTTTCGGCTGAATCCAATTGAGTTTGAAATTCTTGCAGCTTCGTTTTGACTACTTCATCAACCTGCTTTTGATAGACATCTCGTAGTTCCGCCCTCAATTTCTCTTGATGCTCGATAAGCGATTTTGCTTCATTGTTTGCCAATTTCTAAATGTTAACAAAAAATAGATATAGTTTAAGAATCGACCGTGTTAATAATATTTCTTTTTTATTACTACAATTTTAAATAAAATTACCTCAGCATTTTGTGCTTCATTAACAGCTGCCAAGAGCGTACATTTAGTATCTTCAAGAATTTTGACTCGGCTGACCTCCTCTTTCAGTTTGAGCTGCAGATTCTCCTTTTCCTGACGCAACACGCTTAATTCGGCCTCGCAGGTATCGAGAGCTTTATGTATGACGAGCATTTCAGCCCTCACCTCACCACTTTTATCCAACTCCTTATTCAGATCCTGCTGGACGCACTTCAAAGCCTCGTCCGTCTGTTGATTTTTTTCCAATAATTTCTGGCATTCAGCTTTCATTTCCTCGTATCGACCCTCGGCTTGCTGCACCAGCGACTTGTAGCCCTCCAATTCCTCAGCATGGCTCTGCAGCAGCTCGAGCTTTTCTTTGACTAGACATTCGCTTTTCTCTTTGTAGCCGGTAGCCAGATTTAGGGCTTTTGAAATCTCCTCTTTGTGCCTTTTAATTTGCTCCTGATGGTCGGCCAGTTCTGTCTGATGTTTCTCAGTGATGTTTTGTAATATTTTCTGAAGACTCTCGCGCTCAGACTCCAACTCGGCTAATCTTTCCTTCATTTTTTTCCAAGACACTTGGAATTGAGAGATTATGCTATTCTTTTCGTTGTCCAGATGAATGGCTACTGCTACCTTTTCCTGCTGTTCCAGGAGTTTCTTCTGCAGATCATGAATCAGTTGCTCGCAATGCTGGAATGATTGATAACAAATTGATTATTTTACTTTATTTAATTTAATCAAAAGCACTTTTCATGAATTTGAACATACCTCTCTTCGAAATCTCTCTTCTTCAAGCTTGATCCTTAAATGTTCTTCATGCGTTTTGTTGGTGTTGCCGCTCCAAAAGTCAGACAGTGTCAGTAAACGATGTGGCCTTTGCAAGGGAGCATCATTTTTTAATGTATTATCCAAATGTTCTTGCATGGAACTAATACCATTGCCTGCATTGTTTTGCAATTCTGATTTTCTCAATGAGTTTCTTGAGGGTCTTACTGTTGGTGGATTACTTGGTACTTTGAAAATATTTGGACAGCTCTTGCTCGTTGTTAGTGGTATTTCATGGCTGCCTTCAGGTGCAGTTAAGGATTTTTGCAATTTTATTAATTTATCAGTAATTTTTAAATAAAGTTTGAGTGAAAAAAATTATAAGTACCTTCTTTGCTTTTTGAAGAAATATTTGTAATAGTTGTTGTATAATTTTGATTTGCTCCAGTCACTTGATGGTCTATTTCTTTGCATTGTGTACTACAAAATTTTTCTTTCCCTTTATAATTCGCTAAATCTGTACTAATCTTGCTGTCATTTAATTCATGTTGAATACTTGGAGTCCATGCCTTAAATTCAGCCATAAATTTTTCTGTGTCAAGAGAGGAGAAAGATATATCGTTAGGTAATGTAAAGTCGGACATATCTTTTTTTCTATCAATATCAGATTGATAAACTAATTCATGAGATGGATATCCGTTGATATTAAATTTTATTTTTGGTTGTTCCCTGATTTTTCTTTTGTTTTGCTCATCCTTGTCTGTTGAATAATTTTTCTTTTCTAATAAATGTCTTGAATTTGTTTTCAGCAGCTCTTGTGCATTGTAGTTATCAGTTTTTGATGCTAAAGCCTTGTCAGTTGATTCTATCACTTTTATGTACTCATCCACTTCTGCAAGGCTCATATCACTAATAGGTTTCAAATCTGAAGTAAAACGATCTAGTAATGTATTGGACAAATTCATGGCAGGTAAAGAATTGTATGGCTTATCACTGCCATTAGTTTCAGAAACATTTGCAGAGGTCAAAGTTGTATCCGTTTGTTTGTCAAAGCACCCATTACCAGCATGCAAAATATTTTTAGTTTGAGAAGCATTTTGTGAATAGGCAGGTTCTGTAAATAATTGGGAATTAACATGCTTATCCCTTGTAGAGTTAATATTACTTGAATTATTTTTATATTTATCAGTCGGCTTTGTATGAAATGATTCGTTAGTACGATCTAGCTTTTGTTGAAGACTGGGAGTTGATGGCAATGAACTGTGAGAATATTTAGTAGGAGTACTTTGGAAGTTAGGATTTTGATTGACATAAAATTTAGACTTTGGAAAAGTCTGTCTGTTGCTCATAATAGAATCAAGAGACAAATGTCGGCTAAGATTCAGAGAACTACACGAACTACTTTTAGATTCAATTGCTGTAATTCTAGATTTCAATATCTGTACTTCATCTATGAGTTCGGAAACAACACTGGATTTGTTTTTGTTAAAACTCGAGCAGTTCAAACTGTCCTCTGAGTCGGACGATGGAATAACAAATAGGTCAGGAGGTATTAACAGTAAAACATCAGTATCATCCGAGTCACTCATCATCCATTCCCACTCAGTCCCATTAGGCTCTTAACAACATTAAACCATTGCAAAAAATTCTGCCAGTATTACTTTTTCCACAGCTAAATTATTTACAGCGTAGCGACATTTAGCATTTCACAACAAGAAAATAGTCGTTAAAAAAGCAGCTTACAAATCAACAGATAAAAATCGATGATGTGAATTTTGAGGTTAACAATATATCACAAAGTCTATGGAACGGGCGTAGATCAATAAAACTTTTATTGTTATAGCCGCGGTAAACTTAACTATGAATTAAAGATTAGTAACATAGTTACTGGAGTTCACTTTTCATTGAAAAATACAGTAAAATAAATTAACGACGCTGCAGCGTCCGCACGACTTGACGTTTACAGAGTACGTAAACAATAACGCGGCAAAGCGAAGCAAAATCATAACACACAGAGTAGACGCGACTAGCGTAGTACACGAACACTACACGCAGGCGCACGAGCCAGTCGCAATCAAAGTGACGTTCGTTAATTTTTTCTTTTTATTAATAAAATTGTCGTCAGGATATACACTTTGTAATTTATAAGTACCTTTCATTTTTCCTGACTAATTTTGGTCTTCCAGTTCTGCAGCTTGCGGCTGGCACGTCATTGGTTGATTTTGCAGTGCCTACGTTGATTATTAACTAATTAACAATGAAGGAATCAATCAATGACGGGCGACACGCAAGCAGCAGTTAGTGGACGATGGAAATTAGGTATGCTGCAGCTTGCATCGGTAAATGCCTAAATGGTTAAATAATTTAAGAAAATATGGGGGAAATAATGATAAATCTGCCTGTTTTAATTTTATATATTTTTAAATTTAAAATAATTAATCTTTTTATTTTTAATTTAATGAAAAATTGCAACAGAGAGATCTCTGTCGATATCGTATAATTAAACGTATATAGTTTGTATAATATTTTTTAAATAATTAAATTAAATATAAGACATTTATACTTATATATATTTAATAAAAAATATTAAAATTTACTATCGCAGTATATTGTTGCATGTCTTCCGCAATGCAATTTGTTATTTTTCTAATTAATTCAATTAATTGTTAATGCGTTAAAAAATAAAATAAGAGTCGATTTTCTTGAAGTTGGTCTGGTGAAATCTGCTGGATTTTAATTTATACTCATTTAAAAATGTAATAAAGCAAAGCGACAAACTAAATGTTGTAGCAGAAATAGTCATTTTTACTTGATTTATCCTCAAAAGGAGAAAAGTGTAAAAAAATCGATTTTCTTGAAATGGACTTGATGGAATCTATTGAATTTATCGAGTATAACAGAGTAAAGTTTCGTATAAAATTTTTAAATAAATAATAATTCATCTCCGAAGATAGAAAAATGATTTTTTCTTAAATTTTTTTTTATTTTAATTATAAAAATAGTATTTAATAGTTAAAAAAAATGTTGTTAAGATTGACCACATCAAAATCAAAACAATAATGAAATAAACCAAAATTTTAAAGCTCAATAGTTAAAACTTTTATATAGATATAATAAGGCCCGTAAAATTATTGTAATTCAATGAAAAATGAAATAATAAACAAAGACTTGCATTATAAATTCATTAAATTTATAAAAATATTAACATTTTAAAAGCATAAAGTAATTCAATTTAAATTTGAGGAAATTTCGAGTACCAATATCGTGATACAAATATCGTGCATATATATATTGCCCTGCGGTTTATCATTTTTCATCGACAGCGCGGGATCTTTGAAAATCGTTTTCCTCGACCTCACATTCCCTTCAATGAAAGCTCCGTTATTCAAATTCACTCATATAAAAATAAAATATACAAACACTGCCTATATATACACTTTACGTACGCATATAAGGTATATGCAGTAGAATATAAAGCTCTCTCCTGGAGAGCGCGCGTAAAATAAAATATTTTGAAATTTTACCAAGGCTTCTCAAAGTGGAGCCAATAAAATTATAACAGGCTCGGGGTTGACTGAAAAGCTCTCGAGTTGCGCGGCGAGCTTCTCTTACTCCGGGCAAATGCTTTTCTTTCGGCAGCGTACAGCTTCCCAAACTTATTACAATGCGCGCAGGTGCGCTGTCGCGCGCTCGCCAACGAGGACGCGGGGGGACGGGGCGAGGAGGAGTAGAGCGCGTCGCGGCTGTGTCTGCGTGCGAACGTAATATGCGAAAGATTGCCGCTGCAGGTGTACAGCTGAGAGAGTGCAAAAACTTTCATGGGGTTGCATGAATTTCACATTAGGCGCTCAGTCTCCGCCCCAATAAAACATCGTAAATCTTTGATGCTCGAAGATAGGTGCCTTAGCTTAGGCAGTATGCCGATGCCTTATTTATTTTCACGACTTACCTTTTTTAAGGTGTTCTTTTTTTTTTGTCTCGTGATATGGGCGGAAAATCAGTTTCTTGTCGTTTGAATTTTTTAGCGCTCTTTCTTTTTATTATTTTTATTATTATTCTGTGATCGTTGACTTTCCGACAGTTTTCCGAGACAGTATAAGACCGACGGGGAAGTCCAACTCGTCCTGAATCTCAAATCCTGGCAAGTTCCACGCATTGATATCGTTAATATTCTTCCTTGACCTGAAAAAAAATCCTCTAGTCTTGCCAGAATTTAAGACGCAGACTGAAGCTCCTCGCCCACCGGAACATCAGTTGTGCCGCTCAACTGCGTCAAGAGTTAAGCTTAGTTAACTCAAGTTTGCCGCGAAAACTCTCGGAGGTACACAATCCCTAATAAACCGCAAGCAGCATCAAAGAGATAGAGTGAAACGCAACGTAACAATTTAAATAAAGAAAGACAAAAGATAGAGAAACCATCATATATCGACTATATATGTTATTCTATTCTTTAAATTCGAGAAATTTGAAACGTTTTTTTAATCACTCAAAATTGAATGAAATTAATTAATATCATACTTCGATCTTCGATTTTCGATGTTTGAAGAATAAAAAAAAATGTATTATGTCACTACGATACTACCTTGTTGGATTTCAACTAGCTTTGATATTGGTGGTTAAAAAATTGTAAAAAAAATTGTTTATAAATTGTCTAAATAAATGTTTTAAAAATATACTTTTCTGTGGCACTTTTAACTGAGAGTGACTCTTTTGAGCAATTAAGGGGGTTCATTCGGTCGGGAACGTATCAAAAACAAACGGGCCCCGCGCTAAGCGCCTCCATGCTCTCCCTTAC
>JAWWEN010000048.1:7576780-7591242 GCA_035582955.1 Sycophila texana | reverse complement strand
TATATAGTGGCGGTAACAAGCCGAGGGAACTTCGTTCCTACCGGGGGTCCCGAGACCCACACGTTGTTTTTTTTTTAATACTTGCGGTAATTAGAATGTTTTTAATTGATATTAATTCTATATTATTAAAGGAAAAGAGAAATTTAAAACAAAATGTTTCTTATTATTGGTTAGATTTTAAAAGTCACGAGACACATGTTATTTATTGTTTGCATCGACAAGTATATGCAAATGAAATAAATTTCGCACAGTTAAGTTAAAGGAAAACGCGCTTAATTGATACAAATCGTATAAATTGCATGTTTTATGTATCAGATGAAATTTCAACAGTGATTTGGGAATTTGCATTTCGCGCTTATACTGTTAATTACAGTATTTTTTTCTGAAATACTGACTGTAGCATTTTAGTTTAAAAATAAGTGATAGAAGTTAAAAAAAAAAGACTCATTCTATTTTTTTTGTGATAAAATACAACGCCTTCAACTAATAACTATATACCATTGTGTGTGCAATTAAAGAAATAACAGTACTACTCCGAATAATTAAATATGATATAACAACACTTCACAAGAAAAAACTAAAATTGTATTCGGCTCAAATATTCTCAACAATTATTACTTTACATTTTTCTCATCAAAAGTGATAATTAATGGCACACTAATTGTCTTTTAAACGCTTGACCGAAAAAAAATTTTTGCGGAAGATTTTAAAAATTTGGAAGAAATAAAAAACAGCGTATTTAAAAACACAGAGTGAATGTAAGAACAATTACCTTCAATGTATTAAGAAAAAAAAAGGAAAAAAAAAGGACGAAGAATTGCCTTTTTTGTACGTACACGTTAATCACGCAAGAAACTATTTCGCTTGAGTGTATACATACCTTTTTTCAAAAGCTGCGCGACTTACTGCATAGGCAAAAAAAACTGTAACACCTAAAAAAAACTGTAACACCTAAAAATTTAAATAATTACCCACGTCACGAATAATTCAAGGCAATTAAGAAGCAGCAATTAGCCGTCGCGCGCTTTGACGAAATCCGTGAAAAACAATATGCAGTGCAGCTGCGGAGAAAATCAACCGAGCGCGTAGCTCGGTATATGTATATTTAATACTACTTTTAATACTTTTTTCCCCCTTTAAAATCGACGCGCGCCCTCAGAGAGGTGGCCCGATCGATCGGCGATTTCGACGAGTGGAGATGATGCATTAGAGCTGCAACGCGCCTCCCCGTCGCCGATCTCGCGGCAGCTCGAAAAAGGAGCGGCATTCCACATAGCATGTGCGCACTGCGTCATCGCCGGCCGGGCGACTCCTCTTTCCCTCGCTTCTTTCTTTATATCGCCCCCAGCCTAAGCTGCACCTGTTCCCGCGGCTATATCGTGACTTTACGGGACTTTTATTGTCGCGCGAATGAGATTGGCGGGGGCCTTCTTGAAGGATCCAAGTATTATTATGCTATTTCGTTAGAAAAAATGTAGCTTCGCTGAATGAGCGAGTTCCGACGTAACGCGATTGTCTGAAGGCTGGACGTGTTATTACGATAAGAATTTCGGGCGCGCTTATCGGATATTGGCCGTTATACATTTTCTGTTCGCGGAATTTCGGGTCGGGCAATTCGGTTAATGGGAGCGCATAGGGCCATCCGCATTTGCGCGGAGAATATAATAAACCCATTTTGCTCGATTATATGCATATACCAGCATATAAGTGAAAGATAAACAGAGGCTTGGCCATCCGGCGTCAATATTCACACATGCTTTCGATTAAATGGGAAGATGGAAGAAAAGAATTGCCCTATAATGTATCGTCACTTCCTATATGAATTAAGATTTTATATATAGTACATCTCAAAAAAGGCCTATTATTACTTGCCATTTTTATAGCACTAAACTTAAAAATAAATTCTTTGCAAACTAGATAAAGTCATGTACTTTATGATACTGTAAAAGCTAATCAGGTTCTAGAGGAATTTTCTGTGTTATAATATCTCTGTAATATATAACCGTATTGTAGAGACAATCAGAATTGTAAAAAGTACTATTTGATAGGTCATGTGTTATATAATTATGTATAATAATAATTATTTATTAATTATTTATTAGTTAATATAAGATTAATTCAATAAAGATTCATCGATTCATTTTGAAAAAATAAACTAATTTCTTCTATTGCTAAATAAATTAAAAAAATGATTTTCCTTAATTTCATAATACTACAATAAATAATATTAATTAATTAAAAAGAACTAAATATTATTATTTGGCGTATAAAAACATCTGTTGATTATCAAGTAATTTTCAAATGACCTTTTTCAGTATAGTGGAGTATGTCAATTTTTATCTGAGAGTCCAGTCATTTCCAGAGAGTCAGCAATTTCTAAATAACACATTTTTCCCGTGCATATCATTATAGCGCATCTGAAAATTTTAAATCGCAAATCTAATTTCTTGCGAATAGAAAGAAATAAGTAGTGCTATTTACTATTCAAATTGAGAAAAAGTGAAGAAATTATAGAGTAAACATAATAAAAAGACTGACGTATTCGAGTGACATTGCATATCGCCGATTCAACTATTATATCGCATTCATGGCCGGTGGCTATTGGTAAATGTGGAGCGAGTAGGCCGCGTTATTTTTTCTACGGCGATAGAACATATTATACTTTTGCGTAATCTCGCGAAAAGCAGGAATCTTATGCTTACTTCTAAAAGTAAGTTAAGAAATTAAAGTCATTCAGAAGGTTCTACAAAATGTGAAGCTATAACGTGCAGCACTTTTACACTGACATTGTGCAGCATCGCGAGAGTAAGACTTTTCTGTACGTTTTAGTTTTTTGTTGTTGTTTATTTTAACTTTTCTTAAGAATTATTTACTTCTTTTCCACAATGACATATAAACAATTCATATAAGCAATAATGTGGCAGCTTAAAAAGATAAAATTTATTCAAATGTAATTATGTTTCTACTTTTTCCGGTGAAAATATACAAGATTCTACTTTTAACAAAAGGCGATTTTACTTGTTTACTTTTTTTAGTGTAGTTTTTATGTTATTCAAATAGATATTGATTTATAACGATGAGACATTTCCTTTTTTTACTGATCTAGGAATGCCATTTTTAGTTTTTGCTCGTTCAGTAGATTTGACACGTATGAAATTTTCAGGTTTTTTTCCGCACGGGAATGATTAAATTATCTCAAATAAGTAATTGAGCTCGACAATTATTTCTGCACTGTCATGCGAAATAAGGATAAACGTTTCATTAAAGAGTATTGCTAAGAATGCAATTAAGGAATTATTAAAAAAGGTACTAACATGCTTCAAACTCTTTTAACACATTTTCTGCAAATTAATTGTGTCATAATCTGAATAATTACGAGTTGATGAAGAACAATTTATTATTTGTGTTATTAAACGTATCAATAATTATTACACTCCCAACAAACACAAAAGGACTAAAAAGAGTTCTTTATTCGTAAATACTTTTTGAATTTTTGAATGACCGCGGACATCCAAAAATTCATAAAGTATTCATAAGGACCTCTTTTTAGTCCTTGTGTTTGTTGGGCTTAAATAAAATTTACCGTAGGTTTCTTATTATTTCGCGAAATTAAATCAATATAAGAAGTACCTTCTTTCTTATCTTAGTGTTTAAATTTATCCGAATCGAAATCAGTCACAGAATGGGAAAAGAACACGCAATATAGCCATTCATTTATTTAAAATTGCTTGCACCAACTTGTTTTATTAAATGGGTCGATTTTATTCTATATATAAAAGAATAATAATAAAAGATAATACGTAGAATCACAATATATTGATGTTCTTACTCGTTGAAAGTAATAATTCTTACGTGATTTTTACAGCGCGGCAAAGCAACGGAGCGTAAAAAAGTGGCGCCCGTCGGCGTCGACCTTCAATCGTTATATAATAATTTTTCGCAACCATAAAGGTTTGCATTCGAAGTCCGTCGTCCGCGGCACCTATCGTATTTCATGAATCTTTAACACCGTTATCGATCCGCCAGCTTATGTATATTTGCATTATATTTGCTGTACACTCCCTGTATCTGCCGTCCCCATCAAGTCACGCACCTCGGATACGCGTTTAAAAATCGGACGGCACTGTCGCGTTGCGCATGCGCCCGTCCGCCCTTCCCGCAGTTCGTACTTTCATTTCAGCAGTTCCGCAACGGTTATAGGCTCCACTTAGCAGACGAATCTCGCGAAGCAACTGCGTAAACCTACTAGGCAAGTGTCAAAAACGCGGCAGACACTGTGCGCGTGTGTAGGTGTGCGAGTGGAGTTCATCATCACTTAGAGCTTTCGACTCCTTCGAGGCGCTTTATTAAGTAGTAGTCGTGCAATTGTAGTCATTGCCCATCTCGTATACGCGCTCTTCTTTTGCAGACAATTTGAGGGCAGCGCGCGCGCGATGAGGCGTTCACCAGTCACGAAATCAGCCTAGTGCACGCCAAGAGGGGCCGGAAACATGGTGCGGGTGATACCGGTGCACAACTTTTTGGAGCAGAATGTGGCGCAAATCGAGGAGCCGACGGCTAGCTGCCTGGCGAGCATCGCAGCCGAGCCTCGGGCCGAGTACATGCTGCTCGCCCAGGCGAGCCACTGCGTCGAGGTGAGGGACCTGGGGACACCGGAGCTGAACTTTATCACGGCCTTCCCCACGGTCGACCTGGTCAGTCAGCTGACGCACTGCGCCAAGGGTAATTATGTCGCTACTCTGGAGACCAAGCACACTAGGGATAGCGTTCACACCAGCAGCTTCGTCAGGGTCTACGTCAATTGGGCGACCCAGGAAAGGCAGGCCATGAGAGCTAGGATAGCTGGACGAGTTACGCCAAGCTTGAACAGGCCACAGAATAGTTTGGAGATGATAGAGCTGCCTTTGAATTCTAAGCCGACGGTCATAGCCTGCTGTCAAACCACGGGTAATCTGTTGGTGGCTGCTGGTAATACTATTGTACTGCACGAGTTCAAAATTGAAACACAGAATCCTTCTAAGATGAAATTCATTGATTTTGAACCAAGACCGTGGTCGGTGGGCTTGCATTTCTCACCAACTCGGATGGAGATAGTAGAGGATTTTATATCTGTGATGGATTCTTCAAGATATGTCATGTTTAGATTGACAAATCCACTTTACGACGATATCGATCACTTGAGTTCCTTAACTTCTACAACTTCGTCCTCAAATGACAAGACAACAGTATCTACAGATTTTTGTAGTATGGAAAGCGTGGATAATTCTCTTTCTACCAACAATGATTTGAATTTGACAAAGCAGAAAACAAATTCAAGTAAGAAGAGTGTAACGGATAAAAATTCAAATCCTCGTAGTTTTCTCAATTTGAATTTTAAAACAAATAAGAAAAGTCATTGTATAGATTGGAATCGCTTAGTTAGCGATGAAAAAGGAGAAATGGATGCTTTAATCAGAGAAGGTACCATTGATCAAAACAGCCAACCTTTTTTGCTTAGTCTCCCATCAATTAGTTTAGAAAGAGTTGGTCCAGGTCACACAATCAATCCGTTTGTTTTAAATTCAACCGATACAGAAGTATTTATAAAAACAACTTCCCCGGACAATGGTTGGTCAGAAAACTATGCAGTGAAACATATTCTTCGACTGAAAGTTGCTAGAGCAAATGATTTTCCTAGGCCAGATGGAAGTACAGATTTTTTTACAAGTTTTGTTTTAAAGCCTCTATACTTGAAGAGTAACAATAATAGTAATGGATTGAAGAAGTCAATACTCAGGTCTGAAAGTTACAAGTATCTCAATGGTGTAACTTGTTTAATTTGCACAACCCAAGAGGGCTACATCTATCACTTCAACATAGAAAATAATGACAATAATAATCCAACTTGTTTAACTACTTATCCATTTACAGCTCCTGTTATTCACGTAGCATTAGAGAATACAGTTTTGCATGCTCTAACTGAGGCAGGTTTGGAATCTTATACACTTCGATTGCCTCATCATATAGCAAAAACTATGTCTCAGATAAAAAATGTAAAAACTATCTGTCCTGATGTTTCTGAACCTGTTTGTCTCATTGGATTAAGACCATTCCTAGGTGTCCAAAATTTACACAGTTCTGATAGAAGTATTGTACTTTTGGCCAAAGCTGAAAATACTTGGACACTTTATTCATTGATATTACCTAGGCCAGAGAATGTATACTATGATATTATTAATGCTGCTAAGAATCACAGGTAATTTATTAATTTATTTAGAGATATTTACATGCATTATATTCAATTCATTAAATACAATTAAATTTTGACTGATTCTTTTAAATTACAGAACTAGTAGTCCATCAACGTACAGACATTTATTAGAAGAAGCTCATACGATGTTACGACTAGCTAAAGATGTAGTTGATTTAGATAAACATGATTCCAATCAAATATCCAATGATGCAAAACTAGAAAATCTTTATAATCAGTCGTGTGCTCTATTAGGAGATTATTTCATTAGATCGGATATAGAATTAGAACGACGTCGGTGCATTCCATATTACAAAATGTCAGGTCTAAAATCTAGTGAGATTCTTGCCAGAAAATCAACATTTAATGCTGCTGGTTTAGTCACCTATGTAACAGATATTTTATTGACCATAAAAAGTGGACCAGAGGCTGATGCTCTTTTTCAAAGTCAAGATATTGCAGAAATCATTCAAAATGAAAGCAGGGAAGATCTGCTAAAAATCATCCTGGGAAGCGTGGTTATTAGAGAATATGCAACGGAAAAATTGATAAAAATATTGGCTTCTAAAAATCAAGATGATTGTACTCAACTAGCTCTAACAATTCTTTATATCCAAGCGGAAAAGCAAGCTTTAGCGGAATCGGCTTTTGACTCAGTGTCAGACAGGTTTCTTTTACTTACTATACTTGACTATCCATATTTGCTTTTTGATGAAGATGAATTTGATTCTCGGAACCGAGCGATTTTGTCATTTTCTGATTTTTCAGCGACATTGATTTGTCGCAAAAGTTTGGTCTTTGCGAAAATTCTTACTCAATTGGTTGATAATGAAGTTCTTACTTTAGATAAAGTAATGCAAGTAAGTTAAATAAGTAAACGACTTTAAAAAAACTCTTATTTTAATAACTAATTTATGATATTTTTTCTAGGTTTTCCTTGAATATTTACCATCAAGAGTTGGAAGAGATGGTCACGACGCTGCATCTGCTTTACAACAATTTTTAGAAACCTATCTCCACAGCTATTTTTCAAAATTAGAAGACAAAAATGACATTAGTTATGATTCTGCATTGATTGAAGCTTTCAAAATTCTTGTGCGTTCATATTTAGGTAAATTAATGCAAACAAAAATTTATAAAGTAGAGGAAACACCGAAAAGCGGACAATGGCGAGATGATGACGCTTACCTTTTTGAAAGTCAAAGACCAAAATATTTAGATAAAATGCCACCATGTGCGAAAGATTACCAAAAGATTATGAATGCAGTGGATCTAGATGAATTTTCGAAATTAAATAATGCAGAGAATGATAAGACGGTTCGAATCGAAGTTTTAAAGTTACAAGCTTTGATGGCGAGTGATTTCTTACCGGCTGAATGTATTCAAGAGGTTGAGCAGTTTCTTGATGCAGAAGAAGTCGACGGTAGTCTAGCATTTCGTACATTATGCAATAGAAACACAGAAACTGTAACGCAGATGTTAATTGACAAATGTCCGCAAGCAATATTGCCATATGCAAAGGTATATTATCTCTCTGTTTTTCTGCAGTTAAATATATTCTTAATTTGAATTATTTTTTATTAATTATTTTTTATCGAAGGACATGTATACCAAAGAAACCGAGTGGAAGCTGCTTGTAGACTTGTTGCAACAGAAAATTTCAAAAAATAATTCTAGTCAAGAATCTCGTCTTTTCTTTGAACAAACTATGATAGGTAATAATCAGAATCTTTTATAGATAAATATCTTTTTACAAGTAACTTTTAGTAACAGTAAGTTTTATTTTTAGATACATTGAAATATGCAGCAGAAATTTTGCCTTTAAAATCGTTGCATTACATTCTACCGAAAGATGATGAAGAGGCTTTTCAGCGTTATACTGAAGTTTGTGGACAAATTGTTCACGCAGAACATGTGAAATCTTTATTAATGGAAACTGGACGTCAGTTACTTTCGACGTTAAATTTATAATACTTGTAATACGTAGGCTAAACAAATTCAACAGTTTTAGACAAAATTTTACTAGAACTCTATTGAGAATGATGTCACTACCTATCATAGCACAATTTTCTATACAACACTTTTTTAACTATATACCTTTTCATACATTCTATGTTTGCTTTTGTTAGCTTACTGCTTCCAGAAAACAAATTTTTTAATATTCAAAATTTCCAAAATGCTTCCAAAAACTTAAATTTATCAGTAAGAATAAAAAAGATGCTTTATTTTTGAATAGCTTATTGACTTTGATTACGACATTTTTGATGAACAATTTTTTATGAATATTTTCGTTAACGATTTTTTGGTCGCTCATCGTTACTAAGAAAAAAGTTACTTAGAAAAATGACAAATAAAAGTAATAATAACAAATAGTTTAAAAATAATGCCGCACTTCAGGAAGTGTTATTAAGTATCAAGTAGAGAAGAACGTAGTTTTGTTTGAAATGCTATACGAGATCAAATTAGAAATCAATGAGACTGTTAAAAAGTGTTAAACACTCTATTAAATTTTCGTATCAAATAGGTTAAAGAAAAATATTGTACAATTTTAATACAACGCCATATCGATTTATTTATTAATGTGATTGATTGTGTCATAACTGAGTGTCAACTGAAATATTGCAAATATATTTTACAATTTATGCAGATTATATCAAATGTGTATAGTATGTATATATAATAAGTATTGTTGTTATTTTAATTAATTTTATTAAAAACTAAAATTATATATAATTATATACTTCTGTTTTGATTACAAAATTCTAATAAATGGCAATCGTAAATAACAGAGTGCATCTTTATTATCTAATTCATAATTTTAAGTTACATATTTCTTTTATCTATTTATGAAAGATAAAGATTTATAAAGGTAGAATAAGACAAATAATGTATGCATAGAAAATGTTCTATGGATAAAACAAATTATAATTTGGTTTTTTAAGTATGTTGCGTTGACAATCGATTGCATTTAAAATTTATTCTTAGGCAAGTTGAACATGTTACTTTTATATGATACCTTAATTTTAATTAAAGTCGAATAATGGGGATACAGTGGGAAGATCCTTCAATCTAAGATTTTTAATATAATTTATGCATTAGTTAATTACTGTATCATTGTTCAGAGATATAGTTTATTATAATGAAAGAAGTTGATATCCCTTTCTAAAAAATCCATGGGCATTTCTCGGATTGTGATTGATCGAGCGGTAGTTATCTTTTATTGTTTATTTATATTATTATTTATTTGATATTACCTCAAAAAAGAAAAAATCAGCATGCGAAGAGCGTGTCTGATCTATTTATTAAAAAACGGTTGTATTTTAGTTATTAACAATTAACGTGTTCTTGCTGTATATTACCTTCTAATAAAAGTATTATATAAATAAAAAACGGGCGACCGGTTTTAATAGTTTGAATATATAGTGTTTAAATAAATTAATTGAAACGAAGAACAACGATTATCACCGCGAATCAGTCGGCCGTCATTGTAGTTTGCGGCTCTTAACGCTTGAACATAATTAATATTAGTTATTGATAAATTGGACCATTTCCATACGGTTTTTTGATTGTTATAAACAATATGTTCGCTCTTTATCAATACCAATCACATAATCCTTTAAATAATTAACTAAATTAATAAAAAAATACTGTTCTTTATAATAAATTTATATTGAATTTTATTCCTTCTTTGATTTTCTTCAATTGGTAATAATTAAATTATTATGTTTATAATTCTAGGTGATAATAATTAACAAAACTCTCAAATCGTTGTCTAAATTTTAGTCGAACGTTTAAATAAATTAATTGATTAGATCAAAAGCGAACAAATCGAAGGCTTAATAAACAACGAATGACGTTTTTACTTAATAAACAACGTTTATTAACTTAAATTATTTATTTTTCGCAACTTTATTAATAAAAGCGTATTTTAAAAAGCGAATTGTAACTAAATTACCGATAAATAATAAGAGAATTATTTAAATGTGTGCAGAACTGCTCGCAGAGAGTTTGAATTCGCTAACTCGCAGTATAATTAATTAATTTCTTTTGCTCCGTTTAATTAATTAATTATTAATAATTAATGTTTTTCCGCTCGCTAGTAGCTTTTTAAAAGAGCATTTATATAAATAAAAAAACGGGCGTCAGGTTTGAATAGGTAGACGAGCGTCAAACCAGAGCTAAAGGCAAGCGGCCGCTTAATTCTACCGGCGCTCGAAAACCGTGCTTTTGAGAGCGATTTTCGGCCCGAACCCAGGCGGCCGCCATTGCTTTTTATTCCTTACAATGTTTATACTTTTATTGATTAAATGGACCATTTTTTTTACAATTTTTTGATTGTTATAAATAATATAGCTTCTTGCTCTCCCTAAAAATCAAAAAATCATTTAATAATTAAATAAATTAATAAATAAATGATTTATTATAAACGTATTTGTCTTGAATTTTGCAAACAAAGATTTATTTATTAGGTTATTAGGTTGTTTTAAAATAATTTAAATAATTAAATCCTTATTATTATAATTTATTGTGATGACACGAAAGAAAGCTCTCTAACGTTAATTAAAAGTTTAGTCAATTGTTTAAATAAATTAATAGATTCGATCTAAAGCGAACAGAGCGAATGCCGTATTTTAACTTTTATCGTCGCTTTTCATTTACCTTTTGCTTTTTTACAAATAATTCTGCATTTTAACAATTGTATCATAATTAAGCAATTAATAAATAATAATCAGAGCGTTGAAACGTCGGTCAAATTGACTTAATTAATTTGTTATCGTTGAATTTATTTAAATCAAAATATTTGCCTCGAAGGGGCAGCATTCGTCGGTTTTACTTAATAAACAACGTTAATTAACTTAAATTATTTACTGTTCGCAACTTTATTAATAAAAGCGTATTTTAAAAAGCGAATCGGTAACTAAATTACCAATAAATAATGATAAATAATAAGAGAATTATTGAAACGTGAGCAGAATTGCTCGCAGAGTGTTTGAATTGTACAACTCGCAGTATAATTATTAATTTTCTTTTGCTCCGTTTTATTAATTAATTATTAATAATTAATGATTATCCGCTCGCTAGTAGCTTCCTAAAAGAGCATTTATATAAATAAGAAAACGGGCGTCAGGTTTGAATAGGTAGGCGAGCGTCAATCGAGAGCTAAAGGCAAGCGGCCGCTTAATTCTACTGCCTGCCACCTCCTCGGATCTCCTGTGCTCTTGATATCCGGCGCTCGAAAACCCTACTTTTGAGAGCGATTTTCGCCCCGAATCCAGGCGGCGGCCATTGCTTTTTATTGCTTTCAATGTTTACACTTATTTATTGATTAAATGGACCATTTTTTTACAATTTTTTTTATTGTTATAAATAATATAGGTCCTTGCTATACATAACAATCAAAAAGTCATTTAATAACTAAATAAATTATTAAATAAACGTTTTATTATCAATAAATTTGTCTTAAATTTTGGGAGTATAAAGTTTTTTTTATTCGTTTGCTCTTAAATAATTTAAATAACCAAATTGTTATTATTACAATTTTTTGTGATGAAACGAAACAGAGCTCTCTAACGTTAATAAAAAGTTCAGTAAAACTTTTAAATAAATTAATTAAATCGATGAACAACGATTATCACCGTGATTCAGGCGGCCGCCATTGCATTTTGCGGCTCTTAACGCTTGATCATAATTAATAGTAGTTATTGATAAAAGGAGCCATTTTCTATACGGCTTTTTGATTGTTATAAACAATATCGTCGCTCTTTATCAAGTAGCGTCTTAAAAGATCATTTATTTGAATAAAAAAACAGGCGTCAGGTTTGAATAGGTAGACGAGCGTCAAACCAGAGCTAAAGGCAAGCGGCCGCTTAATTCTACTGCCTGCCACTTCCCCGGATCTCCTGTGCTCCTGATACTCGGCGCTCGAAAACCGTGCTTTTGAGAACGATTTTCGCCCCGAATCCAGGCGGCCGCCATTGCTTTTTATTCCTTACAATGTTTATACTTGTTTATTGCTTAAATGGACCATTTTTTTTACAATTTTTTGATTGTTATAAATAATATAGCTCCTTGCTCTCCATAACAATCAAAAAAATCATTTAATCATTAAATAAATTAATAAATAAACGTTTTATTATAAACGTATTTGTCTTGAATTTTGCAAACAAAGATTTATTTATTTGGTTGTTTTTAAATAATTTAAATAATTAAATCATTATTATAATTTATTGTGACGACACGAAAGAAAGCTCTCTAACGTTAATTAAAAGTTCAGTAAAATGGGCCGTAAATAAATTAGTAATTTCGATCAAAAGCGAGTATAGAGCGAATGCCGTATTTCAACTTTTATCGTCGTTTTTTATTTCCCTTTTGCTTTTTCACTAATAATTCTGCATTTTAACAATTACATCATAATTAAGTAATTACTTAATAATAATAAGAGCGTTCAAAAGTCTGTCAAATTGACTTAATTAATTTGTAATCGTGTAATTTGTTTAAATCAAAATATTTGCCTAATAGGAGCAGCGTTCGTTGTTTTTATTTAATAAACAACGTTTATTAACTTAAATTATTTATTGTTCGCAACTTTATTAATAAAAGCGTATTTTAAAAAACGAATCATAACAAAATTACCGATAAATAATAAGAGAATTATTTAAATGTGTGCAGAATTACTCGCAGTGTTTGAATTCGCTAACCTCAGTATAATTATTTAATTTCTTTTGCTCCGTTTAATTAATTGATTATTAATAATTAATGTTTTTCCGCTCGCTAGTAGCTTCTTAAAAGAGTATTTATATAAATAAAAAAACAGGCGTCAGGTTTGAATAGGTAGATGAGCGTCAAACGAGAGCTAAATAGGCAAGCGGCCGCGTAATTCTACTGCCTGCCACCTCCTCGGATCTCCTGTGCTCCTGATACCCGGCGCTCGAAAACCGGGATTTTGGTCCAGGCGGCCGACATTGCCTTTTGCCGCTTTTACCGCTTGCATTTGATTATTGATAAATTAAACCATTTTTCATGTGGTTTTTTTATTGTTATAAATAATATGGTCGCCCTTTATCTATAACAATCATAAATTTATATAAATAATTAACCTAAATTATTAAAAAACAACGGCTGTTTAGAAATTTCAACTGAATGTACGCGCAATGTTTTTATTTTATTCATTCTATTGTTTTCTATAATTTAAATAATTAAATTATTATGATTATGATTTTGGTAAATAAAACTCTTTAAATGTTAATTAAACTACAATTAAATGTTTAAATAAATTAATCGATTCGATCAAAAGAGAGCATACAATATACGCCGTATTATAACTTTTATTATCTTTTATTACTTATTTTTTGCTGTTTTAGTAACAATTCCGTAGTTTAATAATCACATGCTAGTTAAGCAACTAATAAACGATAGTAAGAACGTTTAAAAGTGTGTAGAATTTAGTTAGTTCTTATGTAATCGTAATTTATTATAATTTGAATCTATTTGTATCACAGGGACTGAACGTCGTCTTAACAACATTTATTTTATTAACTTAAATTATTTAATGTTTTCTACTTGATCAATTTGCGTGTATAAATACATTTTATAGCCCTCTAACCTGAAAATGGCAATTTTAATGCTAATTTTCGGCTCTCGTGCTATAAAATATCTTATGAAACTTGTGCTTAATAATAAAGTAGGTAGGGATAAATAATTTAAGTTAATAAATATTGTTAAGACGATGAACGTAGTTTCAAATTAAATAAATTACGATTGCATATAAATTAAGTAAATTCTACACAATTGTAAACGTTTTTAATATTCTTTATTAGTTGCTTATAATTAAGATGTGATTGTTAAAACACAGAATTGTTAGTAAAAAAAATAATAATAATAAAAGATGATAAAAGTTGTAGTAAGTCGTACGCTGTATGTATTTAATCCCTCGATAAAAATTTGGTAAAAGATCTTACAAAATTAAAAAAATGGAAAAGATGAAATAATTAAGTATGTAACAATGCTTTTCTTACATTGCAAACATTCCTTATAAACATTTTCCTTATAATGTAAAAAATTTGTAACATGGCACTTTACGGTATAGCTGTTGATTGAAATAAACACTAATACAGTGCACTCTCTCTAAGAGGCCGCAAATGTTCTTGAGGGGAAGAGTTTTTCCGCGAATTAGAAGTCCCCCACCATTCCTACTCAGGAGACTTGTCTCCGAAAAAGTTGACGGTCTCTCAAA
>JAWWEN010000048.1:7540697-7562121 GCA_035582955.1 Sycophila texana | reverse complement strand
TCTGAACGAAACGATGGATAATTCTCAATTTAACTAGAGATGCAGACATCTCTATGAGAAAGCATTGTGCCAGTGCACTTGGCAGCGTTTTTAATATAGCGTTTCGGTACATTTTTCTGTTACTTCGTTTACAAGTGAATCCTTCGTTACATATTTACATTAATTGAAAAGAAATTTTCTTTTACCATTACTTTTATAAGAAAAAAAGGTTAATTTCATACGTAAGACACCAAGAATCATTAAAGAAAAAGCAGGCATAGTTTAAAAATTGAATTGCATATTATTCAAATATATATATAGATTCAATACAAGCATTACAGTATACAAAAAAATTGTTGAATGAGTCAAAAAAAGAATGCAGCAATTACTTTGAAAGAGAAGAAGATAAAAAAATGTTCTCGAGTCCTACATATATATAAGCACGGACACACCGATCACAAAGACTGACTTCCTTGCATCATCGAGCACACGAGTATAAAGGGGTCGGTAAAAAATGTCATGCAAAGAAGAATGAAAAAGATCATCAAGATAAAAAAGAGGACATACCCTCCCTGCTGTTGTCCAGGTCGCTGGTCTGCGTCTGGGTCTCCTCTTGGGCGCGTCGGACTGCTTTATTGGGTCGCGGTGTTCGGGGATGCACAGCAAGGCACAAAAATAGTTTTACTGTATTACAAAAGTGCGTCGTCTCGGGGTTCTTTTGCTTTAATGCTTCGGCATAATTGCTTTTTTTTCTCCTCTCCCCATCGTGGAGGCGTGCGCTCGTGCTCTCGGGTGCGACGCTTTGCCGTTCAGCCAAAATCAAGGTGGAGCGTGTGTGTGTGTGGTTGGGTGCAGAGCACAACGAGATCCCGCGCGTGTGTGTGTAGAGGTGCGAGGTGGCAGGGGGAAAGTGAGAGGGTGGCTGGGGAGGTGACGCAGCGAGAGGCGCGTGAGCGTGTGGGCGGTGAACGGATTGGAAGAAAAACAAGAGTGAGATGAGAAATAAAAGAAGAAGAAGAAGCAGTTGGATCGCTCGCGTACTTCGGGCTTCGACGTGTGCGCTTTTTTTTCTCTCTTTCTCTCATACGTTCTGACTTTCTCGAGGGAGCCCGACTCTCTCGAGGATCGAGGAAAATGGCACCGCCGAGTTTTGTCGTTCTCATTGCGGGTGATTACGCGTGAATGTCTGTTAACGCGGTTTCACGCGGAGGAACGTAAAATTAATTAATGAACGTTTTTTTTTTTTTCAAAATTCCTTTCAATTTTATCCAATTATAGTAATTGCATGTGCGAGCGCTTATCATCGTGTGGCACCCCGGTAAATGAATTACTCTTTCTTCGCGTTTTCTTCTGCTCATTTTTTTTTTTTTTCGGCTATCGCGCCGCACGCATGCCCGAAGTTCGCGATCGACCCCCACAAGGCCAGGCTTAATATAAAATATGAGTATATTTTACAAAAGGATGTAATAATGGCGATAAACTGATATCGATTATCGAAGGTATTGTCAAAACGATGGCGATATGCGGCGGTTTACGCGACGGCGAAGACATTTGCGTTACAATTAAAAACTTTTTGCGTAAATCTAAAAAGAGCATCATCTACTTTTGTTCAATTACTCGCCTTTTTTTTATAGTTTAAATTCGTATGGAAATGCATGTTCCAAAAGTTCCACCAAACGTGACGCGCTTACGTATTAGTGTTGGCGTCGCTCACCTCGAGCATGGAGTATTTTCGATAAGCCTTTAATCGCACTAATTCAATAACACGGATGAGCTAGAGGAATTTACTTTTTTTTTTCGTTTCTTTAGAGCGTCTAAAGAAACCTACCGTCTTTTAACTAAAAAATTCGCAAGGCTTATTGAAAAAGTTCCGAACTCTCGGTCGTATTGCTACACATAATAATTACAGAAACTAAAATTTTTTCATTGCATAAAGGCAAACAACTAACATCGAAAACACTTATACTTGTTCGATACAATTGATAGCGTCAAGGTGAAAGTCAAGATGAATGTTTTACTCGAATTTAAGAAAATTTGACTTTTTTACCTTTCTTTTAAATACGATTATTGTATAATTTAGACACGTACGTACACTTAAAATCTTATAAAAATACAAAAGTGACCCTTTTGCGCATCGACTTTCAGCCCCTCGGCTAATTTCTTTGATCAGACGATAGTATCAAATACAATTCAACGAATACCATAAATAAATAAGCTCGATCGAGTGATTACTTTAATATATTCTCTAGTTCGTTAATGGTTGTTTTTTTTCATTTTTCTTCTTGTAGATTTAAGCGAGTTTTCATTCCTCGAGCAAAGGAGGTGCGCTGTTTTTATGTTTGTGCCTTCGCTTTTACGTGTCCGTTTTGCTCTAATCGAGACCCAGAAGAGAATCGCGTTTGGTAAAAATGTTTACGTGTCACCGGGTTGGACAAGCGAGATCAAAATCACATTTATTACAGGCTTAAAAAACGTATATATAAATATATATATAAAAAACATCGACGGAAGACAAAAACGAGCTGAATTTTTACTAAATTTTTGTTCGTATACATTTAGCAAGGCGAGTTGACTGAGTAAATTGTAAACAAAGATTAAAAAAAAAATTAAAATTACTCAGGCAGACTTACCTCGAAGCCTAATCTAACGACTAATTTTTACATTTGTTCACTTTGTGAAATGTTCATGCGAATGTGCAGAAAACTAAACGAGAGAATCAAAATGAACAAAATAAAAGTATTATGCTTGTACACATAAATTTTCTTCCGACTTGTTACAACATATTACATAAATACAAAAAAAAGAACAAAGCATAAAATAAACAACTATTCATCTCAAGTCTCGCTTTCGTATCCGCTGTCACTGTGTTCTTAAAAAATTTTTTTTTCTTTAAATTTTCGTTTAACATCTAAACGAGAAAATGCGTAAATGGCACATTTGAGAATAATGTATAGTCATCGTTATAGATAATTAATTATTTACAATTGTACGGTTTTCTTAAAATGCGATAATTACGTTGTCTAGTTGTGACACAGAGCGACGCGTATATTGTTTTTTTTTTCTTTCAATTTTCATTTCCATTCATTCTCTGTGTTAACAGTTCCGTATATATATTTATAACATATATATAATATTTATATTTATAATTATTTATATAAATATGTAAAAAAAATCTCGAGTTTACGTCCGCATGCACATTGATTCATCGATCGAATTCTCATTTCTTTTTTCTCCTCTATATAGAAAAAAAAACTCCTGTATATAAATTTTGTGGTATCTTTTTGAAAAAAAAAAACGGTCCCCCGAGTTTTTTCAAGCCAATTGTTCATCGTGCAACGAATTATGCGTTAAATTTCGTTTTTTTTCTCACAGCGTCGGCGATTAAGATTGTTAGTTGTCAGAGAAAACTATCCTTCACGGATACCCACTGTGACTATTTTTAAAGAAATAGCTGCCCCATTGTTGTGGACAATCCTAAAACGAATTTAAACGGAAGAGAATTAATGTTTTTGTCAATAGCAATCCTCGATCATATGTCGAAGGAATTATTCAATTAATTAATTTTTTTTTTTTACGAAAGGCGATTACTGCTCAAACTTTTGGCAATTTCAAGAGAAAAGATAAATATATCTATATAATATACGTACAACGCAAATGTATATAATTGGACAAATTTACGTTAGATTCATGCACTTTACTCCAGCAACATAAAGTTCAACATCTATATAGTTCGCTAGTGAATTTAGACAAGTTTCCGTGATAAATTAAAAAAAAAAAATAGTGTTATTTACATTATTTCAGAGGAAAAGAGTCATGCTTGCGTGTATGTAAGCTCCAATTCTTTCGCAAGTAAGAGGCTAACGGTATACGTTTCCGACACCGCGCATACTCAACGTATTTCGTGCTTTACCGCCTCACTTTAATTGTGGTACACAAATGGCTCTTCGGTGTTACCGATAAAAATTCGTAGTAGTTAAAATTGACGTTAATTACTCTAGCGATGAAATGTTCAACGTTACACATTTCTAAGAAAATGGAAAAACAGTCAAGGGGTTCGAGAAGCACTTTCTTCGTGATTAAATATTTTTGCACTTTTTGTTTAAAAAGACTTCAATACAGTAGACATGGTAGTTGTATTCTCTTGCGTATAATAGGTATGTACAATTTTATCGAAATATCAAAGATATCGATAACAAATAATTTAATTAATGAAAAACATGCTTATATAAAAATAATTGACTTCGTTAAAAAGCAATATAGTACAATGTATAAATTGTTTGTAAAAGTTCAAGCTCTTGCAATGTTTCAGCAATAGTTTTTGGTAAGTTAATCCCTTTTGCGTTTAATAAAATAAATTTTGACTTTTAGGGAATAAAATATTTCTTTACACGTATAAATGTAAAAAATATATGTTACCTATAAATTTGCAACAATAAATCGAACCCCTTTAACGCTCTAAATGGAAGATCATTGATTAATGCAAAACAGCTTGAATGATAAAATATTTGCTCTGAAGAAAAAAAAATTACAGCGGATAAATACTTCAAACTACTTGAAGAACTCACTTCCGAGCCAAGTTAAACGTCTATTGATCGCCCAACGCATGCAAAGGCGATCGAAAAGATACAATTATTGCTAAGTACTAGGAATAAACATAAAGATACACATTACGTCAGCCGGCGCCCATCACGCTTAACTGATAATTTGAGAAAAAATGCTGTAGGAAAATAAGTGCATTGTCCATTTGTCGAATGGCAGCTGGTAGGTGTTGTGCGCCGGCTTCAAACAGCAGATACTAGATAATCTTTTCCTTTAAAAAATATTGCATTGTGCAACAAGTGAAAAACAAAATTACATGGCTTCTTGGCACGTGGACCAAAATGCGAAAAACCACGTGCCACTTTTCTACAAAGTTGAAAAAAAAAATAATAGTTACAAGAAGATTCTACGATTACGAGAGAAACGCAGGAGAGGTTAGTGCTTTAACCACGAACCAATTGGGAATTTGCATTATGTTCATCACATTTTTTTTATGTTTTATGATTAATGAGAACAGCTAGAACATGTATTGTAGTTAAAAGCTACACACCTCTGACTTTCCATGATTTTAAAATGATACTGACGCCACTAGATTAATTCATTAAAACGTGATACGAAACGTACAAGAAAAAACAATCGAACAAACAAATTAAACTATATATAAATTTTTGGGTTAGTAATCACATTAAATTGCATTAATCCAATGGTGTTCTCTCTTTTCTTATTAAAATTACTTGTCTTACTTCTATTTTTAGAAAATACATTAAAAAAAAAATCTATTTTATTGGTAAGATTAAGCCTTTATCAAAACTCGTTTGCTTTAAAACTGTTGTTAAACTTGAAACTTGCACCAAAGATACAGTATTATAAATAGACCAGCTTAGCAAATGTTATTCGTCTATCTGTAAGAAATATATACAATAACATATATGTGTACTTCAGGACAGTACATTAAAACATTAAACTTTAAATGTGCCTCATAAAAATTTGTCGCATTTTATGTACATAAATCAACTTATTTGAATTTAGAAAAAAATTAATTACTATTTTTATGAGGCTCATAAACATTAAAAAATAAAAAAATTTATGATTAAAAAAATATATTTAAGCCACTCTTCTTTGTAAGTTTTCTCTGTACGAAAATAGCATGAGAATTGTCACAAGCAAAGGTTGCGTTCGCAACGTTTCAAGATATCGATTAAACACTAAAATAAGTTTAATGCGGCGTAAATCTCATCTAAAAGAAAATTCTATTAGACACTTAGTATTATGAAGTCTTCGATAACAAGTTTCAAGTTTACTAAAGGAATATAAAAATACATTTAGGACTTGCTCATTTCATGATAGCAGTACCAAGTGTCTTTCATATAAAAGTAATTATTACAAAAAAAAAGTTAGGCGAAAATCACGAGTGTGTAAAAATTAACAAAACAAATACAAGAAACTGGTGAATCCGGCTCGATCAATCTCTTCAAATCGCAGAGAAAATGAAATAAATCTCGTACTCTCTAAATTCTTCAAAGTTTGACATTCGACCATTTCTTGAAACACAATGAGAGTGGCTCAATAAAAAAATCTCACCGATATACATGAACAAAATAACAAGTTGCGAAGCTGAAAAATTCGTTAACAATTAAAGAAAGAAAAAAAAATATTAAAAAAAAAAAATAATAATAATAAATAAAAAATGAAGAGACATTTACTTAAGAATTCAGAGAGCATACCTTATTTTCGTTCGTACACGTACAAGAGTGCGAGAAATAAAATCCGTGAAAAAAGTGCGAATTTGCGATTTTGTGTGTGATTGTGTACATTGGAGGTGGGAGGAAGAGGTAGTAGAAGATATCCCCCATAGAGAATCCCTCTTTCCGCGCTACTCGATCGCAAATCCCCAATTGTTATCAATCGACGATTGACATAGCTTCGAACTGCGTCAAGGGTAGATTGTCGTCCGCGCGTTGAAAGCGAAACCTCCTCAGGCATTGGGCTCGGGACCTTAAGGCTACACGACAACAACACCAGCAACGTCTACATGACATCGACAAAGAATTCACAGGGATTGCCCATCGCAATGCGAAATGACTGTCTACTACCAGATAGGTCTTGCTGGGTCTGTTGGTTGGGCTGGTGCTGCTGGAGGCTGCTTCCGCCGCCGGATCCGGTCCCCGTCTGCACGGACTGCTCGGAGCCGCTGCTGCGACTGCGACTGCCGGTCGACCGTTTCCCGTTCGAGCCGCTCCCGTTGCCGTTGCCGCTGCCGCCCGTCGTCACCGTCGTCGCCGTGCTCTTCGGCATCGCCGGCACCACCGGCATCTGCAGTTCTGATTCAGAAGCAGAACAACAAGACTTTACATCATGCATGGCTGCCTTCAATATATGATCGCTACCCCCGCTGCTCTCTCCTATAAAAGTACACAGAAACATTTCGCCTTCCTCTCCATTTTTTTCTACCTCGATTGGTAAACAAAATAAAGTAAAGACTAGTGCTCAATCTACCGTTCATATATCGAGGCGCTTCGCCCTCGTTAGTCTGGTATTCCTTGCAATTTTGCTAAGTTGTGCGCTACCCAACCATCCCGTCTACTGTTCTGCTAAACCCCTTTCTCTACAGGGTTCTCTTTTCGAGCTAAATAGACTAAATGTCAAATTAAAGGTGAGTAGCAGCTATAGGTATCAGTGTGTTTGTATAATCGTATTTATGAAGAAAGAATTGTGGATGTATGAAAATAGGAAAAATCGAATATGATCTCCAAACGATGATATTTTTTTCTCGGCTTGTGTGCACAGGCTATCCTAAAAGGTGCTGAGTAATGCATGACGCGATCTCCAGATATCACTACGTGCGTCCGTAACCGGTTCTGAAGTACTGGCTAAAGTACCTGAACCGCTGTGTAAGCTGTCCTCTCGATGATAGCCGTAGACCGTTGGCTCGTTGGTAAAGTTGAAGGGCATGGGACTGTAGCCCGTGGCCGAATGCGGCGCGTACGTCCCCGAGTAAGGCATGTCCCAGGCACTCGGTGGAGGTAGCGGACCCACCGCGTCACAGTCAAGCTTCATGTTGCTCATCGCAGAGCACAGGTCACCAAATATGTAGTAGCACTGTTCGGAAAAGGTGATCTTATTGACGGTGTGCCTGATGAAGCCTGCCTTCAACATCAGCGAGGCATACTTGCGAGCGTCGCGCCTGCAATTTACATTGGTAAATTTAAAAAACGAACAATATATAGTATAGTATTGAAAACAAATTTGCCGGAGTTTTGATACTGACCTATCGATAAAACCTTTGACGTGCGTGTGAAGCCAGTCGACCACGTCTGCACCAATAAAAGCGTTGGGTATGGTAATCTTGAGCCACATGCGGTCGCGGATTTCGAGGCCCGAGTCCGGCCGGGCCATTGCTCGCACGATTGTCGGCATATCCGTGTTGACTGACAGATCAAGCTCATCGAATGGCCCTGAGAACAAATTCATTACTGTCCTTTTAGTAATATTGTCAATTCTACCTTATTCCCGACCAATTTAAACTGTCGGAAGTGTATCTGTTTTTAAATGACAAAAACAAAGTAACGTCAAATAATAGGTAGACAACAGTAAACAATGTTTTGTCAAGATAATGATATAAATAACATCAAACTAAAGCATAATATGTCAGGCAATGTTGAATGATGCGAGAAGTGTTAAGGGTATTAATGTTTCAATCAACTGAACAAAAATCAATCAATGTAAATATTTTCTCAAAATGATGATCTAATCCAATGCGGACAATATTAGTCACAAAAGCAGTGTAACGCAGTTGAAATTCACGAGCATAGGTTCAAGAAAGCAAACTTACGCTCGGTGTCGGGTAGCGTACTGGCTAGACTGCTCGACGTGGAGGTGAGAGTAGTCGCACTGGGCGGCCTAGGAGGGAAGCCCTCGCCCCGAATGGCCGCTGTATGAGCAACCCAGGCACCAGGGTCGATCGGCCGTACTGGTTCTGTCCGCGGGATTGTGAAGTAACCTTTCGGATTAGGATCCCAGCACTTGGCTACTACAAGCTTTATTGGCCTGTAAGCACAATAAAATGGTTAATTCGCACTGTTTTGTAAACATTTTATCACTAATGTTTTCTATACAACTTAATGCAATAAAAATGAACTTACCCGGGTTTCTGCACGACTTCGCGAAGCACTCGAACGGCCTCGTCGTTTGACATGTTTTCAAAATTAATGTCATTTACTTGAAGAATCATGTCGCCTGGCTCTATACGACCGTCTAAGGCCACCGCACCACTATTAAAATAAAATCATGTTACGCACAACGATCGAACAAATAGACAGTTTTTATTTACATTCTTAATAAGTGAATTCTGCTCTAAGCGAGAAACTCTCATACACTTACCCTTTCATTATTGAACCTACGTAGATTCCGCCATCCCCACCTTTATTGCTTTGCCCAACGATACTAATACCAAGAAAATTGACTGTATCCATATTTAAAGAGACTGTTATAATATTGAGGGACATTGTGCTATCTGTAATACTGCTGAATGAAGATGTCCTGGACATCGGTGGCAACCTGTGACGCCGACGTCTCTGAGGCCTGCGTCGGTCTGCAATGAAATCAGATTTTCGAGTAAGATCGCGCGTCTTGAATTATTTACCAATTTAATTAAATTGGCTATTTACCAAGCGTTGCTCTGTCAACTGCGCTACTCATATTAGTATGCCTTCCCGTTGTCGAGGTAATTCTACTACTGGCATCATCGTCCGACTCCAAGAAAGTCGTTGTCTCCAGGTCGGAACTTAATATCGACGCTGACTCGTACCCAAGCCCAGAGCGATGCTTCGAGTGACCATTTATACGTAAACCTGCAACACATCCAACACGTTAATTACGCCATTCGCAAATCAAACAAAAAGTATTTGACTAAGTTCCCTTAAAAATAATTTCCCTCGTCCCTTAAAAACTGGACGAGGGGAAAAAAAGGATGCTTCGTGAACACCGTACCGTTATATTTATTGTATTTCTCGTATTTGTCCGTGTGGTGTCTCGACGACTTGTGCAAGTGGTGTCCCTGCCTGCTGCTGATGATGCTCTCGGTCTCCGTGAGCGTGTCGTCGTGCGACAGCGGCAGGGGCGGGCGCGTAGTGTGCCCAGGCGTGACGTGATCCACCCGGTCGTGCTTCGGGTCCTGGTGGGGTACCGTATCCGTGCACTGGGACGCGCCGTCCGACACGTTGCTACCCTCGGCCGAGACCAGCTGCAAGAAGTCGCGATCGTTAGTGCGCCGCCGCGCTAATGGAATAATGTCGTGCGCTACGCGCATTATTCAATCGGATGATACTTACCCAGGAGACGACTCGGCCGTTGAAGCACGGGAGATGGGCATCGTCGTCGACTATCTCCTCCTTCACGACCCTGCGAATGAAAATTAATCAGGCGTTAGGACTCATTTGTCATCGAAAAATTTATAAATAGATTTTTTTTTTTATTAATTAATTCAAAAAGTTTTCGACACTTCTAAGCGAAGAAAAAAATCGTCGTCGCGCATCAAAACTAAAAGAAGAAAAAAAAGTACATTTCAAAAAAGATTCATTTTATTAAAGTAAAATAAATTGATAAATTTTGGGGTAGCGTATTAATAATATCACACTGGTTTATCAGGTTCTGGAAGAGTTTACTTGATTCTAGTGTTTTTAACAATGGCAAATTAAAAAAAAAAGGCCTTTTTTGAAGTGTGTTTTGCTTCGTTAGATGTGGCGATATATAAAGAAAATAAAAATGGTGTCGCCATCAAATGCAGCTCATGAAATTACAGTATTAAAATTTTCAAAAAATTCTTATAAAGACTAGCGATGTTCTCGAAAATGAACAAAAAAAAAGTTCTTTCATCGACATCGGCAAAGAACTCCCAGGCTATTAAAAAAAAAAAAAAAAAAAAGTATCTAAGTCGTTCTCAATGAACCTCAAACGATCTCGCAACAATCGACTCGCGCGCGAGCGTTTCCTTTATCTTTTCCCTCAAAGCTCTGAATTAATGAAATTACGTCAAGAAAGCAGCAATGATTCGCTGACACACAAACAGCGCAGGACTCGCCAGTTTTTGTTCGCCCTCGTGTATACACGCGGTGGCCTTTAAATGAGCGAAGAAAAAAAAGGAAAGAGACGAAGGAGTAGTAGGAGGAAAGGGGCAGAAATAAAAAAAGCATGTAAGCGGCGGAGCCCTCATTGATTGATAAAGCGCGAGTTCGACTCTCGCGAGCGAGCGCCCCTTCCCCGTGAAAGCGGAGAGAAAGGTGCAGGCGGCAAAGGGGATTGAATGGGATCGCGCGCGTACTCGCCGCCGCGCGCGCGGAGGGTTGCAAAAATTTTCGCGCGAGGTTCGGGCTCCGCGCGCGCGCGCGCTCGGCAAAGAGGAGGCGACGTTTTCTTTTTCTCGCGCACTCATTAAAACATTACATTTGAGCGGGCGCTTGTGTGTGCGCGCGCGCGCGGCGTTTAATGCGCGCACCACGCACGCACATTCACGCCGGGCGGCCCCGCGCGAAACTTTTAAAAACCCTTTCCCCCCCCCCCCCCGACCCTCCAGCCTCTCGCTCTCTCCTGCGGGAGGCGCAGGCACCGCAGGAGCCAGAGGAGACAAGAGCCCGGAGGTCAAAGCGTTTCGCCCCCTCCCGAAAAAGGAGAAAACTCGCGCGAGTTGCAGAAGGCGAAAAAATTTTTTCTTTTTTTTTAGAAAAAAAAAAACGTGCGGAGGTGGGGTGAGAAAAGGAAAAACGCCGAAGATCAAAGGAACCTAAGAGCCCTATCAACATCGGCGTCCACGTATATATATGTATATATGTATGTATGTATGTATGTATGTATGTATGTATGTATGTATGTATGTATGTATATATATATATACTAGCCGGAAAGGGACGCGGCGTGCGCAAAGAAAGGCCGCATCCCCCGCGCACGCTCAAACGGCGCGCAAAAAGAAAGGAAAAGAGCCGCACGCGCAGCCGAAGGACTCCGAGGGGGGTGTAGGTGCGTGCGTGACGGCGACGACGGAGCTTCCGCGTCTTTAATCGTCGCGCGACGAGTCCTGCGTCGAAAATGGCTGCGGTCTTCGGGATTTCATTCGCATCCGATTTTTTTTTTTTTATATACATATTACCGCATGTATAACGAGCGGCTCGTCGTCTTCTTCTTCTACGTTTCTTTTTTCTGTTCTCTTTTGGTTCATTTTGCGCGGCGCGATTCGCTCGCGCGTGCAATTCGCGAGAGTAAACAGACGTTCGGTTTGAACGAGCAATTGAAATATTTAATTGGCACTGCTTGTGCAACGAGTCAAAAGCGCCACGAGAGGCGGCACTCGTGAGATTTCGAAAGACGTTTATAGCAACACAAGCGCGACCGAAGTCAAATGTTTGAAGTTTTTTTTTTTGTTTGCCTCTCGCAATTTTTTATTTAATAAACAAGCGAGATGATGAAGAAGAAAAAACGCCCGCGTGTGAATTGATTTTTCGCAGTGAGAGCGACTCGTGTCATGGAAATAGCGTCGGAGTCAAAGGATTACAGCGCTATGAATTACGATCATTAATTGAACGGATGTGTCAATTAATACCTTTGTATATCCGGCGCCCACCTCGTTAATATGGACGAGCAATTTTGGTGTGTACGGCAGACGGACGGATGGCTTCGGCTTGTCCCCTCTCGGACAATCGGACGCCGGTGCTTCAATTATTAATGAACCACGCGCGATCATTTAAATCGCGACAACTGGAGTTTGTCGCGCGAAGCGAGAGCAGGGGGGGGGGGGGGATTATTTAAAATGCTGAATACGTAAAGGGGCCGGGAGAAAATGTACAATGGCGGGGTTGAGTGGCTCGATCGATAATGCTGGTTAAATAGAGCAAAAAAAAAAAGTGGTGTTTTGGCAGGGACTCAAGGGATCGGAGGCAAGAGACAGGTGGACATAACAAAAACCAAGAGAGAAAGAGAGAAATGTATACAAAGTCTGCCCGACGTTGATACACCGTTTCTTTTATCAGAGTAATTGCAGTCGGCATTTTTTCTTTTTATTCCACGTTTTATGCACGTGGAAATTGCAGCCGGTAATCTGCAAACTACTGTCGTCACTCTATTTTTATTTTCTCCAAGTATAATTGTTTCAATTGAGTTGATTAAAGAGCGAATAGCTTGAATAAAAAAGGGTCCACCGAATTAAATCATTGGTATTTACGGTACAACTGCTGCAGTAATACGAAGGTAATCCCATTCCTATTTCTGTACCAGGCATCCAGATGTTTGCTTTAAGAGCGAATCAAGTGAAAAATTCGTAAGAATGATCTATTGAATACAAACATTGATCGTCGACAGATTTATTTTCCGCCACGAATTCACAGTTGAATAAAGCAGAATGCCTGCCTTGACTGGAGCAGGAAATCCAATGGATGCTATAAATTCAGTTGCAGTTTTAAAAACCATTGTAAAGGGTACAAAATGAAATACTTTTTCAGAATAGTTTTCTATTTATAGTCCATCACATCGAAGAATTTGTATAATTTGCTGATTAAATCATTTTAGAAAGTTTCTCTTTTTTTTTTAATGCTAAATAAAAGATTTATAGACGATTGAATTAAAGATGCGATTGAAAAAAAAAGTTGGTTTCGATCGATCACGCGTGTGCTGCAGAGATTGAAACGGTTTTTTTTTCTATTGCTTTCGATTTAAATGGAACGATGCAGATAAGATTAGATAAACCACGTGCGAAGTTCGAGAAATTAACATCTGCATGTATACAAATTAGTTTTTAGTTCAATAATTAAAAGATTGAAAAAAAAACTCAAAAATTCTTAAAAAATTTATTACTTTGAGTTTTTTTTTTATTACTATTATCAGCATAAGAGTAATGCTAATGAATATAATCGTATAAATCCACTGCGAAAAAGATGCTAGGATTTGCATATTCAACAACGAAATTAATATGTATTTTCCGCGTCCAAGTTTAATTTACGACACAATGATTCACAAATAATGTAATAAAGTGCTATTTAAAACTTCAATATGTTCAACACCATCCTTTAACGAGGAGCAATTCAAAATTTACATTCGAGACATTTCAACATTTAAAATGAATGTTATTTACAGGTACGTGGCCACCTATTGAAAATTCGAAAGTTTAAATACTCATAAACTACGAAAAAACTTTTTTTTTTAATTAAAGTTATTCTTAAAAATAAAGTGTCGCGCGTAAAATCGTAATGACATTTACTTTCTTTGTCCACAGCAGCGTGTCCGAAGCGCTCTGCTCCGAAACTGAAAAATTCACGGCAAAAAATAGACGAAGTCTCGGCACGCTTTTCAGATTCATCCGCTCCACCCATCGGATTTTATTCAACGGAAACGAGCAATGAATCCCGGCGCCAAGCAACGATCCTCGGTTAAATCATCTTTCCCGCATCCTGCCGAGTAACCACGACTGCTTTGTTAATTGTTCGCTTTTCCTCCAACGACAAAGGCCGTCATTCATTTAACATCGGCACAATCAACGCTTCAATCGCAATTACATTTTAAAATAAAAAAACTGACACCCGTGCGATTGTGAAAGGAGGCTCCGAAACGTGCCCATCGCAACAGCGAATTCCTCCAGCGCCAGCGTATTACATACAAAGACCGAACAAAAAAAAAAAAAAAAAAACCCTTTCCAGTCTCGAAGTCTCTATAGAGTCCGAACGCCTCGGCGACGACACCCTGACTTTCGCCGATACACCATTTAGCCTCGACGAGGCTCTCCTTCTGACCGAGGAGTTCGCAGCGGGAACACGCGAAAAGAGGCAGAATCATATAGAAAAGAGAGAGAGAGAAAGAGGGTGCGACATGCCAGTAGTACTCACCCGAAATCGTCGTCCATCGACTTGAAGAAGTACTTGTAGTTGGGTCGGTTGAGGACATTCTTGAAGTCGGCGAGGGTGACGCGCTCCGGCGAGATGCTGAGCTTGACGAGGTACGGCGTTTCCTCGTCGTCGATGTGGTAAATGATCTTCGTCTCCTCCATGGCTCTGCCTTGCGGGCGGGCGCAGCCGCCGACCAGTAGCGAGACGTACTTATAGCCAGCGACGCCGCGGAAGACGTAAACAGGCGCCGCGCTGCTGCCTATACGCTTCCGTCCGCGGGGGAGAGACGGAGACAGACGCGAATCCAGCGAGCGAGAAGACGTGGAGGGGAGGGATTCGGGCGCCCGCTCCCGCGGAGGCCAAGTTCGAGCCTCCTCGTCCTCGTCGACTGCCCCGCGGTGAAGCCGCCGCGGACACTGGGACCTCGAGAACGGCGCCGCCTCCTCCTTCTCGTCCTCTTGGGCGATTTACTCCTCGGCGAGCCAATATGGCGTCGGCACTTTCATTTCACACTCTCGCGCGACACGCCGAGCGCACGCACACACACCCACACGGCACGCACCAGCGCGGCGACACGGCTCCAGTACGAGGATATACAGATATTGTATTATTGTATATGGATATATGTATATATGCGTATAGATGTGTATATATATGTATGAATGTGCGTGCGTGTGTGTATATATATATATATGCGCGCGCGTGTTTTGCCTCGCACACGGACACAACTCGGGGGAGGCGAGACGCGGGGTGCACTCACACGCGCGCACGCGCTGCAGGAAGGGCGGCCGAGCGTGGGCCTCCTCCTCGGGGCTTGGGGCTTCCTCGCGGGGGCGCGCCGCCGGCGACGATCATCGCGGCCTCGGACGACGGGCCGCCGGCCAGCCAGCAAACGAGCCGGACCCTGGGACTCTCATGTGTCGGGCGCAGTCCTCCGGCGGCTCCTCCTTCCTCCTCCTCTGTGTTCGCGCGGGCAGAGCCTCCGCCGCGGAGTTAAAGGGACGACGCGGGCGCGAGCCTTTTATCCCCGCGTTGGCGTCGGGAGAAGTCCTCCGCGGGCACTGCAGGCACCGCTGATACTCGCGGCTGCGGCTCCAGGAGCGACGGGCACCTACGACGTCCGCTGGGGCTGCTGCTCTCCGGCGTTCAGAAGGTCGTATCCGAGGCGAGCGCGGAACATGGCGGCGGCTGCACTGAGAGTCTCGGGGAGCGAGCCGACACCAGCAGCAGCCCTGCAGAGCGCGCGCACGCCGCTTCCCTACTCCCTCTTTTCTATCTGCTTCTATATCCCCTCCCCGTCGCCCGCGCACGAGTGTGCAGCGTGTGTATATGTGTGTACATAACGCGAGGAGCGGATTGTTTATGTGCGTGGGTGTTTTGTTCGCGGCCTCCTGGTCTGCGCGCGCATTGCATTGCGCTATACGGCGATTTTGGGATTTTCTCTTCTTTTTTCTTTTGAAGATTTTTTTTGCTGCGTTTGGTGGAGGCGTGCGGGGAGGCTGTTCGAACTTGCGAGGCGCTGGCGACGCTTCGGCTTGCGGGGGTGTGCAGTAATTGCTGGTGGGAGTCGCGACTGTTTGCGGAGTATCGGATTTCTGGATTGCTGCAGTCAGTTACTGGGATCGGGTAAGTTGGTACGCCTCATTGCCAATTGATACTTTTTAACCTGTACCGACTTACCGGAAGGTGTGCAGTATAAACTGCGTGTATAAATCTCTTGATTTGGAACGAGTGTCTGATGATTCTTGGAATTAATGATGTACAGATTTTTACGTATACTTCGGAGTGCAATTAGTATAAGAATCGATAAATTCAGCTTGTTTTACTTCTTGGAAATTTTTACTTCTAGGAATTGGCCGGATGATAATTGGAGTTGCCGCTGCAGCATCGACGGAGCAGCGACACATGGATGCGCCGGAGCAGTTGACAGTCCGCCATGTTTATTGTTGTTCTTTTATCCTCGCCTTATATCGCGAAATAATTCCTTATCTGGAAGTGGTCGCGATGTTCCTGCACGATTCGCTACCATAGTCGGGATGCACCGTGTGCATTTGAAATGCAGGTAAGTGTTTGTCCGCCGCGCAGCTTCGATGCAGTGTCATTTATCGGTTTTCCTTCACAATGGAACAACTTTTACAGAATTCTTAAGGTTATTTCATAACTGCTTTTAAAATAGACACTTATTTATATTCGAAGAATGCGATTCTATTTTGTATGAAGTAATAAGCCAATGAAGTTTTGGCAGTAAGAAACTAAGAAATGAACGGTATTTAACTTAAAACTGAATTATGATATTGCGTATATTGCTGTTTAGGTGTATCGAGGGATAAAGTAAGGTTTTATAAATCCGTCTGAGATGGATTCATCCTTGCTTATGAATGTTATGCTCTCGGACGATGGCAGTACTCTACTGGCTGTGAGGCGTATGTATTGTGATTGCGATTGTAAAATTTAATGAAATTCAATATAATCACAAAAAATTTTTTTTTTTTTCAGAGGGATACGATGGCAGTTTGGAGTTGATGTCAACTCCTGTAACAATTATCCAAGATCAACCAGCCAGTACTCTTCAATTATTGAAGTCATCAACTTGCAATATTGTATTTAATCAAGTGAGTTTATATAGAAATTTATTTACAATTTAAGTATTACGTTTCTTGTTATTTTGTATTTATTTTTACGTTTCTTTTAGGTACAAATTAATAATGTTCTTCCAAATATTCAGCAGCTATCTAATTTAACTTCTACTGATATAGTAAATATAGAATCTCAGAATTATCAAGTAATTAGTAAACAATTGCAATCACAATCTGCAAAAGTTATAATAGATCCTATTCAAAGAAATCCAAAATTGCACTCTCAAGAATCTCTACAAAAGATTTCAACTTTGCAACCTCAGCTCTCAAAGACCATATTTCATGTTGAAAAGAAGATTGAAAACACTATTTTTAAACAAATTCCAGATACTCATTTACAATCTAATAAAGACTTACCCATTGAACCTTTAAATCAAGAGACTTCAGAAGAAGCATGTGAAAATGTTGAAGAAAATTTCCCAAAGAAAAAACAGTCGAGTAAAAGTCATGGTAAATCAAAGAAAAAAAGTAAAGCTGATAACCAGGTATTTATATTACTAAGTAATTTACACGAGTGTTCCATCCAGTGTTCACCTTATTAAAAAGATTTTTCTTCGTAGCCAGCATGTTTAAAGTGTGACATTTGTGGTCAAGAGTTCAAAAAACAATACTTAATGCAAAAACACATGCATGATCACGCCCAAGAAAAACCCTACCATTGCCCAAAATGCCCTGCATCATTCAATGTACCAGTGAGTAACATTTTCTAGAACTCACGCAAGTTTATAAACAAGTTTATAACAAGTTTATAACAAGTTTATAAGCAAGTCTTTTAAATTGGATAAAACATGTTTTCATTATATTGATTTAAAATCAAATGTATGAAAAGCACATATATTACTCACTCATTGCAATGATCGTTTTATTAGAATAGAAAAATTAGAGTAGCACTTTAAAGCTAATATTCGAAAACAAAAAATAATTCATAAATTATAATTATGAATCCTCCGAAAAGTCTTGATTTTACTACCTTGTAACTCGTCAACAATTATTTAGATACTAAATGAAAGAATTTCAATAGCTGCTTGGAGTGTCCCTGCACCTCAAATTTATAAGTATTTAATCATTTTTAAATTTGTTTCCATTTTCCAATATTTGAAGTATTCAATAAGTACTCAAAATCATCTTTCGATAATAAACTGGATAAGGAATTAAGATTTTATAAAGTACTTGTACTAAACTGTTAATTTGGTTTTTTCAGACGAACTTTACTCTACACATGGCCACTCATACCTTCACGGATCCAAAATGTCCCGAATGTGGGAAAAAATTTGCGCGAGTAGCTAGTCTGAAAACGCATATGGTTATCCATGAGGTGGACGAAAATCTCTATTGCACCGACTGTGATGACAAATTCGAAACAAAGGTATAGTAGTTACTTCCTTAACTATGTACAAATATTTTTAAACACAATTTAGTCTTCACTGATCTTTTTAAATATTTAAGCTCATTTAGATGCACCTGCACCCAAAGTATAAAAATGTTTAAATTATTGTAAATGCAGTTCAGAATACAATTTCTATCACATTTGAACTTTAGTTTACTAAAAATTTTGACAATTTTTTTAAAAATTATTTACGAAAAGTAAATAGAGCAGACTTTATAAAATCGTGAAAAGTCCCAAAGCAAAGCTTCAGTTAAATTCTTCGATGTTTTCTCAACTGCATATGTCGTACATCATTTAACAGATTACAAGAGCGCAGTATATATCTTCTTGTGTGCGGGAAGCACTTCTGCTCTGTCCCATAAAAGATTAACAGTCGTAGGCGGCGATTGAGCTGCGAGAGAGTAAATGAAGTTGCGCAAGCCGTTTTCAAGCGACGTCGTGAGGTCATAGTGTATACTTACCGCACCAGTCAGTACCAATGCAAAATGAAAATGAAAAAGGATGTTTTATCCAATCATCCGTTTATTTACAAGCTCATTTAAAAAATGCGCTTATCAAAACAGCAATAAGCCCATTAAAATCAGTGAAGATGGTTTTAGCTTAATTAACGACATACACATTTGCCTCTACTGTAACTCTCTGTTGTGGCTTAATACCTCAAACAACTAATTAAAGCGCCCGTGTAATGAAAAAAATCATGTTACAAGTGCTGCGGCACGCGAACCACAGCAATAAAAGTAAAAATGAAAAAATAATTGAATTTTCCAAAGTAGCACTCGAACAGTTACAATTAGAATTTTGCAGTACCGACGGCGAAAGGCTGGAGCCCAGCCGTCGGGAAAACATTGGCGGCACTCGAAATTTCTGCGGCCACTCGAAAGCTCGGTAGTCTGGCGATTCAGCGGCGGGCTTCCGTCGCGCGGCTGAATTATGCTGTCTCAAGGACGGAAATGTAGGGATTGTGCATAAGCGGCATTCACGTGCGTGCGTGCGCGAGAGAGAACGTCTGGACGAATGAGCGCGCAAGCGCGCGGGCTCGCGCCTACTGCATTTTTCATCAATGCGAGGCCGATTAAAAGCCATTGCGCGGAGTGCATAACGAGGCATTTTTCGGTCGACCCGCGCCACCACCCCCACGGCCTTTACATCGGTTTTGTCGACGGCGCGCGAGATCGCGATTGTCGGCGTTAATTGGTATTTTACCATATTAAAGGCTTTCCGCGCGCGCGCGACGAGGGTGTAATGCCGCTGAGCTACCCCCCCTATACTCCTTCGATGTTTTATGCATGCCGTGTAATGACTATTTCGGCCCTTCGCGCTCGTTCTTTCAGACACGTGTTGACTTTTGTATACTGCGGACCTGATTATTTTTCTTACTTTCTTATTTATTGTATGTATAAATTTCGTTTGTATGTAATAAATATAAGTTTGATTTTAGAGTTTGAATGTACAGGCTTAAGAAAGGGATGTTTAAGTGTCGAAGGTATTATACAGCGATCGCTTTTTGAAACTATGTAAATACTCGCTCGGAAGCTGCGCCGAGATTCGCGCGAGAGAAAAACGCGTACAATGTACTTTTTCAACGTAGGAGTTGGCGAGGACGCGCTGCAAAGGATCGCTTTGCAAAGACTGGTGACGCGCTTGTCTTTCGTAATAATTAGACACTGGCCCATTTTTTTTTTATTATTTACTTTTGTTAGAATTCCAATATTTTTTTAGTTACTTCGATAATTAAATGTCATCGCTTAAAAAATATAATAACGCATTAACAACAAAAAATGTTCAAAATTAATTCTTCGCTTGAAATAATAATGTAATTCAATACAATCGTGCCTTGTAAAAAAAAAACAGCGATAAATCGGTCGCACGAGGTCTTCCCGGGATAGATGAAAGTCCGATCTTCTGGTCCGCGCGATAAACACGTGTTTTTTTTTTTCGTCTTTTCGTATAAGCGGGCATGCGTCGCTTTTTTTTCCCGGCCCCCGGCCGCAGTAAGGCGAGAAGTCGCGCCGAGCTCGCACGCATCTATCGACTTCAAACGCGTTTAACATGCCGGTCCGGTTTACGCTTTTGACGCGGTCCGTTGCACGTGGTAATGGCAGTGCCTAAAAGCTCTTCAGTGAGCCGATTCATCAGTGAGAAATTTTGCGAAGGCGTTGGTGTAAAAAAAAAATTCACATGAAACTGCGAATGTGCCGCTTTAGCCTACTTGTATACTATTTTCGCTTACGAACACAGAGTGCGCGTGTGTGTGCGTTTTAATTGTTTTGTTCCTTAGAATTGAGATTTCGCTGTCAGAGTTTTAAAAAGAATTTTTATTGATAAATTGAAAACTCTTTTAAAAGAAAAAGAAATATGATTATACTTAAAATTTGTTGATAATTAAAATTAATATAGTTTAGTTAGTTTTTAATTAATGAATTATTTAAAGTTTGTTGAATTAATAAATTGACTCGATTTGAATAACACAACAAGTATCTCGGATAGAGATACTCAAGGAAAAAAATTATCGAGATCATTAATAGCAGTGTCCCAATAGAAGTGCCGCATGCAATCTCCGAGATTACGGTCACACAGAGACGATCATTGACATTTACTTTGCGAGAGAATTAATACAGCAGGCTAATGAAGGCTTGAAATTCGCTCTTGACTTTCAATTAAATCTTTTCTTACGTTAAATCGACGTCATTACTGATTAATTAAAAATTTCATTTAAAAATCTTTTAAAAACTTTTGTTTTTTAATCGTTTATACTTCATCGAAGTGCGTCGAGAGCTATACCAATGTACAAAGAGAATTCAAAGGCACTCGCAGAAAATAGATCGGTCATAAAAATGGAAATAAGCAAATGCTCGTCAAATTGTAAAATCTCGATCGTAAAATGCATAATGTATACGCTATTTCGTTCCTCGCCAAAAAAACTTTGATAGTTTTAGTTTTGTTGTATATACACTGAGAAAAAAGTTTACTAATCACAATTAACCATTACTTGCTTTAATTAATATTTACTTGTTTCAACC
>JAWWEN010000048.1:7486200-7521705 GCA_035582955.1 Sycophila texana | reverse complement strand
TGTGTGTGTTTTCTTTAATTTACATTGCAATTTACAGTACAAAACGCCTTTATCGTGCAAGTAATCGAGCGAAAAAGCGATATTCAAGAATATTATTTTATTTGGATAATCGATAAAGAAAAAAAAAGTCCGTTAAAATAGAAAAATTCCAAGAAAAGCAAACCGCGAGCCTCCGCGGGTCATTGCTTGGAATTCGCCGAGCCGGCCGGGCCGGCCGGCCGGGAGAGGGGAGAGGTGGCGCGGCCGCTGATTGGGTCCGCGGCCGCGGCTCGCGCCCCCCTCCCTACCTAGTCAGGCGAATTTTGACAGCTCGCGCACTTTTTCTATTTTTTTTTAGTCGAGCACCGCTGGCTCTTGGTGAAGCTGCGGGGAATATATCGGAGGTCGCGGAGCGGATCATCCTTCGACCTGTCGGCGCGATCGGGTGCGCTTTCAACGCGATGTAAGTAAATGTACATCGGGAGTCACGGAATCCGGAGGTCATCTAGCGATTTATCCTCATCATCGCGGCGCGGTCGGGGACGTGTCCGATCAAAGTGGCTGGTGGAACAATTTTCGTGCCGTTATAATTCAGAGTGCGTCGTGTCTCGTGTGATTTCTTTTATCTCGCTGGCGAGTTACTTATTTTTCGGATTTTTTATTACTTTAAAAATTGGAAAGTTTATTTCTATATCCATTGTAAATATTTTCTTCAATGTTCGTCGCGATATTTAAACATAAAACGCGTTCGCCTTACAATTAGTGTAGTGAAAAAAGTAATATTTAAAAATATTTTTTATAATTAGTGCAGTGAAAAAAGAGTAACATTTAAAAATATTTTTTGTATTTAGATAATCGATAAAAGAAAAAAGATTCGTTTCGGTGGGTAAAATTCCGAGAAAAATTGACCTGCGACTCCGCGGGCCAGTTCTCGGAATCCGCGGCCGGACTTAGCGCGGCAAGAGTGGGGAGGGGTGGCGCGGCCGCTGATTGGGTCCGCGTCGCACGCTCGCGGCCAGTGCCGATTTGAGGGTTGCAGTCCAAAATCTTCGATTCGCCCTGCTCCTATCGGCGCGTTCGCGAATTTTCAAAGCAGGTAGATTAATTTTTTAATCGTGCGCGTTGTTAAAAAATATTGAAGATCGTCGTGCGATTTAATTTGCTCGCCGCGTATGTTTTTATTTTTTATTGATCGGGAGTGTATTTTTTAATTAATCGTCGATAATTCTATTAATTCATTTTTATCGCCGCGGCGCGTGCGGATCATCGTCCGGCATATTTAATTATTCCACCAGTCTCGAAGTAAAACAGGAGGACGTCGACCGATTTACCCTCCTCGGCGTGGCGCGGACGTGCGCGTATATACGAAAGTTTGAGGATGCGGCATCATCCCACGCGCCGCTGAAAATCGGAGGATGTCGAGCGACTAACCCTCCTACATCCACGGCGCGTTCGGTCGCCTTTAAAATACGGGCGTAAGTGTTGCCCCGCGAGTTCGAGGTCACCGAGCGATTGACCCTCCTCATCGCGGCGGTGCAAGTATCAACGGAGTGGCCTGCGGTTCCTGACGTGCGGTGCACGAAGATCATCAACAAGGAATCTAGTACGGTTGCGAGGAAAACCATCGTTCGGGCCGGTTAATCTCGCGGATGGGAGTGCAGTGTTCCGGGAGGTGTTATGGTTCGCTCTGCCTCCTGATGACGAGTATAACGTAAAATGTCGCGGTCGGGAGTGCAGTGTTCCGGGAGGTGTTATGGTTCGCGCTGCCTCCTGATGACGAGTATAACGCAAAATGTCGCGGACGGGAGTGCAGTGTTCCAGGAGGTGTTATGGTTCGCCCTGCCTCCTGATGACGAGTATAACGCAAAATGTCGCGGACGGGAGCAATTGCTTTTTAGTTAGTTTTTTCCATTAACACGATCGATATATAGTTCGAAAAAGTGTCGTTTACCAAGGTCGAGGTATGGATACCATAGGCCAATCCAATCGTCGTGGTCTCCCAGGACCTTCCACGGAGCTTGCGTTGCTGCCGGCGAGGGCGGAAGTGCAGTCTACAGTGTCAACGGTATTTTTTCTTTTTTTTTTTTTAGATAATTTCTTTCGTTGTATGTTAAACATATTAATTTTTAGATAATTATTTTTAATATTTTTTTTATGTTATTTGATTTTTAATAATATATAAATTAGATTTTTTCTGTATTTAATTTTGTGTCGAGGGTTTTTTCGTTTTTTTGCGTGCCCTTTTCAGATTGTATTAAACTGATTTTTGCAAAAGGACGATTGCAGTTTGAACGCATTTAGTTCGGCGATCGTTTTAAAATAGAACATTTTTTTGCCGCTAAAATTAGAAAACGTACGCGGCGCAAAATAGTTTTCTAGTAGAATGCACGAGGTTTTTAATTAAAAACTCTGATGAAAGAAAATTATTTGCCGAAGAATAATACGACTAAGCGAGAGTCTGCACGAGCGGTATTTTTATTAAAAATTATCGGCTTTTATGTCAATAGCAGCGCCTAAATGAATTTCACTTAGCAGCAACGTGCATTAACGACACGAGCCTGTTTGCTTGCATTTTGATCGAACGCATCGAAATTTTAGCTCACTGTCTGTCTTCTCAAATTAAATTATTATTTCATTTACAATAATCATTTGGATTAATTTGATAACATGAAAGTCCGTTTGTTTCTTTTGCCCGGACAGAATGATATTTAAAAATATTCCATTATTGAACTGAGAAATTATAATTAATTGTATTTGTATTATTTATCTGTTAATAATGAACGTCATTGAATTACGCTCGAGTGATTATAAATAATAATTCGACCGGTGCTCATGCGAAAGATAATTAAAGCATTTAATTTTATTTATACGAAAAAGCAGTCGCTAGAAAATTCGTATAGATTCTTTTTTTTACACATACACGCGACTTGCAGCATTAATTGAGCGCGGAAGTTACAATTTATTTACTTATCGTTAGCAGCGCTGTTTAGGATTTAATTTTTAACGTATCACGCGCTGAGTCGGCGAAATAAATCGCGCGCCGATTTTTCTCCGCCGCAAAATCCTCGGCTCTCGGCGCCGGAGACTAAACAGCGCAAATGTTTTGCCCCAACATTTATTTATTAAACTTTAAAGAGAATCGGAGTTAAGAATAGTGCCGAGCGAGTCCGGCTCTTTTTTCTTTTTCTTCTCCTCGTCATTACGGAGCTTTCCCGGCGGAGAAAGACAAAATGAAGTTTACAATCGCGGAAAACAAAACTTAGTTTAGTCCGTTGATTGAGATGTCTTTGTGTAATGTTTTCAGCAAGATGGAAACTTGCGCGTTGAATAAACTTGTTAAACTTTGACTCGAGGGGGGTAAGTCCTTGCAAATGCAAATCTGCTGTCTGAATAAACAAATTTGAGAGAACTTATTGCATCGCATCAATTTAAATTACTTGTTATGTTAGCCCTTTCAGCGGGCACTTTTTTTAAAGTACAACATTAATTACGCGCGCTCGCAAGAAAGTTGCCGGCAATACGGCGAAAAAGCGAGGCTTGTTTTTGCGCTCGAGTGACTCGAGCCCCGCGAATCGCTCTGAGCTCCGTGTGTATGTAACTTATTCGCATAAAATCTGCACTTGATGAATGAACTTTGGTAGTCGGTATAAATAAAAGAGGTACATTCGATTCGTGTGCTATTTTGAATCACTTGGAATAAACTTACTCGGCGAGTCTAAAAAATGCAGCTTCGTGGTGCTATCAAGATTTAGGAAAATTCGAGAAATTTATGAGATAAAATGAAAATAAGTTTCATTAAGGCAGTGCATACGTTTTTTTTCTTATTATACGTGGAATTTTTTTTTATCAGTACAAAACAAAAGAATAAGTAGTTTAAAATGACATAGTAAATTTTAAGGGGTACTTTATAAATCATTACTTGCATCAACATGAAATATTTTTTTGAAACTGCTAAATTTTAGTTTTAAAAAAATATTTAGTTGATAATAAGAAAGAAAGAAATATTTATAGTTGAAATTATTAATTGATTGTTTTTCAATGTATTCAGAATTAATTTGTACTGAAAAGCTTTTTTAATTTAATAATTTTAATTTGATCCATTACTTTTTCAATCATAGTTTCTAGACTATAGTAGTCAGCATTTCAAAGCAATAAAAAATGTTTGGATTTTATTATCAGAGGTAATCTCAATCTGAAGGCTTGAATTTCGTATTTTCAATATTGAATGCATCGCTATTTTCCATCTCACTCCTAAAAAACTAAACTCACGCCGCAGGATAATCGCGCGAGCTTCAGCACCGCGCGTCGCACACCCACAAAAATCCGTCAAAGCAGCCTGCAGCGTCGCATCCCCGCAATTACTCGATCCGCAATAAAATAAAAAAAAAAAAGGAAAACAGGTCCGCTGGGATAAACGAGAGGGGTTCATCGGCCTCGCGGGGAGGGATGGTTGATCTCGCCAGCGCGAAAACTCGGGGCGTCGCATTGAAAACGGCCGTGACCCAGAGGTATTAGCTCTCCTGCTCGCGGCGAAGGGTCGAATTCAGCTGACCTCGAAAGCGCATCGGAAGTTCACGGCAACGCACGGGGGATCCCCGCGAGCGCTCGCCTCTCTCCCTCTCGCTTTATCGGGGCGCGCCGCTCAGGGAGAGAAAAAGGACGACGCGCTCGCTCGGCGGCAAAAAGAGAGCGAGAGTGAGAAAGAGCGAGCGCCCGCCCGAGCGGGATAGATTCACGGCCGTGGAAGCGAGGCGGCGGTCGGGATAACGAGAGAGCGCCGGGCGCTTTGACGCTGCGAACTCTCCGCATGCAGCCGGCGGCCGCTCGCTCGCTTCCGTGCACACAATCGCGCCAGAAAAGCCGGGAGCGCCGGCTAGAGAGAGAGGCCCGAAGAGTTGGCACCCACGCGCGCGCGCTGCGAAAATATAACCCGAGAGAGAGAGAGAGAGAGAGAGAGAGATGGCTATGTAGATAGATATACACGCCTTTAGAGAGAGAAAGAGAGGGATGGAGCGGCGTGCCGCCACGTAGAGCGATTAGCGCGCCTCTGGACGAGGGGAAGAGAGAAAGAGAGGGGCTCTTCATGAATGAAAGCCACGTGCTTCGTCGAGGCGGGTCCCTCCACGTGTTACGAGCCGGCGCTCCTGCCTGATTGCAGCCCGAGGATTATCGCGTGGTTCTCGTCCAATGGCGTGGCCTTTTTGAGGAGAGAAAGCTCCGAGAGGCGACGCCGCCGGTGTCGAAGCTCCGGGATTCGATTCGGACCGACTGGTCGATTCCCCTCTTTTTTTTTTTTTTTTTCAGCGAGAGGCGGGTCATTAGTCACGGTCTTATTTGCCGCGCTCGAGAACCGATTTAACTTTTGATCGATTCTGTCTCGCTTACTTTTGTTGCTCTCTCGATTTAGCGGGGATTCCGCTGGATTGATCTGCTTCCAATTGAAGGGGGTCTTCTCAGTCTCTGTCTGCGTTCTCCCTTAATTTTTCAAGGGTTAATCAACTTGTAGTTGATTGGAATTCAGTCTTTTTTTTGGACAATGGATGGTTTTCATTTTTAATTTGGATTGTGGATATATTTTTTACGTTTATTTTCATACGCGTGTATTTTTAGTATTTATTTATTATGAAGAGTAAATGGAGCGAGAGTTGATAAAAATCAATACTTCTTTATTTTCTTTTTTTTTTTCGAATGGTTTCTTAATCATTTTTTTTAACAACAGATGAATTTCATTTTTAATTTAAATTGTGGATGTGTATTTTAATATTTATTATGAAGAGTGAACAGAGAGTCGGTAAAAATCAATAATTTCGCATTAAATTAGAAAAAAAAAAATGTTAGATATATCTCGAAAGTGCGTCATTTCAGTATACACAATCGCCTCGATGCGCATAAAGCAGATTCACCTGTTCGACTTGCAGTCGAAGAAGTAATTAAAGCCTTCTAAATTGTACTTTGGGGGATGCGATTGAAGAACGGAAGATGGATTCTCAATTCTGCGTAGAATATTCCCAGACGTTCATTAGTGTATTAATTCAAAACTTAAATGCACTTTGTTGCCATTGAAAAGGCCGCGCGTTGCAAAGTAAATTCCCTGCAAAATTGAGATCTTTTATTGAAACAAGAATTATAATGGATTTCTTAATCAAAATTTTAATCAGAAGCCATCATAATTCTGCTGGCATTTCCAATTCACTTCCTCACAAAGGATGATAAATCGGGTTAAATAAATGCGAAAATATAAACTTCTTATTTTAACTTGATTACGCTCATTATGAATTTTATAATTTTTAAATTATTATCCCCTGCAATGGTCTTTCCGTTTAATAAGAATTTTTTTCCGTTACAGCCCTAGAGTTTTAGATACACTTACGCGAGCGATATTTCTTTTATTTTGCAATGGCGCGTTATAATTATGTTCTTATCGCGATACAAATTGCTCATATATTCTCATGAGATATTCAAGCTGAAATGACTCCCATGAACATTTATTTGCTCAAGTGTATAAGGCGCAAAATAAAATACCATCTAACTATAAATAAGCGGCTTGAGCAATGGCGCAGTAGATAATGACCGGTTTGTGTCAGACGGAGATTAAACTTTTTTTTTGTACGTCCTGCATTCTTTGCGAATACGCACCATCAATTGAAATTAGAATTTCAACACTTTTACTCGCGTTACGGCGCAAAAAAAGCACATCAGATAAGACAGTACATAAGTATTCGCAACTAACTTTCACAATATAATAAACCTACCTTAATGCACTTGCTCTACAAGAATGTAATACAAACGCTCATTTAGCGAGCGTTAAAAATCCTCTTCTACAACGCTGTAAGCACGATTTCCGCGTTTTCTCTGTATTTAAAAATTCGGTCTTGAGTCATCGTTTTCCGACCGCTTGCAAAAAGGTAGAAAGTGCAGGAATATATCTTTCAGTGAAGTGCACCAGTGACACTAGTAATTAATCATTCTTTATCTTAAAACATTTCGTGACGTTCCAACTGCGCTCTTAAATTATATTCAGTTTTAGTAGTATATTCAGAATTACCATCTAAGAACCGTCCGAATCGATCGAAGTAGGAGATGCGAGGTTCACTGAAGAAAAAAACTTATGTCAATCTAATATAAAAAATTCCAGATCCTCAGAATTTTTCATGTTTCGATTGGCTGAGTTATATCATCCCTCCATTTATTACTACAGTAACTCACAAAAATAAACCCCACACCCGAAGCTCACACTAGAATAAGTTATATAGTCGGTACAAACTTTCCACAATCGACTATATCCATGATAATATAAATTTATGCGTAACGAACCGACAGCTGAAGTCTTTCGACGTCGATTAAAAACCGCACAGAGCAAAGCGACATAAAAAAATCGCGTTCATGACTCTTTCCGACGGCGCTCGGGGTCGCCTCGGTAAGGAAGCCGCAGGCGGCTCCGCAGCCCGGAAGGGGATCGGACAGGCTGAAAAGTACCGTCCCCGGCGAGGCGCGCAGCACGGCGGGTACGTGCGCTGGCCGGCGGCCGCTGCGAGCGAGCGACCTTGACCGAGAGACTCGCCTCGGCTCTCGCGCGTCGCCCCGTACCCGGCGTTGCGGACTCGCACGCGCGCCTCGCGGGAGGGCCGCCGCCGCCACCGCCGCCGCCGCCTGGCCTCTCGCTCTTCTTTGCGCGCGTCTGGCGCGGGTCTCGCCTTTTACTACTCTCTGCCGGCGGCGCGCACGCGGGAGAGGCCGGTCGTTCGCCCGGCCCCGCCGAGCGCGCGGTTATATATCCGACGGCGAATTTTTTGCCGCCTGCATTTCCGCCCGCGATTCCCGCTGCACTTTTTCTTACTTTTTATTATTATTATATAGACACCGGGGACTTGTCTTCTCGTTTCTTCTTTACTTTTGTTTTGACGACGTCGATGTGTCGGATCGGGAGTTTCGGAGTGTCGGTGGTTGTGGGGCTACTGCGAGGGGTTTTCTTCTTTTTTTTTTTTAAACTTTTTATTCTCGTTTATTACTGCGCGGTGATTAAAATTTACGCGTGGATGCATTTTTCATCGGGTGCGAGTGCACACCGCGAAAGATTGAAATGTTAATTTTTGATGTTACGTACTTTTAATATTCATTGATAATTATCATGCAAATTGGAGGGTCTTAAATAATGGGAGTTGTTTCTTTTTTTTTCCAAATGTCAATAGGACAAACTCCACGTGGCACATTTTGGCTTTGTTCACTTTGTAGAGTTTGTTAAATACTAATTTTTTTTTTATTCTATCGATGTTCTCAGCTATGCAGTCTTCCTGTGCGATAAATCAACGATTCAAAGAAACGCCTGATTTAAAAGTCTAAAATAGACGACTTTAGCGATTTTACTCATAATACGTAATTAGTCTAGCCGATTTACATCTTCTAATTTGAATAGGTTAAAAAGGGGAGTATAATTAACGCAGCCTGATACTTTGATGTCGCCATTCAGTGTCCGAGGCAAAAGGTACTGAATGAACTTTAGGCTACGACGTTTAATTAGCAGTGGATATGATAAATGTAGTTATATGTGTGTGTATACATACGTGTGTGCGTCCTTTGGTTTGTGCTTTCAATTTGCCTTGGTAAACTGGCTTATACACCGATGCGCGCGTCTCCTTTGCCGCGCGGGCGGTAGATCAAGTATTTGTATATTGCGCGAGTTCTAAATAATTACCGCTCGTGCGTTCGTATATCTCTGAAAATTTTGCGTAACATTGCGAAATCAAAAGGATAAATAGTTTGCAAAAAGAATAATGAAAAAAATGTTAATTTTAGATTAGGCAACGCTGCTAATTTACGTAATCCAATGTTACGTTTCAATTAGATATTGTTTTCTTGCTAGGGTTATTTCAGGAAATTGCGTACCAAATGAATGCCCCGCACACGATGGATATTACGCGGAGCGCTATCGAATTTTAATTTCGTGCTCTTCCCCAAGAATGACGCTGAAATTACTTTACTTTTGCAAGTATACGCGGGAAGGAAAACTTTTTTTTCTATCCTACATTTATTTAGATCTCCGATTTAAATGCAAATGTATAAAATATAAAAATGTGTATATTAGATTGAATTATATATTGACTTTAATTATATTATATTAACACGATCTGTGAATACATTTTTGGAATTATTGGTATTGAAAAAAATGAAAGAATCATTTTACGTTTGAATTCGAAAAGATATATTAAAATGCATTTGAGTGTATTTGAAAGGGGAGGTTTGTAATTTAATTAAATTATTTCGAGCGCTGCGAATTTTCTTTTTCGCGTCCTACTTTTTTTGCGGCACATTGAGAATTGCGATGACGACCCAATTTTTCTCTTTATTTCTTGCATAAGATGACTCGCCTTGTTTTATTCAAACATCTATAGTACTTTTCGTCGCGCACACGGAAGAAAATGTAATTTAACTTTGTACTTAATTTAGATTGAACGCATCGACTTGTCGAGGGGCTTAAATGTATATACGCAAGCACACACATACACGAAGAAGCAAAGAAAGTGCCACAACGTCAGATTGAGCTTTATAGAAGATAAATAGACTGTAATGTTCGAAAATAATAATCAAGGTTGAGCAAGTCGTTTGTTCTACTTATGCACTTGTACATCTAAATCGACTTAAGAAAAATATATATACGCGTGAGTCAATTGACGAGTTGCGCAACAAAATATTTTAGTTGGCTCGATAAATTTTCCCTTTTCTAATATTCTTATCTAAAGAAAATATTGGATTTAATGATGCACGCGATTATACCTACGTAGTTTCCATAAATTATGCAAAAATTCAGTATTGTACGATCAAGCGGAAATGTGTGCGATGTACAAAGGAAAAAAATTTGCTTCTCGAAAGATAAATCCATCAAAGTTTCTTTTCTTTTTTTAAATAAAATCGTCTCATGACGTTGGAAAAGCTCGAGAAAAATTCGATCAAAGTTTGCCTGATTACATATTATATATATACCTTCACACAAGTAGATGCACTTTGAGTTTAATCCAACATGTCTTGCTGTACCCAGCATGTATCTACTTATTTTTCAGCGCGCACACATACGTGCACTACATACTATTACATTTCGGCTAACGCGACATTTTCAGATATTCCGGGGAGAAATTTTCAAAACTAACTGTTTATTTGTTATTTATTAATAAATTATTTATAATAGTGCAGTGATTCTGATAATATTGAGAGCATCCCCACGCAGCTTTGCAAAATATTTCCGGTATGAAGCTCAACATGGGAGGAATGTAAATCCGCGCGGTGAAAAGTTTATTTTTCATATTTGAATATTCGAATAGTCATGCGAAATGCTAGACACGCGAGAAGTCAATACGTCACCGAATAGATATATATATATATAAGCGTTAGCTCGTCAAAATTGAAGAACGCCACATACACGCGAGTCCCGTGCACCTACATGTACTCGCATACTTGGTGCGCGTAATTCGGTCAATTGAGAACATTTTGTCTTACATTTCATTTTGAAAAAACACTAAAATGAAAAGCAACGCTCGTCAAAGTGTGAATACGCCAACAATCTGATCAATATTTCAAGTATGTTCGACCAACATTTTTCCAACACATACTTAAGCGAAACATTTCCGAAGTTGTTTTCTCGAAATTTTATCTCGCAAAAGTTCCATTTTGAAGATGCAATGCAAAGCAGCTTACACGCTGAAAAAAAGAAAAAATAAATAAATAAAAATGCTCGGGGCGTCGTTATACGCGAGCAGACGCCCTGCCAGACACCGGCAGGTCGTCCCCGTCGCTCGGCAGCGGCGCCAGCGAGAAAGCGGAGCGCGCGTATACATAGCCGCGGTGGTGCGGCGGCGACGGCGGCGCGGCGGCGTTTCCGCCCGGAGGAGGCGGTGGCGGTGGCGTCGGCGCGAGAAGGGAGCGGAGAGCGGGCGGCCGGCGCGCGGCGGGAGGGGGAGGCGCGGCGCAGAGGAGCCTCTCCACCGCCACGGTGCACTGCACCTACGGCTACTAGCGCGGCAACACGTATGTACGGAGCAGCTCAGCGACGGTCTCCTTGCCGGCACGACGGGACGCCCGCAGCACCAGCAGCAGTGACGCCAGCAACGGCACCAGCGACAGCAGCAACAGCAACGCCAGAAGCACCAGCACCGCTCGGCGCGCTCTAATCCTCGTTCATTCATTCGCTCCGGCCTCCCCCGCGCCCATTCACCTCTCGCTCCTGCCCTCGGCCACCCTTCGAGCTCCTCTCCGAGCACAGACACCGGACTGCACCGGCGGCCCCCCCCTCTCTCTCTCTCTCTCTCTCTGCCGCTCGCGGCCGACCTAGCCTCACCCCGCCGCGCGCCGTCCTTGGCAGTGCGCGCGGACCGCTCATCCTCCCCCGCTCCCGAACGACCTCCTCCCCACCCCCGCCGGACCGAACGCCGCGCCGCGCATCGCGCCGCAGCCGCTCGCCGAGGGACCGCCGAGAAAGCCGCGCGAGAGTGCCTCTCTCTCGCTCTCGCTCTCTGTGTGCGGGCGTGCGTGTAAACACGTGTTAGCCCCCGGCTTGTTCTCTCTCTCTCTCTCTCTCCTCTCGATTTTTTTTTTCGAAAGCTCTCCCTCCCCTTCGTGGCTCCAGGCTTGCCGGACACCTCGCCGCGGGAAGAGACAGAAGACACGTGGAGTGCGCAGCCAGTGTGTTCCCGGTCAGTGAATTTTTTCGCGGAGGATTTTTTTGTGCGAGGAAGTGCGTGCGGAAGGAAAACTTGAAGCCGGTCGATCGGGCCGATCCTCGAGGCGCGACGGAGAGTGTTGCTAGCGCTGACATGACCGGCGACGCCCCGACTGCACCGCCGAGGCGTCTCCACCGAACGAACGCAGCAGTAGCGGCAGCTCGTTGAGGCGCGCGCGGGATTCTCGCGAAAGCTCGAGAGGAGTGCGGAGACAGCGCAGCCCAGCGAGGCCGACAGGAGGGACCATGAGCGCGGACGGCATCGTCGGGGCCATCGCCATCAGCCTGTTCGGTAAGTCGCCCTCATTGGACTGACGACTCGGCCGGATACGCGAAAAGCTCGGTAGTTCCGCAAGCTCCGTTCGATGACTTCGCACCGATGGATCGATAACGATGATGATTGAGATGCGACTTATATATACTTTTATATATGAGTCGTCGTCAGGAGTGAGCTTCGGAGAATTACGACTCGGCCGGGTGTGTGTGAAAAGTTCGGCAGTTCCGCAAGCTCCGTTCGCTGATTTCGCACCGATGGATCGATAACGTTGACGATTGAGACAGATATATGTATGAGACGTTGGAAGTGAGCTCGGCTCAATTTTTAGAGAGGGATTAATTATTTGCGAGAGGCGTTCGAGCATTGGAAAGCCGATCGCCGGCGCGTGTACGCGCGAGGCAAAACTCCGTAAATTTATCGTTTCACCGACAATGGTCTTATTGTTCTTGCACATCAACTTTCTCCCTGCCGTTACGGTGAATACTGCTGTGCTGCTTCGAGTTTTACAATCTGAAAAATTCCGAGCGGTTTGTTTTTTGTTTTTTGTTTTTTTTTTTTATTTCTCTTTCATCGCCGCGACGACAAAAGTACGCGCCGATTTCGCGGGGGATGGTGGTTGGATGCGTGTGAAGGGTGGGGATTGGGTAAAAAAATACAGTCGAGACGGGGCAACGACTGCGCGCGGCGAACTGTCATTATCTTTATTACAAGCGACCGCTACAGTTTTGCATTCTTTAATCTTGTTTTGACATCGTGAAAATGGCGTGTGTATGCAACGCCGACCACTGAAGCGTTAATCGGAAGAGAACGGGGTGGGGGGCGGCGGAGGTGGGAGGGGGGGGGAGGAATACGTTCGCTCAGCCTGTCGGAAGTGGACATCTTTCGTTATTTCGACGTGGGAGCGCACTTCATTGCGTTTTACGCTGCTTTTGACGTTAATAATGGCCACTGAAAATAGTTTATACTACGCGAGTCGGGCTATTGCAATGCTGTGTTCATTTTTATTTATCAAGAACTCGAAGTCATTGCGAAAAAGAGCGACTCTCGTTTTCTACCTTCTATATGTATATTGCGTCGTGATTTCCATAAATCCTATTGAAATATTGCGACTAGATAAGACCTTTTTTAAATTTTTTTATTTCTTTATTTCGTTAAAACGAAACATTATTATCAAATCAGATAAAGCGTGACAACGACGAAAAAAAAAGCTGAGCGGGAAGACTAAATCATGAGTTACTTTAAATTTAAAATAAAAACTTACGTAAGACGAGAATTTCATTACATTAAAATGACGAGTACGGCTCGAGTGTTGTGGAATATTAAAGAATAGTAAAAAAGGCACTAATTTGCAAATTATATCGCGGATGTGTCGGATACTGGAAAAAAAATTGTAATAATTATACTTTAGAGCTAATTTCTAGATTCACGGTATAGAAGGCTATAATACGCGAAGTATTGATCAGAGTATCGTTTTGAACGCTAAAAATTGATTGTCTTAAACTACAAAGCAAGTCTTTCAGCGCATTGATTTTCTGTTCAATTGACAGACGAATGGCTTCAAAGGTAAAGCAGTGCCTCTCAACTTGCGAATAACGGTGTTTTCACCATGCCGCCAATGAGAACAGCTGCTGTAATTTATCCACGATTGAATTAGAACGCAGTTACAAATTGGACGACATACATAATACCGCTAATTTATGGCGGACGTTTAGTGCATTACAAAAACCTATATTTTTGTTAACAATTTAGCAAAAAAAGTCATTAATTCTCAGACGCAGCCGTGTAATTTTCGAGAAGTTGTCTTGTTCGCAGTAGGAATATCAAAACGATTATAATTCCAGGTCATGAGAAAATCGTTCATTTTATTCGCGTGTCGGTGTATACCTGAGCACAATCTTTTTTGCAAAAATATCGAAATATAACAATTAATAACGCGAACGGCAACGAACATTCCAAATTGATGTATACTTGTAATTTTATACATATATATATAAATATGTATATGTATATTTATATGTACATGTATAGAGCTGAAATTGTGCAGCATAAAAGAATACGAATCAATAATTCAAATGGCTTTGCATTCCACATTCCTGATTACGGAAATGTGGGTTATGCATTGTGAATGTATTGCATGACCCACACTTCATTATAGTCTCTGCAAATTGTGGATCGTGCAATACATTCGAATATATATATATATATATATATATATATGTAATGCACGCGTCTAGGTATTAGTGTATAGCACTGCTTTTATCTGCAAATCTGTATATAAAAATGTCATGCCCGACCTGCAGCGTTCAAAATATATTCCGCTATCGTTTTATTTTTAAATGAAAACAAATGTTTATCTTCTTTGCTTTAAATTTTCAACCATTGCTCTATTTTTGTTTCCTCTTTACAATTATTCGCCCGATACTTGCGAAAAGTAATTTTTTATTTTTATCACTTCGTTCCATTTCTGTACTTGTTTTTCTTTTTTTAGAAACAATTAGACTTTTGATTAAATTCGTTGGAGTATCTTTAACAATTACAATTTGTCCGATACTTGCGAAAAGATATTTTTATATGACAGATCACTTTGTTCTGTTTCTACTTATTTTTCTTTTTTCTTTTTAATAATTGGAATTTTGATTAAATCCGTTGAGAGTAGTATCTTTAATCTAAATGATATTTTATATCTAATTGATCGAAAGTAACTTTTTATGATATATTTACTACCGCGAAAAGATGGTTAAAAAGTATATTTTTTTAAAGCGCATTTCATTTTATTCGAGCGAAGAAAATTGTGTTTGCCGCGAGTAAGCAACTTCTCACATAAAAATTTAATAGCTACAGATCACGAATGAGACCGTTCTACATCAAAACTTTATGTTTTTTGACATTAAATTGGTTATGTATTATAAAACTTTTGCAGTATGTAATCAAAACTTTTCTACACTAAAATGTCAAAAGTTGTTTCAAAATTAAAAACTTGTTTTTAAAGGTAGTTGAATAAGATTTTATAGACAAATAAATGAAATGGAAATCTCAAATAACGTCGTAAAAAAGTTTAATCAATGCAGTAAGTTTCTTTATGCAATTGTAACTTTCATATTGTTTTGTTATTTAAATTTTTTTTAAAGTCTCATTTTCATATTCCCAATTTTGTCACTTCGCATTTTGCTGAGCAACTTTTTTCATATTTTACTTTTAGCACTTTCTGCTCGGTCTATTCACAAATATCGAGCGAAAAATTGAGTACGATTCGAATTCAATATTTAAATATTACAATTAAATATTTTAAAGCTATATTTATACATTTGCAAAAGTACTGTTGCAACTTGTAACATTTAAAAATTAGGAGCATTCATAACGAGTAATGTGATTATGCTATCTTGATAAATGATGTGATGTAAGACAATAATCCATTTAAATTAGCACTGAAAATTCGAAATAACATTTCTTTTCAGAAAAACTTTAGTTGACAGAATTGGGTCGCTCCGTACATTATTTTCACTTCAGAACACTGAACAGTAAACGGAGTTTGAAATTTTTTTTTTACAAACGCGGATGCATTTGATGTTGCAAAATGAAAACATCGCATGAAATCGCGTAATTGCGAAACAAATTTAAAAGCGTAAAATAATGATGATTTATCGTCGTAAAAGAAGGGTAACTGGGAATCAGCCCGGAGCTCGGAGTATTACAACGAAACGATCCCATCAAACTTGGACTATTTATACTAATTTCAATATAATGATCTGCATATAAGTATCATACCTGCATCAAAATAATAATTTTTCCATTAATCAGCTTCGTTATAAATTTTTTTTATCAAAATGCACCGTCCCTATCTTTGAATCGAATATTACATTCTGAATTGAGTGCTTCTCATTTATATAGAAATATTAAAAAAATTATTATAACATGCATAAAACGAATGTAATAATATATTTAAATAATTTATGACGCATACATTCAATAATAAATGAATAAAAATTCGAATGCGCTTTCATCGAATATTTATTATTGACGGCTGCATTTGAGCCTTAATTTATTTTTCCGTGACGGCTGATCTTACGTGTGTCACGCAGGTGGCGAGAAGAAGAGGAGAGATAGCTTGGACTCTAGTTACTCGATGTTCAACGGTGAGCTCGACGCGACCAGAATGTTCGATCAGTATCCCAGCAAGTCTACGGTGAGTCTTTTCCCTCTTGCATTTTCCTTCTCTTTACCGTTCGTATCTTCCTTTTATTTTCCATGTGAATTTTACAATGCTTTTTACGACCCCGTGAGAATTTTTCAAGCATTCCGTTACATCTTCCTCTTTGCCTTGCAGAAATATCGTAGAGCGTAAATTTTAAACGCTTTTTGAGTTTAAATTTATTTTGTTTTAAAATTTTATAATTATTATTTTTTCTATTTAATGTCGAACACCATTGGAGAATTTAAAAATACCATTAGGCTTTGTTATTATTGCTTATATTATCAAGTTTATACACTCTTATATTAGAAACTTTATTTTTATGTTTATATAATTTTGTATTATTTTATATTAAAAGTGTACTTTCCCCGCATAATATTAATAAATAAATTTAAGTTTCTGATATACAAGTTTCAGATCAATAATCGCATGTATATTTAATGACACATCTACTATTTCGTTCGAAATAGATTTTTTATTCTAAAGTAAGTATTTTTAAATAACTTAGACAAACCGTTCCGTTTTTCACTGAAATCAAAATATGCCCGTAAGTTCTATTTGCGGCTTTGTGTGTGTGTGTGTGCGTGTGATTTCTTTTATATATTAATTTATTGAAGATCATATTTAAATTGAGGTCAAACTAAATTGAGCTATACAACAAGTTTTCTTTTCCTACAAAGACAAGTCCGTAACAGCTGCGGTTATTAAATCTATAGCTTCATGTCGCAAAATGTCAATATACAGGGTATAATTTTGCAATTGAATTTAATGCGCCGAGTATTACAGAAATTTTTTATTCATAAAAAATGTTAAATATATAAATAACAAATAATCAATGAATTGCAACGATAAAATAAAAAATCTCGAATCATTCTTCAAAATGATGCTAGTCATTATGTTGATGAATCAAACGAGACTCGTTAAAAACGTTAAAATAACATTCTAAGCGTGTGTGTAATAATGGCGTCATCAGAGTCTATAAAAAGTGAATATCGTTTTAAACTGGAACACAATCGTTCTCTTTGACGCGCAAAATTATTCATATAAAACAAAGCTTCTAAATAGTATTAGACTTGTATTTACATAAGAAAAAAAAAACAGATGCTAAACACATCTGTTTTGAAAACTTTTTTTCAAGTCCCTTCTGATTACGCAGAGAAAGGCAATTAAAAAGGAAGTTTTAAACCAACTGTATAAAAAAAGGATAGAAAAGAGCGCGAAAGACGCAAGCATACAAGCTTGATCAATTCAGATAAATAATAAAGAAAAAAAATTATTATATTATTAACGTCTGCAACTCGTTCATTATAAAAATACATTTTTATTCCCTGAGTGCGCTTAATTAATCGTAATATTACTCGGTAAATGTATTGTACGACATTTAATATTTAAGTACAATAATAATATCTGTAAGTAATAATAATAATTTCTACATTTAATACATTGATGAATTCAAATTTTAAATAAAATAGAATTATCGCTCATTATTGCAGGTTTATCTGCTTCGGATAATCATATATAGTTGTTCTATTATTTGAACATACAAATGAACTTTAAAAGTTTATTTATATAAAGAAATGCTATTGAATGCGTAGGTTAAATTTACCAATAGTCAGAGGGTATATAGTTGAAAGTGACGGCTACAATTTATCGAGGTTTTGGAGAACTTAACTGCATCTTTTTCAGTTGAATTAAATAGACTACAACCAATTGCATGGATACATAAACACGAGCATAAACATGTAATTTATGAACCCAGTTATCCTAAATTTTATCTTAACAAATTCAACTGCGAATTATTATAAATTTTATTTTAAGAAATTCAACTGTGAATTAAGACCCAAAGAATTCAGATTATAACAGTTTTAATTTAACGCGGCACTAAAACGCTCAGATCGCAATGACACGTGAAATGTAGGACCTCGTAACTAGTCCTGACGGAGCTTAGTCCGGCCACGGATTGTTTTATGTCACGATTACGCGAAATCGCGAGCGGCCGGCACGAAAAAAGAGGTACGATCAAACGAAGAAGGCGCTGACGAGCAAGCGGGAATTGGAGCGCTAATTTCCTGACTCATCGCTGAAACGATGTCGCGAAATGCCAGAGTGTGTGCCGTCCATTCGATCGCGCGAGCCACCCATTTAAATTCTCCCATTGACGATTGTTCAACAAAAGTTTAAGCGTTCCATCGCCATTATAATTCACGCTCGGACGATCAGTTTATATATATCGTGCCCTCGCGCTCCCTCCACAATTACCTCATAATGCCGCTTCTCATACTTTTCTTTCCGTCTACTATTTGTGCCATCTTAGTGATGACTATTTATTCGGCTTGAATAGTTTTTTTTTTCATCATTGTCTTCAGTACATGTAAATACAATTATATTTCATGCGTTGTTTATGTGAATGACTGAAATATCTATATTACTGTGCGATAATAAATAAATTTCTAATTGTTATTTTATTTTACGCTTGTCAAAATTTTGTATTTTAAAATTAACATATTTTGTATATTATACGTAAAAAAAAATATGCTATTCGTTTCTAAAAAGTGCGCATTATTTTCGTTTTAATAAACAAGTATATTATTAAAAAAGTATCTCGGGTTCGTGTCATAGGAGAAAAGGCAATAATAAAAAAAACAACGTATATAAAACGTACGTCAACACGTTATTCAAGTTATAATAAACTAAATGATGATTTCACCGTGTATCTTAATTTTTAACATTTGCATGTTAAGCGAATTATGCTAATTATTCGAACCATGCAGGTAATGTGATTAATACTTACCAAGTAATTAATAATCACTGAAATAAAAACGTACCTACAGTTTTAGAAATAAATTTATTCCAAAACAGCAAGACCAGAAAAGAAACGTTAATTCCCCTAGAATACAATTCCAAGCTCTCAAGAGTCTGAAATTGTTTAATTCAAGAATATACTCCTGTTTCTCCATTAACCCGGGCATATAATCATCGCAATGAAGCATTTTCGTTTTACACATGAAATTTCGAAATAAAATCGCCACGCCAGCGACTTCGGCGCGCCGGCGAAATGAAGTTTTCCTTCGGCCGCGGGACACGCGGCCCGCGCCGTTATCAAATCTGAGCGTACAATGTAAGTACTTACTATGTAATTTCGGTCCATTGTAAATTGAGATACTATCGTGGAAAGGGCGACGTGCGCGCAATTTCCTCGCAAACTGTGCGGAGCGGATAACACACGCACTCCTCGTGCGTGTGCACACCCGAATGGGATGTACACAAAACTCGAGTTCGTCACAAGCGCGCCAGGATATCGATCTAGTCTCGGGGCCGCCATCCCAGCCTCTATTTACACGTCACTGACTTTAAGTGATCGCGAGACCGGCGCGCAAATAACATGACAAAAATCATTGTCGCTTCTGATTGATACATTTCCAACGCGCGGGTGCGTGCGTAAATGTGTATACGTCTGTGTGAGTGTGTATGTACACGCTTAAAGAAATTAAACAGTCGAAATCAAATTAACATATTACGATCAATATGTTTTATGCTGTGAGTATGTGGACGTGTGAGAGTGGAATATCTGTTGCCACGGAATGTACATTGAATCGCGACTATAAATATTTATAAATTTTTGTTGTCCGAACCCGTTTGCGAATCGCTGAACAAATTGCATATAATTGATCCTATTTTTTTGTTCAATTCTCGATCTAATCACGGATGACTTTTTTTTGTATTTATTTTACGATTTAACAAAATTATCACGTCACATCGGCGTTTTTTTTTTTATTTCTAATGAAAACTCGTTTTGATCGCTAATTGAGGCTGAAAAAAGGAATTTTAAATCGCTTAAATATTTACATTCACATTCCAGCGTTTTCCTTGAGAAATGAAATGAAGCAAATGAACTCTCGTTTCAATGCGAAAATTGTGTTTCGTTTTCTTCCACTCTCTAGTCGGCAAAGACAAATGCAGCTCTGTGTGTATATATCCAGTTGTACGCCACGCGCAGTCAATGACAAAAGTGCATAGATTAGAAAGCGGCAGAAAATGTTACTAAACATTGACGAAATACTTTCGAAATTTATGTTACTTTTTCAGGTTAATTAATTGCTTCATTCTCGACTATTTTGTAACTAATATTAATGATTTATACAACATATACGTGTCACAAGAATATAATAGTGCAAGCATTGCAATTAACGTCGTTTTCTTTTCTTATTTTGTTTTTTTTGCCGACCTGCCTCGAGCATAATTAAATCCGTCTCTGTTTTCTATTATTATTTCATTAGAAACTATATTTATATATCGTTTAATTATAAAGCGTATTACAGGGCTTGATTTAAACGTGCATTGAAAATGTATTAGGTCAACTCTTTTTTTTTTTTTTTAACACGTGGAAATATCGCGCACTCGTTGCGAAATGCTTATAAAAGATGTCAGTTGCTTCTAAGCATTCCAGGCAAGGATGTAGACAAGTGGCCAAACAGCTCCTCTTTCATTTGAAGTTTTACTCCGCACACGTGCGCATTCCGATGAGATTGTAGAAAGCTGAACCCGAGAAAAGGAAGAACAGTCTGACGTAATCATTGCAGCCGTAGTTCTTCTATTTAAATTGGCTCATTTATTCCTCGAGGAAGAAAACTTAAGATGCACCCATAAATATTACAGTAATTGCCGGCAAATGCGGAAAGTTTTTATCTTATTCAACGATCAACGTAGATATTTTTTAACAAAAAAAAAAAGAGAACAAAAATTCGCCAAGAAAGTTCGCGACAAAGTCCCTCGTTTAACCTTTTTTTTTAAAGTTGTTTGCTGTTTAAAATTATTTTCTATAACCTTTTAAGAAAAACGATGACAAAATGTTGCGAAAAATTCAAGGTGTTTTAACATGATATAAATATTTCTACTTAAATATCAAAGAATTTTATATCTTTCTAAATAGATCAACGAAAAAATGTATAGCTGCGAAGTTTTACATTCTCTATTCAAACATTTTCCTGAATTTCATTATAAACACATTAAAGCGAAAGTAACAATTTTCAAATTATTTTCGATCACAATTGAAGCGACCGACTTACCCGAATATTCCTATACTTTCTACCAAAAAACGAAGCGAGCACGCAAAGTATAACTTTAATAGACATTCGTAGGAAGTAAAATATTTTAAGCTGAAATTAGGCTCGCAATAAAAAAAAAAAAAAAAAAAAAATAGGCAAACCTCCTATTTTCTATAAAGTCCGCTTTATAATTAAAATGCTTCTATTGTCGGGGCTATCTCGTAAATGGTATTTATAAAGACTCCGCGATAAAAGGAACCGGCTTCAAATTGTTTTTCGCAAAGCGGCCTCTTTTTCCCGGCGGCGAATGTACTTTGGAAAGCACTTAGAGCTTGTCTTTGAGCAAACAAAAAAAAAAAAACCAAAAAAAAAGGAATCCGAAGAAGTGAGAGCATGACTCCCCGTCGCGTTTTATTCTTTCCCGGGCTTATGTGCGGCAGGGGCTCGCGACGCGCCCACGTTACACGCTATACACGTTACAAATTCATCCGTACATTTATGCATTATCTCTCGCATGCGCGAGCACTCGCGCCACTGAACAAAATATTCGCGTCACGGTTTCGCGACATAGAGGAATTACGACGATCAAAGCGACATACATCAAAATTGGCAAGCTTTGCCCTTTTTTTTTTGTCGACGAGCAGTTCCCCTCCGCTCGTTTTATTTTTTTCTTCTCGTTGCGTCCGATGTGCGGGTTCGCGTGTAACGCCAAGATAAAAATATGTTCTTGAATATTCGCGAATTTAAGCGTTCCGATCCTGCAAGCTGGAAACGCGGATTCCTACGTGTGCGTGGATGAAAAAGTTTTAACGGGCGATGCCGCTGCAAATTGATTGTTAAACACGTCGGGATGAAACTTTTGTTGCTTAAAAAATGTTCGCGCGCGCGATGAGGCGTTGATTCTGAAATTAAATTTTAATGCATCTTTTTTATTGCGGAACGTGCCCGATGCTAAATTTCCCGTCGTATATTCTTATCGAAAGCTCTTTGTCGTAGTTTATCTTGTATAAAATCCGCGGTTGAATTAAGTTCGTTAATAATTTTACAATCGCTGTCTTTAATTAATTAGAAAATATAAATTAATCGCTGCAACTTGTTATTATTCATTTTAAAAGCAAGCTTCGGTAACCTTGTGTTCCTTTGCGCATCGAAATTGTGCAAGCAACATAGATTTTCATTGCGCGTCACCTTGTCAACAATAAATATTGCAATGTCGATAAGAGAAGTATGTAAATATGAAAAAAAATCAACATACAATGAAAATTATCATGTCACAAAGAGTAAAAACATGAGAATTACACACTCGGTGTAACTGTCGATTGTTTTCTTGCTTCGTAATTAAATTTACCTTAAAGCTGAGAGAAGGGAGACGTCAGGCGGAAGGGGGGCGGGGGCGAGAGCAGACGTGCATGTAAATCGAAAAGCTCGACGAAGAAAGATGGAAAGTTTAAGTGATACGGAGATGGAAGGGTAGGTAGAGCCAAGCAGAATGAAGGATGAAACTTCGGCTGTTCGTCAACTCGCTGACAACTTCTCCGCGAAGTCCTACGGGCAAATAGGCGGAAGTGAGTTTTTAGTTAAAATGAAAATATTAGGGGGGTAGGGCGGTGTGTCTCATCCGGCAGTAACCTACAAACGATGGAAAAGAATGAAAATATTTTTGTCTGATTCTGATTTTCGTAGGTTTTTGAATTTACGACGATAAAACTACTCGAAGTGCTTTTAACTGTAAAAATTGACCTTTTTTTTTTGAAAATTGTAAAATATTATTTTACTTCCGTTAAAAATGCCTTTTCTCAAATAAAGTATACATTTCTCATCCAACAGTAACCTATTAAAGGAAGAAAAAGAATGAAAATTTTTTCATTTTGATTTTCGTACGTTTCAAAATTTACATTCTACATAACAACAATTCTATCTATCCCCCGCTGCTCGAAGTGCTCCCAATACCTTACTAATTTACTTTCGCTAAAAATTCTCTCGAATTCTTTCCATTGTAAACGCCTCTTCGTAAAACTATATAAACTAGCGAAAAATGGCATCATATACAGTCCTACAACATTTTAAATGCAAGGAGTACTTCTTCGATAGCAAGAAAGTGTTATCTAAATTACAAAACTCGGAGAAACACAGCGGCGGGTCTCGCGCCGTATTTACCATTGTATCGCGATTAAATTTCAATCCGATGAGAGGCGGTTGCATAAGCCAAGCCGCTCGCGGGCGCTCACTTTCACACCTCCCGATCCGACACCTTTCGTTCCGCGCGTCTAATCAACTGAAACTCCCGCGCCAGCTCAGATAGTCGCGAAACGTCAGTTTACTCCAGAGCAAAATTTCGCCTAAACAAGCAATCGGATGCACTATTATCCTCCCCCCCCTTCCCACACCCTCGACGGTTTGTAATATCTTAGGGACCGCTGTAACGCTAAACGAACCCTACAGCAACGGCTCTAACAAGCTGTAAATATACGGCAAAACGAAACGCGAGATACGCCGTTTCCATCGGGAGGCAGCCGTGCGTAAGAAAGATGAAGGTGGAATAGACAGAACAAGAAGTTAACGTCCCGCAAGTAACTTTAACCCAGATTATGTGTACTACGATGTGTGCGCGTGATTCTGCGTGTACGTACGTATTTACTTGTATGTATGTGTGTGGATATCTACGTGTATGTATGTGCGCGTGATGTGCTGGTGTGTGTTATATGCGCGCGTTGCATTGCATTCGAGCCGCGGACTTGTCGCTCGCGCGAACAGCCGCACACATACACGCGCAGCCGAGCCAACGACTCGAGTCCATCGACCAGTAAGTTAAACTCGCCAAGTCAGCGACTTTGCAGTATATAACGCGCTCAGGTTGCCATCAATGCTCACCCTACCGCCCTTTAGTCTCTCTGACTGAGGGTACGAAGTTTAGAATCCGTGCGAACTGGAGGATTGGAGAATTAGAGGTAAAACTGGAGAAAGCCGATTTAATGTAGATTTGTAATTTTAAGATGGTATTTAATACTTAATAGAGTCATTATAAAAAAAATGAAGACTCTGTTATATAATTTTCATATTCTTTGTGCGATATAACTTTAGGGTATAATCATTTTAACGAGTATTCCGTGGAATTAATAATTCTTTATGATTGATTTTCGATTTTTATATTATGTAGAGAGCTTAGATTAGAGAGTGTCGGAAAACAAACTTTTATAGTTTATTTATAACGTTTAATAGATCCAGTTTCAATCCCAGTTTTGTAAACATGTGTGTGCCACTTTTCGCCGGTAAATAAGAAACTTAAAAAAAAAAAATGAGAAAAATCGTTGCGTTATATTGCATGCCCGCACTTAAAATAACTTTTCAAATTTAAAGTTTTCCCACTTAACGTTAATATTTTGCAAGTACCACCATTGCGGAACAATCGCATGAAAAGTCTAAAAAGTTATTTTTTAAACTCTCGTTGCTTAACTAACAAACTGGCAATCAAAAGTTTAACATGTTATTTGAGTACTTTTAATTTCATATTGCATTTAATATTTACGTCCTTGATGACTAAGACCGTAACCAATCCCTCATAAATTTTCATAATCATTACGTTACATAAAATAGCTGAAACTGCGGCAGTTGACCTATTTTAGAACAAGACTTTTTTTAACGAGAGAGAAAGAGAGAGAGAGAGAGAGAGAGAGAGAGAGAGAGAGAGAGAGAGAGAATACTTCAGAAAGTAGGTACGACTACTCGCCTTCCAGTGGGTTTTCAGTAGTACCCAACCTTTTTATAAAATGAAAATTAATGCTAATTGAAATCCGAATATCCTCTTCGGTAAATAGCGAAGTTTCACTTCAAAGTTTCAAATTCGGAGAATTCAGCTCGGTAAACTTTGGAGAGATTGGCTACACCGAATTACTTCGCCTGTTTCGCGAAAATTTTGCAACAATTTACAATTATCCGGTTAATTGCAACTGATACTTTAAAACAAAAGAGAAGAAAAATGAAAAGCAGATATAAAATAGAAACGAGGAAGTAGAGGAAGAAACGTTTTCGTTGAAAAATGGCGGCCGAGCTATTATGGAACTCAATGATTTATAGAAGTATATATTTTAGTCTTAGGCAGAAAGTAAGAAATGGGCGCGAGGGAATATTTAGTGCGTTGAAAAACAGAATGACCCTACGCAAAATTAGAATGAAAGATTTATGCGTTCTAATGAAAAATGCCGAATGAAAAAGAAGCAAAAGAGAAGGGAAGCGGCGAGGAGGCTGCGGGGGGGGGGGGCGGAGGGGATGAAGTGAGACGGAATTACCGGGGAGCACTGTACGTGCCACATGTGCGCGAATTCAGCGAGCGCGAGCAACAAGAAACTCCAATTAGATGGTCGCGAGGGCGCGTTATTTATGAAGGGCATCCGTCAACGTTACTCACGACCGAGCGATTTTGCCTGGCGCAGCGCTTTCGGAAGACTTGAGCTATGTACAACTGTACACGTGTTAGTTCATGCCGCGTAAATACATTTTTTTTTCCACCCCCACCTATTCCTCCGAGTCCATTGTTTGTTTGCCTTTTTCGACAACCTCAACAACGATTGCAGAATCCTTCACCTATCACGGGCGTCCTTAACGAATCGCGGTATTCTTCTCTTTTTTTTTTTTTAGATGGGGAAGGATAAGATCTTTTTTGACGGAAGCGAAATGAATATTCGTCTCGGAGTTTTGTTGCAAATTAAGCGGATATTAGTAATGAGCGCGAAACATTCGAGGCATTTGAACATGTAGTTCTGCGAGCGTAAATATTTTGCTGAATCGGATATGAAATAGCAACAATAAATACTAGAGAATTCTCGTTGCATTTCTATTTCAATGATTCATGAAGGAAAATATTTACAACTATGGAATTCCGCACAATATAAGACTTTGAAATATTCTCCGTTTTCAGCCACATAAATTTTCATTTTGCCTCCCACTCACTGCCGTCATCCCGCCACCCCTCTTCCCGTTCCTTTTAAATCTCGCATTTTTCTCTCATCTTTTGAAAAATGCATTTCATAAGTCGAGAAAAGTTTTTCAATTCGAAGAGTAAAATAAAATAAAAAAGAACACACGCGTACAGTCGAAAGGTGGGAGGAACCGAAGGGGGTGAGAGGAGGGGGCAGGGGGGGGGTGGATGGTGCTGCGAGGAGAAAATCGGCGAACGTTGACGATGCGAATGTATTGACGTTGGCATCGCGTGACCCATTTTCCGAGGGAAGGGATCGGGCCATAGAGATTTTCCGTGAACGCGAAACTTTTTTATGAGTCTCGATTTGTTGCAATTGAAAAGATATTTACGTAGGTCGGGGGCTTTAAAAGCGGCATTAGAGCGAGTAACAAGCTGCTCTGCTTTTACTTCTTTCCACTTATTTCTCGTATATTTATGCCCGATGCCGATGGCCTTTTTCAGCGCAGAAATGTGTCTAATATTTCTTCACGTATTCCTCTCCATGAATGCCTCCCCCCCATTTTTTTTTTTATTTTTGTATCCATTCTCGTTAGTGATTCTCAAAAGAGTAAGAAATTTTACATCCGCAATTTTATTGCGGCCAATCTTTTGTACGAAAGTATATTACTTTTTATATGTGTACTATGAAATATACTTCGTAAATTACTTTTTATACGTACTATTATTCTTAAATAGCTTCAATCATAATAGTTTCTGTTTTCAACATTTTTTTTTCAAAACTTTAATTTACAATGATTATTATGATTAAATAACGTTGATTACACTATTTTCGGTTTTAAAATCTTTTTTTTTTATTTTTCAAAATTCTAATTTACAATCCATTATTCACGATTCTCTCGAGTATGATAAGTATTACATAGAATAAATGACGTTTTCATGTACAATAAATTAATCGAGCACACTTGCAAACTCGGCACACAATCTTATCTTTTCTGCTCGCTGCCTGCTCGCTGTGTCTTTCTATTTCACTTCCTTGGCAGACTCGCGTTACATCGCCGAGAAAGTGGAACGATTCGATTAATTATGAGCATGTCGTTGTCTCTTATAAGAGTAAAAGACTTGCGCGGCGTAAGTGATCCTATTACTGTGTGCGCGCTCGATTCTGCAAGCTTTTTCGTTCATATAAATCTCGGGCAAAGTGCGCTAACGCGGTTAGCCTCCATGCATTTTTAAACATCACTTATGGAAAAAAAAGTGTGCGTGTATATATATCCATGCACTCCTCAAACCAGCGGTCGCTTAAAAAAAATAATAATAATAAAATAAGAAAGAGAAGTTAAACGCCACTCAATATTCATAAAAGCACGAGAGATTTCATATATGTTGGTCCACATAAAATGGAAAATATTTGAAAATAAAAATGTTAATAATAGGCGAGCGCGCGCGGCGAAATATTAGGCATTTTCCAAGGTATACATCGAATGTTTTGTGTGCAAGCGCACAAAACCAACCCGACTCAAGCGCACTGACTTTCTCCTGCTCGCTGATGGAATTTTTCGAATTCTCGGGTCTTTGTACACCTTTTTTTTTTTGCTCAGTCGGTGTATCCACTTCTCGCGGTGCTATTTGGATTCGAAAACAGCGGGTTTACCGCCGAGGTATCGGTGCTTAATAATCGCCACGACTGATGACAGAGATTTTCTCGTTTGTGCGTATTTGGATACCTTCGATGAAGTCCCCACTGCGCGCACCGATGATTGATACTTGTCTCGACTGTAAACCGGTGGTTTATGCGTGTCAAATTTCTGGGACGTAAATTTTAAAGAACATTATAGGTTTTTAAGAATTTTGCAATGAAACGGTAGTCTATGCTCTCGAGTGCCAGATATAAAGTATAATTTTTTATTTATTTATTTTTTTTTTTTTTAACAGCAATGCTAATTCGACTGGTAAATATTTATGTGATTCTGAAATAGTTATCTTAATCGCCGGAGTGTATGTTTTTTTTGCTGTGTTTCTCTGCTTCATTTCTGTTCTGCGTATGGAAATGAAAGTCGTTGAATAAAATGTGTAAATCGAATAATTATCAGATGCTATAAAGCAGATTCGTATTTTATGTACAGGCGTTGTAAAGTTTAATCGGGAAAATAGAAATTTCTTTTATGATTTTAGATACACTACTTTTTGTTTAAATATACATGTTTGTCAATTTTATTTTTATTTTATTCAATTATTAATGGGAATAAAATCCCTTGTTTTAAATTTATGCAATACTAATTCAAAGCGATGCATAAATGCATGTACAGCCAAGTATAAAAAAAATAGAAAGTTAATGATTTTACAACAGTAGGTTAACCTACTTAATTAACGTTAATTTCATTAAAATAAAAATGCCTTCTAATAGCTTCTCTTCTTTGAATCTTGACCTCTATGTTTTTTTTTTCAAAAGATAAAACTTCATCCACGATGATCTTAGCAAATTAGAAATCTTGATAGGCTGTAATTTCTTGTAGTCGTGCCTTTTTCAAATTACAATGAAACATTACGGTATTTCGCCGCGATGACTGGCCGTTTTCTTCCTGAAGTCGTTATACCGTACACTCTCCGCGCTGCAGAAGTTTCGAGCAAAGTGCTTTTATCGATTATATATTGAATTTGTAAGAGCGAAATTTATATTACAATAAAAGTGAAGACACTAGCTTGGTTGGCTGGGGGGAATCATTTTATTGGATTTTGCTGAATTATTCATGCCGTGAAATTGCACGATATTGTGGAAATATTTTTTAATCATGCCAACGGCTAAATGCTTTGGTCACGCGAAAAATAGAAAGGTCTTATATTTCAGAAATCGAGCATTCGAGCGCAATATTTTTTTCGTTCGAAACACATAAAACCGCTCGCAATTTTTTTTTTGTTGCGATATCATTCGGAGATGTAATTAAACTGTCGATTGCGCTCTAAATATTTGGCCAGTCTGGGATACTATTGAATTTAAAGTTTCTATCGAGCACTAAACATAGTTGGAATTTTATTGATTTAATGTCGCGTAAAGGCATGCGTTTGTAAATTTGAACAATGCATTATTTTTAAATGAATAAATTCTTAACTTGTATAAAGTCCGTGAATTGTCTTCAGATCTCTCTGTCTATGATTCATTCATTCTATCACGTATAATAGAGTTTATAATTCCTCTCAACTCTCGAGAAACTCCTGATTTTCATTCGTCTGTTTCAATTGTTGGCATATTATTAAATTTACTCATCCCTTGACTTAACATAAAAAAAAATATAAATGTCGTGTTTTTTTATTGCATTTTTTGTTTGTACTTTTTATTTCTCGATGCGCAGTTTACACTCATCTGTCCAATTTTTTCATATTTCTTCCCAATTTGATTTAATGACAAGAGAAATGGCAGTAGCAACTCTATTTTCGACAAATTCTATAATTGTTTAAATAAATCATTGAAATTTTTATTTATCGAGTTTTTTAACCTTTAGAGGACGGGGGTGGTCGAAATATCGACCACCTACCAGGTTGGGAACTTGTAACGAGTTATCCGGAGAAATTATATATAGATTTTGGGTTAATTCAAAGGTCGATTTGAACCAAAATTTTCCCGTCCTCTAAAGGCTAAGTCCCTAATTATTCCAAAATGATCACTTTAAATAAATATGTGTTAATACTATAAAATTTGAAATGCCCTCAATAACAATAAATACCAATTTAAAACACATCAAGCAATCACAGTGTAATCAAAGCTACTACATTCGATAAATCCACTTATTAACAAAATCGTGTATACGTGACGCAAAGGAAGATGTCAATGAACGGACTCCCGGCAGATTTAAAGCGGAAAAAGCCGAATCTCTCCTTTCACCGGTGTACGTTTTCCGCCGAAAGCCCCCAAGTGTATACAAAATGAACTAATGCCTGAATAGCTCGCATCGCCATTCCACGCGAGCATCGCGAGTTTGCTTACCCTTTCCAATGGGCATCCGCCAAATAACAACTGGAACAAAGTTAATAACGTTTACGAGGATTACGCGTTTCACAATAATGCGCCAAAGTCATTCCGACCGCCGCGAATACAACAATGCGTCTCATTTACCTTCCTTCTGGCAGCGGCCGGGCAAGTATGCTGCCGTTTTTTTTTTTCTCTCTTTTTTTTTCAACCGCTTCCCCGGCTAAAGATTATCCAAACTGACGGCTGGATTGCATCACGGTGCATAGCTTTCTTTTTCGCGAGACTTCCGAAAGGCTCTGCTTTACCGCGGAGAGTCTATTCGAGGCGCTTTGTATCGCGAGGTTTGATCGCCGGGTATAAATTATTGCGGCGGGGAGTTCGCGGTGGGGAGAGGAGAAAGAGACGCGTAAAATGGAGGGAAGCACTGGGGAGAGTAGAAGAAAAAAAAAAGACATTTATCGGAAACGCTAATTGGCGCTAGTTATCCGCTAACGACGCTAATTTACTTTTTGCATTCGGATGTTTTCGATTTTTGCTCGCAGCTCCTCCGTTTTGCTCGCTTTTTTTCTCGGCTCTGCATTTGTTTCGATGTGCACTTGTATGCTCGTTTACCTATTTTTTTAAGGCACACCTCGAGATAGCAGTTGAACATAGAACAATTTATTTTTGGGATTAGAGTTTATGCTGTACTTTCGAGACTAATTCGCAGATTTGATTTTAAAATATATATGTGTTTGTTTTTAAAATCATTATATTAGCATTTTCAGTCTTTAAAATATGTACTATTTATTGGTTTACATTTATTATTATTTTTTTACATTTTATATCAATATTTTATTATAAATATTCTTGGAATTATGAGTAATACTTCTTTTTAATTAAATATACTTATGGAAAAATACATCGGAAAGTTTTTAAGCGTTTAGCTGATCCAATTAAAATATTTGATGAAAAGTATTAATAAACTAGATAACGCTGAAAGAAAAGCTGTAAAACACGTTTCGCAGCACCTGTTATTCATTATTTTAATTTATTTTATCAAGGTCATAAATTCTTGATCCATTAAAGATTTATATCGCGACACGTCTGTAAACGACCTACGTGAATCATAAATTGTTTTAAGATCACGAATTTTCGCTCTCCCACAATTTTCGACGCGCTATCGGCTGACCAAAAAAAGTACTTTAATTTATTTTCTTTATATATAAGGGTTATCTTATTATGGGCAAATTACAGCGATTCACGGCAATCTTTGTAAAAAGTACATGCTTTATGTTTATAGATTTTATACATATTTTTTTCTACAGAAATATATATAGCGGTATAAAATAATTAAGGTAGGAAATAGTAACTGGCAGAACTTAATTTTATCGACTAAGATACACTTGACACGCGAATTCAATTTACGTACATGTTTGTGACATTAGGAAGAAAAAGTATAAGATCGCATTTCTTTATTTTCTTCGTTATGCATTGCGAAATAAATTATTAAATTACGCAAAATTTGTTAGGCCGTGAATGTGGACTACGATAATTGTTATGTCTCTTCGTATAATTAAGCGAACAAGTAATACGGCGCAAATGCATTTTAAATGAAATTTCCGAGTATAAATAAATAAGTAATCAATCTGACATAGGAGGTTGCGTGACTTACGAAAACTTTATCGGGAGCTTAATATTCGTAACTTCGTTTAAAAGTTGTTGAAGGCTAATTATAAGGATGCCGTGAATGTGCGTTGTAATAAAAAGTAAAATAGTTAATGGCTCGTAAAAAAAAAGAATTTCAACTTTATACTGAAGCATAAAGGTAAATAATTTTACGTATGATTTATTCATAAAAGTTTGTATAATAGACTATAAATTTTAGTTATCTTCAACGTAAATGTTATTTAAATGTAAATTAGTACTACAAATGACGGTCTTTTCAGTTACTAAATTAACGTTGTTATATAAATTATATGAAAACGAGCTGAAATTACACTGCGCCGTGCTCATCCGAAACGAACGAAACTTTTCCACCGCTATACTCTCTACTCATCAAATTTTCCTCAACATCTCAGATTATAAATTACCTACTCCTCCCTCCCCCCCCCCCCCTAAAAAAATAATTCATCTTTGATACTCTCCAAACTATCACATCGACACCTACTCATTCCCTACATCTATTCAGATAATAAAAAAAAAAAATTCGCACGTTGAAAAGAGCGACGATCATTTCCGCGAGTAGGATATAAAAGTCGGTGCCAGGAATGGATGCCGGGGCCGGCGCATCCCGGCGGACCATTTAAATGCACAATTGCGGCTGGTGCGCGAAATCCGACGCGGCGGACTGGGAAAAGCTCGTTTCCCGTAGGCGATCCCTTCGGGCCCGGGCTGACTCGAAATCGCCCGATAATAATTTGACGCCTCCGCTCGCGCGTGCGGGAGGGATGCGATGCGCGCGGCCTGCCACCCCCCCCCCTTCCCCTTCAGATACCCCGATCATGGACACTTGTTGCGCCGGCGTCGATGACGCTACGCGCGCGGCCGCTTTTCACGCCGGCGTTTTTCGCGCGCGAGAGGTCGCGTCCCTGCGGTCGCTCTTTCGCGCGCGTCGATGAGCGCCGCCGCGCGTTGGCCTGGTCGCTGTACACTCTATATATATATATTTAGCTCAAACGTTCTCGGATCACTCGATTTTATTTGTTCATTTTTTTTTTCGATTTTATCCTTGCAGAAAGCAAAGATCGATGAAATTTTATGGACATATTTTATTCTATGCTGTTGCCTCCGGCGCAATTCACTCGAAAGACCCTGCGCAGATATCATATCCTTTGCTCCGCGTTAGTTCATTTTTTGCAATGCACTCGCGTTATAAAGGACAATTTTAAAATACAATAAAAAGAAAAAACATTCATCCCACAAAGCGTGCCACAAGGACATATTATAACAATAACGATGATAATGCACGCGACGTTGTATTAAATAAGGTACTTTTCAGAGTACATTTAATCGTGTCAGTAAAACTAATGCGACAGCTGCTCGAGTTGTCGAGTGTAAAATAAGATTAGAAAGTCGTTGTAATTCAATACAGCTACTTTGCCTTTGTGATACTCTGCTTTTTTTTTGCAGATAATCAATTTTTTTTTGTTTCCCTTATGCGTTCAAAAGTTACTTCTGAACTGGTAATTCAATAGCTGCAATAAACGCTCATTTGAGAAATATCATTAACAACCATATGTAATCCACTATATATATAATTCACTATTTAATAGTTGTAATTCACAATCTAATAATTGGAAAAATTTATTATCTGCAGTATTGAAATGCAATTTGACGTATCTTTAAATAAATACAGAAAATATTCACTAAATCTTCCTCCCTCGGAAGATATCTCAGATATCGACTTTTCGAAGCTGTCAAATCGCACACGCCGCAGAATTTTATTATATTAAAATCTTTAATAATTATACTCGTATTTCCTGCTAATTGAAACCCTATACCTACTCGTCTCTCAATTTCCACCAAATAAATACCAATCGAGATAATAAAAAAAAAGCTTCAAAAGGAAAATAAAAAAAAAACGCAATTAATGCGCTTCCGCGCGCGGAGGTATCCGCGGAGCGACGCGCTCGCTTTCGTTGGCCGCTGCAAAACGGAGAGAGAAACGTTGCGGGCAGCAGTTACGGGAGGACGAAGCTTTCGTTCATATCTGGCTTTTCCAGCGCGCGGCCCCCGGAGCCGACGCACAAAGCTCATGGAAAGGCCGGCGCACCGCCTGACCTGACCGCTGACGAAATCATGAGCCACTTGTTGATCGCGGCCCGTACAATCATTGTTCGACGTGCCCCTGGCGGATATAATCCGCGAATCGGGGAAATTTCTTTTTTTGGCTTTTTTTTTCATTCATTCATCCGGCCCGCGGTTTGCCGCGCCGAGACTATCTCCGCGTCCATATACGAGAAGCGCCAGTGTACCGAATTTGTCGCGTTGATCGGTTTTGGTGTTTACGATCGGTTTATTTCCGGATGGCCTCGCCTGTCAATAAAACTGTATCTAACGCGGAAAAGAGTGGCAATTATGATTTTAATTTATTTGAGTGGAGATAGTCGGTAATAAAAAGCCTGTTAGTGTTTTTCAGATTATACTGTATAATGTATTTAAAGATTCAAATGCTATATAAATTTAAATTTAAATTTTGGACAAAGATTCGAATAAGTTTGACTATTATTATTATATGGAATTATATTAGAAACAAATTTATTTATAATATCTTTCTAATCTGAAGAAGGATGCCAGAGAGATTCTTTCACAAGAATAAAGTCTAAAACCTTTTAATATTAGAATAGCAATTACGACGTTTTAGTGTTGTTTAATCGAACCTTTTCTCATGATTCAGTAGGTGACGACAGTATGTAACGACTCTGACCATTGTTTGAGCGTTGTTTTATCGCGCGAAATTGACATGTGCATATTTGACGAACGTGTTTTCCCGTCTGCGTCGATTAGATAAGTTTTATTATTATTCTAAGAAAACACTATCTAATTCCGTTAGAGGCTATTTAAATTACGTTCTATTTTGAAAATCCAATTATTCAACTTCAAGAGAAACTAATTAACTCGACTGTTTAGTTAACCTTATAAATGATAAAATAGCTAACTTTAATGAATTCTCTCAAACTTAACGTTGTTAGAATATTTTGCAAAATCTACAACATAGTTTCGCAACTTTTATTTAAGTTTGCTTTTGCATATGCTCCTAAATATATCCATTACGAACTTCCTGAATTTAATCCCCCCCCCCCCCCCCCCGTCAATGCGGACGTTAAACGCAGCTATCCGTACTCTTTTCATTAAAAAAAAAACAAGAAACTCACCTTTTTTAGGAAGGAAAAAAAAATAGATGCACAATTGCAAAGGATCTGGATAAGGTGTAGGCAGCGACGAGTATAAAAATGGCAATGGCAACGGACAAAATGCGAAATACGTGAGAGATGAAATTCGCCTTAAAAAAAAAACTCGAGCTCTTTATTCAGCGCTGCTTCCCAGCTGGCGACCAACTGTCGGTTCCCCGATGCACACTGCACTTGCAAAACCCTTCTCTCTCTCTCTCTCTCTCCTTCCCTGATTCTTTATTGTCTCACATTTTTCTCCGCTTTTTCCTCGTTCTCGTTCTCCTTCAGCGGGCCTTTAACTTTTCTCCGCTGCCAGTTTACGAGCTTAAAATTGCACGCACATTCGTAAATTGCAAACATGCCGAAGCCTTCCGAGGCACATGCGTTAAATTTATCAACAACAGCAGGCTTTAAATTATACAAACAACTACTCCGCATTACCAAGTAATGTATGCGTTTTCTTCGGGATTGTTTTTTTTTTTTTTTTGTTTTTTTTTTTTTTTCAGTTATGAAATTGTTTAGCGTAATGTTTTTTGTAAGCACCTACAACGG
>JAWWEN010000048.1:7462711-7482817 GCA_035582955.1 Sycophila texana | reverse complement strand
CTTCCGAGGCACATGAGTTAAATTTAACAACAACCGCAGGCTTTAAATTATAAAAACAACTACGCCGCATTACCAAGTAATGTATGCGTTTTCTTCGGGATTGTTTTTTTTTTTTTTTGTTTTTTTTTTTTTATCAGTTATGAAATTGTTTAGCGTAATGTTTTTTGTAAGCACCTACAACGGCGCGAACGACTTGAAATGATGGAAAAACTTGTAAAGTTTCAGTATCATTAAATCAAAGTGAGCAGGAAAATCTACGACGCTTGTCTCGCTTGTAATTATTTCAATATTTTTGTGCTGAATCTTACATCACATAACATTTTTCACTCGTCGCCGTATAGGAGTTCGTACTCCAAACGTGTACAAGTAAGTACCTCATTAAGTTACTTTATCTAGATAAAGCATCAGCGCCAAGGCTAATTAATGCTTTATTGAACGCGGCAACAAGAAGATATCATTCGTTAGGTAATGACAAGGAAAGAAGGCCAAATGTCAGTTTTAATATCGACTGGTCGATGGGGAGCCTGAGGAAAAAAGTGTACGCGGGGTGGGGCGGTGAGAGCACTATTGCGTTCACACAGAGAATCCAATGACTATATGTGTGTATGTGTATGCATATGTGTGCGTTTGCGTATGTCTGCCAGTGGCTGCTGGCGCATTTACAAACAGTCCCAAACATGCAAATCTCAGCTCTATCTTGTATGGAAGCAAGGTAAATATCGCTACCGGGGGAAACTAATCGATCTTGGCCAAACAGTAATTAATTACTTTAGTAAATAGCTTTAGTTGTTTTAGCCACGTCTGAGTTTAATTAAATAAGTTTCGCTGATAAAGTAAGGGAAACTTTTATCTAGCTTTCCGCATCGGCTTCGTTGCGACTTATAAAAGAGGAAAAATTGAGTTATGCTATATATTGTTTAGACGCTTTTGTTCAAATTTTCTATCTTTTTTTTTTTACTTTCTAGTACAGGTAATCTTCTAGTACTTTTTCATTCAACAATAAGTACTTTAGCAGAAAACGATTTTTTTTATAATGTTTAAAGATTATTAGAAATGTTTTTTTTCTGTGTATTTGTGAAATAAGTAGTTTATAACGTAAACTTTTTCGATTGCTGACGAGTACATTCAAAATTAAAATCATTACATTAAGCAATACTTATATAAAAGATAGTAGATAATTTAAACATGACTTTATTAATTTCTCTTTTCTTGGCTATATTGTATTAGGTTTTAGTTTTGTTTTGTTTTTTTTTTGTTTAATTACAATTTTTAATTTCAATTTTAATTACTTAATTCAATTATGCAATTATTGTATAATTTGTTGAACTATTAAGATAAAATAAAAATAAATATATCCCTGTCTCTTGTGGTTTGTTTACTATCATTTAACGATCTGTCAAATATTAGACAGAAACAGTCGAGTAACCATGTAGTCATGTCAGTATCAATTAAATTAAGAATAACTGGCTTCACTTTTAGCAATCGTTTTTTTTTTTTAAGAGAGAAAACGCATGTTACGCTTTAATTGTGCACTATCTTTTGAAAAAATAGAAAAAGTGCATATCTCTCGTGTGTCTGTGCAATTATTCAAGGCTTTTATAACTGTGAAAATGTTGAAATTGCGATAATTTTGGCTTTCGGTAAAAGGATAAAGAAAATTAATCCTGTACTTATTGCATTTACCGCGGTTATATAAGCACTCGGGCTATCATAACAATCTGCGCAATTTATATTGTACTCCGAATAAATCACTCTAATATCCAGTGCCATGCAGCTCGAAACAAAGGAGCTTATTTCATCAAGTTTTTAACGTTACGGCGAAACATGTTAAAAGGAATTCGAGAAATAGCGATTTTTTTTCGTCTATTAAAGCTGAAAAAGAAAAATTCAATTTCTGACTACGCCTTTTGTTCGCCGATATAATACACACTTGGGGGTTTACTATACACTCGGAGAACTTCTATTTTTTTCTTCCTTGATGATGTGAAAAATTGCGTCTCGTTTATTTTGCCAAGTGAATTCGACAAATAATAAATGACACGCGAGATATCTGACCCGATAAACCCAGACAAACAATCGCGTAATTAATGTGCGGTATAAAGAAGAAAAAAAAATAAAATAAAGAAATTAATTCGTCGTAATTTATTCGACGGCAATATTGCTTTCACGATGAGTTGAATAAACGCGAAGGGGGAGATCGATATGTGCGCATTAACGATCGATGACAGAAATTTCAAGTAAGAGGGAAGGAGGGGAGGCTCTTTCGAAATCGGGGGGGGGGAATTAATTAAAAAAAATAAATAATGTTAATGCTCAAAGGGCCGGGTATTTTGAAAGTTAAATTAAAGGATATCTCTGGCGAATGCAACTTCGCCAGTTCAAAGTTAACGAGATTTACTTTCGCAGTTACTAAAAGCATAATTCTATTGATCCACATTCAGTTTCCATGGCGCGCAAAGTGGATTGCTTTATTTTAACTTAAAGTTACATTCTCCCCGGCGCGGTAGTTCCAGATAGTTTGACCCTGTTTTACAAAATTTAATGTACCTATTATACGTCATAAATTTACAATCGTGCATAAATGAATTTATAGCTGCAGGAATACTGATAGCAAAGAGCGAACGTAATATAAATCTTGCAGGTGTCGGTGAAAATCGTCTATGGGAGACTGGAACGATGTTTGAACAGCTGCTGGCAATTAGAATGCTTATGCCATTAACTCGCTTGCAAAACGCGAATCGCGAATTCGATCGATAAAGGAAAATATATATCTTGTACCTTTTTTCTCTCGCTGTTACAAAATGTTTAAATTTTTTTATTCTGCACGTAAAGCAGTAATTGCTGTAGATTCTACGGGTACTCCACTTTTCCTCAAAAGTAGTTCAATTTTCTTTTCGAAATGATTAATCTGAGAAATGCTAATAAAAACTATCAACGCGTTGTTTATTTCTAAAATCTTTATAATCCGTTGAAGTTAATATTTGCAAGAAACGATGCATAATTAATTTTTTACCTATACAATTTTATTCGCTGTATAGCCGACATAATTGATAATAAACTATAATACATACATGACTAACCAGTATCAATTACGTCAGCTATATAAAATGAATAAAATTGTAAGTAAGAGGCTGTATGTAATAAAAACAACTTGCAATTTTTTGATAATATTTTTAAGTTTCATCGATTTTGAAATTCATCAGAGCCACCGTAAACTTTCTATAACAAAGTTTTCCTATTAATTAATACTTACGAAATTGCCCCTTTCGCAAATAAAATAATTTTGATATAAAAAAAATAGTTGCAAAGAAAAAAACATTACAGCCGGAAAGAGTAATGAACATTTTAAAGCCAATTTCTCAGTGCACTAAACACTCGTCGGCTAAAAGATGGCAAACTAGCCGAGGCGATAATGGCGCTGGCGCGACGCCTCCGCGTAAAGTACATAATCATGCGGGAGCATTGTTCGCTGGATTATTAAGGAAGCGACGCTGCAGGGCGCGTCTAGCGGGAGTGCCTTTTCCCGGGATCCAGGATTCGAAAAAGCTCCGGCGACAAATCGGCTTTTAGGCACGAGTCGAACGCTCCTTTTTCAGGACGAACGACTCTGACCCCCGCCAGGAGGCAGGCAACCCGACGTACCCGAGTCCCGAGCGAGTGCATCTATATACGCGTGTACAGACACTCCGGGCCGGTAAATAAAGTGCGCACTCCAACGGCGGGGATTACCTTCTGCGCAGGGACCGCTTATCAAGCTTAAACCTTTCTGCTTTACTTAGCCCTTTGTCATTGCTTATTAATCGACCTCTTCCTTGGCCTGCACTTCAGATTCGGGTACTTGTTGCTTCGGACATTTTTTTAATCTATTATTCACCTTCAACTTCGAGGTAATGTCCTGGTGCTCGAATGTATTCTTCTCTTAAAAATATAATAATGAAAGTAAAGGCACGTATACACTGATTTTTCTCGTAAAAATTACAGTGAAGCTCACTCCGTAAAAATGCCATAAGAAAAACTTTGCAAGCACACGGAAATTTTTACGAAAAATCCCTGTAATTTTTACCTGAAATTTGGACTACTGGAGAAGCTTTGTAAGTTTTACAAAAAAAAGCTGCGCAAAGCTTCCTTACTAGAAAATTCGCGCAACTTTTACAGAGCTTTTCTGACAAAAAACTCACAAAGCTTCGCCGAAGGTTCAGTATTTCGGTAAAACTTACCAGTTCATTCTTTCATGTAATATTTTCCGAAGCTTTCCCATCATTTTTACGAGAAAGTTCTCTCAGAGCGTGCATATTTGAAAAAGCCATAGGTACATGTATTTTTTTTACTATTTTCGCGGAAAAGGATATTACCTGTCTTGAAAATGCGGGTGAATTATTAAATTTCGGATTCGATAGAAGTTTTGGAAAATTACTTGAGAAACTAATTTCCCGAGAAACGAACGGCGCACTTTTCGATTACTTCGAAACGAAACCTTTTACATACTGTCCTCTTACAAGAATAATGAACGAGATTGAAGTTTCTGGTAATTTACAAGGATTCTGTTATTGCAAGCCGGTAATTTCCGGGGCAACTTTTTTTTCTCGGCTGCTTAAGCCACCAACTACGAAGCACCGAACTTTTGATTATCTTTGTAAAAGAAAGCAAGTGTAAAGTGCACACCCACGCACACACGTACGCCTCGGCCCGTCGAATTATGCATCCCGCCTCGCGCCAAAGACTCCGGGTAACAAGTGACTGAAGGAACCTTCGCTGCAAGTTTCCTTATAAAATAACTGTATTGAAGAGTAGGGTGAATGACTTCGCAGTAAAATACTAGGGGCCCTTATCGATCCCCGCACTCCGCGCCGTCGCTCTCCGTGGGGAAATTCGAAGACACCGAAATTTCTCGAATTCGATTTCATGGTGCACTCTCTGTGTGTTTTGTTCATTGGGCGGGAAACAAAAAATTTTTTACCTTTATTGAAAAGTCAAATTTAAAAGCTTTGTGCTTTGGTCGTGGCTTGACTATTTGATTTGATATATACCGGGGAAAAAGACTAACTATACTTTTTTTTTTTATTTTTTAACTAAAGGCCACCCCCGGCTTTATTGTTTTACAGGACTCGAACAAAGACTGATTATTTTTACCTCGCTCGTGTATAGCTATTGTTATTAATAAAAACGCGAATTAAATTCCATCACTTTTTTTTAAATAAATATAATAAATTTAATAAAAAGTAATTAAAGATTTTCCTTATATAACCAACGAGGCATTTGTCTTGTCGAAAGAGTAATTCGTTCAAAGCGCAACCCTTTTGCCATCATGAAATCGTATTTTCTCAACACTCCAATTAGCGCGTATGCAAACATTCGCATTACGAGCCGCAATAAACGAAGCGTTCGAGTTATTTATTATTTAATCTGCGCGCGGAACATTTTGTATATTCCGTCTTGGTGCATTTATCGCTAGTCACCCCGGCGAAGCTTAGAAAAAAAAACGAATGCACTCATACACACACATACAAAAATGCACACACATACAGAAGAGGAGCCCGCATTCTTCCGCTTAATAAGACGTATCCCTCGGTCGGTGTAGTCGCGGAATTCCTCGCGAGATGCCGGGGCGTTTTGTATTTCAAGCGCATTACTCTTCTAGCGCCGCAATTAACACGTCTAAAAACTAATTACACGTTAAACAGCGAGGTAAATAAAACGCTGGCAGCTCGCGGGGGTTTCTCTTTCAATCTCTGCCCGCTTCAATGACGGAGGTTCAAAGTGCACGCTGGAATGGCGATGCGGAGAAAAAGCCGGAGAGGGGGGGCGCAGGGGGGAGGGGGTAGAGGAGGGGGGTAGACAGAGCATCGCTCCGTCGGGTTGAACAACCTCGGTGTACTCAGGTGTTCTCGGCAGGTGTTCCTTCCTCTCTCGGACCTAACCCACTGACGCTAGTGCCGAGGCCGCTGCATCCTTCTCTATTATCCTCGTGTGCACGCGCATGCGCTTGAGCTGCACTTAGACGCTTCATTTTTCTTCGCCGTGCACGCGTTTTCGTGCTTTGCAATTAACTTAATCGGACCGAATTAAGAGTGCTTTCGAGTCCTTTAGATTATTCATAATACGAACGTGATTTATTGCCGGGTGTGTGTAAAAAGTTCGGAAAGGGAGGGGCTTCGTTGTTCTTTCGAGGTGTAAAAATAAGGTGCACTTATTGTGACGGTAACACCTGTTTGTTGGTAAAAACAAAAAATAATAATAAAATAGGCTTACATTGATTATTGAAAAAAGGATAATTTTTTTTTTGTTACTGCAGTTTTCTTTAGATTAGCGAAGCGTGCAATAAATTGACTTTTTGTTCTTTGTGCTCAACAACATATAGGCCTTTTTTACGCTTTTATTACAAGATTTATTTTGTTTTTTTTTTATCCTATTTCTTTCCTTTTTAGTTTTATTCTGCAATCGATGTATTACTAAGATAATTTAAAAAAAAAAAAAAAAAAAAAGAAAGAAAAACCAATACAACGGCCTTTTTATGTACAACAAGTGCAGCGCTCGGAGTTATTTAAAAAAAAGTATTAAACTTCGTAAGTTTAGGAAAGATATAGTAGAAATAAAGCAATTACTGTGTCCGCTATTTATAATCTAAACTTCAATGGGAAACTTTTATTGTACGAAGCGATTCGCTCGATAAACTTCTTTCGGATAAACGTTACATCGTACTTAAAAAGAGAAGTAACCAGTTTACTTTTAATTTTCTTTGTTATTATTCTTCCATTTTGATTCCCACCGTCTCACTTATTTAACTCCGGAACTTTTCTCATTACTAAAAAAGTTTATTAACTTATCACATTTAAGACTTTAAATTGGAGGTAAAATGTCTTCTTGGGGAAAAACTGATCGTACATATACTGGGGGCTGAGCACGAAGACTGAATACAAAATTTCGCATAAAGTTCTAGATTACAAAGTTTGGAATTTATTCATTCAATATCAAATATTCGTTTAAAGCTTAGAGAATTCGATAATAATATACCTCAGGATTATTATTATAATTATCAGAATTACTTTAAAACTTTATTTTTAGTTTCGCACTCATTAAAACTTTCCTGGATGGGCTCAAATGCTCGCTCAAGTGATCTCATTTAACGACGAAGTTTTTCATTTTATTTTATTTTTCATTCTTTTTTTTAATTTTCTCCGAAGTTGCATTATACGCACTTATATATGTTTCATTAAAGCAAAATTTTCATTTCCCAAGATAATAGGATTTCTCGAGAATTTTCCGTTTTAAAAAAGTAGATTCAAATAAGGAAATCCAATTTCTCGCGAATAAGTAAGAGATTAATAGTTAGATTATTAAATTACATATTTCGCTAATGCATTTTTAGTTACGAGCAATATAATTTGTAAAAAAGGGAACCCGCAGTCATCAGAAGTAATTTCGTTTCTCATTTTCCGAGTTGATGGCGCAAGGCTCGGCGAATCAATGTAATCCTTCTTTAAAGTAAAAGGATGTCAAAGAAGAAAATGAAAGTTTCCAGCGCATATATATACACGTCGCGAAAGCATTAAATTTCGCTCTAAATAATAATAAAAAAAAAAGGAACGTCGCGTTGATCATTAAACTAAAATCCATTCGACTCCGCAGAGGAAACTATTTCAATTCCTAAACATCGCGACAATTGCCCCTCTTCATATTCCGCAAAAAGGGGAAAAAAAGGAAAAGTACCTTAGCAGTAGGTCATTAAAATTTACATTCAAACTTTCATCGCTTAAATCACTGACGTCCGTCATTTCATTAAAAAAAAAATTTCTCCTTTTTTTTTTTTAAATGCACTTAACGGCACACACTTGTAGCTATAAAATCGAATTAATGTTTACACTCGTCCTTCCTCCGGCGTCGATCGTTTAAAATCGACTTTTTACATCTCTCGTACTCCTGCAAAAAAAAAGGGGGAGGATAGGAAGCAGTCGAACAAGCGTAAGTTGATTAGCCGTTAAACGGAGAGAAGATTGAATTCCTAAAGTAAGAGAGAGAGAGAAAAGACGCGCGCAGAGGGTTGAAGAGAGAAATAAAAGGAAAGGAGCAGTAGGAGTGTGCGCACAGTGGGTCGATTGATTCACTTTGGTGGGCAGGCCTGCAGCGCCATGGGCAGCCTCGCCATATCCTCCAGGCCGCAAGAATTTCCTTTATTTCCCCGGGTGCTTAAAGCTGCGCCGCGCACATGTATGTATACACATCCACGCGAGCGATGGTCCGTGTCGATCCATGTTGTCCGACCGGATTCCTCTCACTGTCAAGGTCGTATTCTTGAGCCACCAGCGGCAGCAGCACCGGCAGCCGGCAGCACCGCTCTCCGATCCTCGTCTTTATTATTCCGTTTCATTTGCCTCCTTTTTTTCAGCTGGACTCTTCTCTTTGACCGACTCTCTCTCTGTATCTCCTCGTGGCTCCCTTTTACGCCGACCCTTTCTTCCTTCTTCCTTTTTTCGCGCCACCGCGTCGAATTGTCGAAAGTGGAAATGGCGCAGAGCCGCAGGAATTTAAAAAGTAATTGGACTACGCTTTAAGCGTATGCGAGCGATTTGAATATGTTAGCCGTGTAAATTAATCAGCGAGTATGGAAAAAGGGATCATTTTTTAATAAATTTTTTATATTGAAAATAATAGCAATAGTCAATTTTAATTACTGTCCTCACCGACTGATATTATTGGAAAAATTATAACAGTTCCTGTGATTATATTTACAAGAGCAGAAGCAAAATTTGTTGGAGTTACAGTAAATTTTGAAAGAACCTATAATAAATATTACGAAAAAGTAAATATAAATCTCCTATTGTACAATGTTAATGATAGTGATTTATTGTAGTTCAAAGCAATAACTGTAAAATAATTTATATTTTAATACTGTAGTTTTTCCAATAATGAAGTTGTTTGCCTATATGTGAGAACATTAAAATTGGCCATTGCAATTTCCAGTCGAAAATTTTTCTTCGTGTCGAATTAAAAATGGTTCGCGTCTTCCCGAAAGAAGAACGAAACCCGAATGTAACATCTGGGGTTTTTTCTTTTTAAAGTCTCATTTTTAACAGTTAATCAAGCTGATATATTTCCACGGCGAATGTATATACAGTGTACGAGGTCGCGATTCGTATTCGAATAGCGCGGTGCTCGTTTTTACCTTTTTTTTTTTTAATTAAAATGCAGGAGGCCTCCATGACAGTGCGTTTAACGAAATGCTAATTTGGCACGTATAGACTTCTCGGGGAGGGGGATTTTGCTTTTATTTTATTAGCGCGTGTAGTCAGGGAAACGATTAAAATCTCCCGCCGCGTGTCCGGTACACGCGCAGTGCTCTTGTAACTATAACTATAGGTATATGTACAGCACATATACACGAATTACGACTTTTCGTCAAAGCGCCGGAGGAAAAACGAGGCATTGTTCCGTTTTAATAGGGAGCGAGGTTAGGAATTGCGGGAATCTGCATTCGACTCTGAATGCACCATATCGTACACCGATGTTCCTTTTACACTTTTGTTTCCGCGTCAGTTGCGTAATGAAAGTATACGCACGCAAAGAGATTGGATTCTGCAAAAATTTTTACAGGCTATTTGTGTACCAATAAAAATCGCAGTTTTTTTTTCTAAAGAAATATATTTTTTTTTGTTCGAGTACTTAAACAAATAGCCTGTAAAATACTTGATCGCTTTGTTTTACAGTGCGATAAAAAAAAAAGCTCTTCCTAAGAACTTACATACATTTATTTGCGCGTATATCACGCTTATGTGCAGGAATATGAATTATTCTTTGTGCTTCGTAAGTGGAACGTAAATTACATGCTAATACTTAACGCCACTTGAAATATCAGCCGGTCGGTTCGGTTTGCATATATATTCCTCGTAGATTTTAAATATAAAGGGCAGTGGACGTTGGCATCTCATCTCCTGCGAACAAATAGTGTAAGTACGCGAGGGGAAATAAACAAATAAACGTTCTTTTGTGGATAAATCTGGCGGTAAAACGCACAGTGCATAATTAAGGAGAGAAAACGTTTGGACGATTTCAAACATGAAATCCAGCGAGTTATGGGGAAACGTCGAGTAGTAGTAATAATAGTAGTAGTAGTTATAATTCAGATTCGCAGAGGGACCAAATCCTAAGTCGAGTAAACTGAGTTTTCTTAGTGGAATTAACGAATGAAAGTTACTCGATTGTAGGAAAAGTTGCCACATGAACTAAGTTGTTAAATGCGTTAGCTGCATTTTTTCCCCGAGCGGGCTTTTAATTTGAGACTTTAATTATTGCATTGAAATACTTTTGTGCCCGAACGAAAATTTAATTTCGCGCAATAAGGTCGCCTTTTTTGCGTTATATACTCACTAACAAAAAAGAGGCAAACGTTAAAATACATTTCTGTTGCTTATTTACTATTTTTAAGCAAGAACAAATTGAATTATGTATCAAAAGAAAAAAAGAAAGGAAGAGAAAAAAGTTCTCGTTGTGTATACATCAACTTCTTTTAAACAGAAATTGCTCGAGTCCCCGAAATGTAATCTCCGTTCAAAGGGAAAAAATGCACAAAGGGGTTGAGTTAAAAAAAAAAAAAAAAATTAAGTCGTAGAAAAGATACAATATTTCAGGTTAATTATGCTTTACTGATGGTATAATTAAAAATGTTGTTCTTTAAGGCTGAAAGGGACTTGCATAAAATTTCATTTCCTTTTCTCTCTCTCTCTCTCTTTCTCTCACTGTGCGCAGGGGACGCGCACAATACACGTTTATCTCAGTCCTTTCCTTTAGTTCCTTCGTTCTCAGACCTTTTGCGCTGTCTCAATGTAACTTATTGTAAGCATGACCGCTATGGCACTCGTAGAATGCAGCTACAATTTACAATGGGTCAATAACCTATCTCTAATTGCGATATTTTGTTATCCTCCCTTTTTCCTCTTTGTATTATTCTGTAAATGGCAGTTTTGGTAATCGACGTTAAATATCGCAATTTATTGCTATTTAAAATTAAAATTATTTTCCAGTGGTATTTGCTGCAACTTTTAAACATTCGCGAGAACGAATAAAATGTTTCGCGTGTAAATTCTATTTCAAAACATTTTTATTATACGTAAAAATATCGATTTTTTTAGTTATCGATTTTTTTTTCTCTTTATATTATACCGTAAATTGCAGTTTTGGTAATCAACATTAAATATCGCAATTTATTACTGTTTAAAATTAAAATTATATTTTCCATTGGTAATGGCAACAACTTTCAAATAAAATGTTTCGCATGTAAGTTCTATTTCAATATATTTTTATTATACGTAAAAATTAATTTTTTAGTTACCGATATTACAGTTAGCAAAATTAAAATACTGCATTAACTAAATAATATTCAGAAAAATAATTCTTATTAATCCGTTCACTGTTTATTTTAGTTTAATATGCATTTCTTTTTCATCAAAAGCGGAGATCGAATTAATCCACGGATATTAAATTAATACGAATGTCTCTCAATGTGCATAACTCGTTCGACATTTGGCCTTCGGATAATAAGATATTTATTGCGACAAATGCATTGTATAATAAGCATCTAAAAGTCCGTTCGATTTTCATATATATAAAAAGAAAAATATTCTAGTCGATTTATTATTTATTAAATAATTAAAGCGGTTTGCGGATAAAAACGTTAAATAACAACTGCTTTTAATTAAAGTGCATTAAAGTTTTCTCATAACTTGCGAAGCGTATTCACAATGTACATACCCATGAACTTGGCCAACATCATTTAACTTTATTACTTCGCGATTAACAAGGGTTTACTGGTTGCAGCAGTGTAATAAGAATTTGATCCTCTCGTTTCATTTAATTTTTACGTTTTGAGGGTTACAATATCATCGACGAAAAAAAAGAATACATACATTAACGCAGACCCTACCAGACGTATCTCTTCGAGAAGAGAATACGCGACGAAAAAAGGAGAAGTGCAACGGGTGGAAGGCAAAATAGCCTTTCATTATTCCATGATAAAAGACTAGCGTTTACGAAACAAAACTGCGCTATTAATACTGTAAAGAGTAATTTAATGCCGTGGCCGCGGAAAGACGCCGGGAGAAAAGAGACGGAGCGGAAGAAGCTGGAAAATGTGAATTTTAAAACAGTGGAAGAAGAATATTGCAATGTAATTAAGTGTGGTTATCCGTTAAAATTCGTCGAGTGTGCTTGAATTAAACGAGTCGGCCGTTATACAAACTTTATTTTCAACATCATTAATCTTCCTTCACTTCTTCCTTTTTTTCCCTCTCTCTCTCTCTCTCTCTCTCCTTTTTTATCTGTCCCTTTTTTAGTGTCAGGCAGAGGAACGATAAAAGTTAAATTTATAGCACATTCGATGGTAAAGGGTTTATCCCTTCCTTTTTTGTTCTCAGACTTAATCTCGATATTGTACGCGAGATTACGCCTAATTACATTTTTATTCAATTAGCTCCTAGTGCATTGAGGAATAGTAGTGAAATTGCATTTAATAATTAACGATGCAAATAAAGCATCTGTCTATAATTGGCTAATGGGATCGTACATCATAGTTTGTAAATTTTATATTTCCACATTACAAAAGTTAAATTTTAACTTCGGTTTATTAAATTAGCAAAGTTTGCCGGAAATTTATTAAGCTTCCGTTGTGACGTCATATTTTAATTTAACTTTGAAAACCGATTATTATCTAATTTTCGAACTTTAATTACTAAAGAAGTAATAAATTCCTAATTGAATGCCATTAAAATTAAGTTATTAATTAACAAAGGCATTTATTAAAATTCACAGAAATGAGGGCTTCACAGAAATTTACTTATCATATTTTTATCAATTTCTTTATGTTAATATATCGTTTTGTTAAAAAAAAAAAGTCAATGTATTAAATAGATATTTTCACTGGTAAGTCACTAACAATTTCGTTGACTTTCTCTTCAACTTTCTCTCTCAATTTGCGTTGTAATACATCTTTAATTTTTTTTCGCTTTATTTTTCCTTCGCAAAATAAATATTTAACGCTAACTGGTTTGCAATAATGAAATGTTCAAATATAAAATTGTATAATTGACAAAAAATCATTATTTTACTCAATTGAATAGACATAGTAATGAAATGACTTTTCCATTTGAAACTAACAACGAGCAAAATCGTATAAGATTAAATAAACTGCTTCCCGGAGCGCGGTAGTTCTTGACAAGTACATACGCCATTCGAACGGTTCTAAATTTGAAATACGGCGCATGTTAAAAATAATAGATTGTCCGTGCAGCATGTACCACACAAAGATACATTTATGAACTTTTTCAAACCTGTTATACGACGAATAATTGCTGAAAGAATTTTTATACCACGCATTGAAAAGATACGTTATTTTGCAACGCTGCATTCAATACTAACAATTATTATTCCATATACAACTATTCATTTATTTATTTACTTATTAAATCATAAATTGGTATAAATTACTCTTAAATTGTAAATTGTAATATGTATAAATAAAAACTAAAAATACAGACGTACGAATTAAATCAAAAAATATTTTAAAAAATGTATTGCAAGTCCCATTTCAATATTTTCATGCAAAAATTCCCCAGAGTTCTGCAGAGGTCAAAGCTAAAAAACCAGAAAGGAAGAAACAAATTTTAAAGTGGCCCATGCTCGTGGCCTGCGACGTAACGGCATCGAAATAAAATCGCGGTCACAACGGTCTGCACGACAAATAGGCAAAAGCTAGAGCGGACAGACGGTTCGGGGCGAAAACGGAAGATGGAAAAAAATATTATTCGATCAAGTGGGAAAAAAACGAGGAATCAAGTAAAAATGAAAAGTTTTGTTTTTGTTGTTTCCACCGCTATTCTCTCGTAGAATTGTAACTCGCGCCGTTATTTACATAGCTTAATCAACGGTTCAATCTTTATTTTTATTGAATTTTCGCTTGATTCGGTCTGCGTACGTATACGTGTCCGTCTTGCATTATATTGAAAAATTTATTTCAGCAGAAGTGTTTATTTTATTAAAAGATTAAATTTTTTTTTTTCTTTAAATGTGCAACGCAGTTGTAATGTTATATGTGTAAAGTGAAAATTTTTATAATGGAAACATGTTTTTTTTTAGAGTGGTTCAATTTTTAAACGGGAAGTACGTATATTTTAAGTTACGATCAAATGTGAAAAATAGAACCGTTATTTGCTTTCATATGTATCCTGTATTTTCGACGATTGAACCAAACCATTGTTTTAATTAAAAAAGTAAAAAAAGATGCAATCAACCGTTAACAAAAAAACAATTTATTTGATTGTTACAATTATTCAAATAACTGCTATTTTTGTAGTTCATTAATTTGAACTTAATGCAATATAAGTTTCTTGATAATTTAATGTTATAACAACGACCTAAATACGTGATAATCCTATTAAAGAAGAGAATACGATGTAATTGAATGAACCGTAATAGCATTATAAACACGTTTATTATCTGAAATAGTTATTCTCAAAATCAACGGCATTTATATTTTTACAGTTAATTACTTAAATAAAAACGATACTGCGAATTATGTTTTATTAAATACACTTTTCATGCGAAACAATAAATAAATAGCTCTTGTAAGTGAAACCCCCTTTTTTTTTTTAAATTTAAATATTTTTATTTTTAATTATTTAAGTACACGAGAAAAGCAATTTTTTTTATTTCAGTAAATTAAAAACTAAAATATTTGGTATTCACAGTAACATCACCCACCCACTTTACTTCCACAGAACAAAATTAATCTTGTCAGTCAGTCAATTCATTAATTCTCTAAAACTGACATATCTAGCAAAGTTTTATTAAAAAAAAAGTATCGCAAGTTTAATAAAATAGGATTCGCATGAGTTTCGCGGAGAAGAGCACTTTCGAGCATCCAGGCGAATATTGACTGTTTTCTCCACGGCCAACTTCCACATCTCCTATCCTCATTCAAGCCGTCCCGACCTCTTTCATCTCCTTTCTTCGCATTATTTTTTTTTCCCCTCGCTCTCTCGCGCATAGGGAACGAGAGAGATTCGAGCTCGCGGCCATAATGCCGCGAGAGTCTGCAGCAAAACAAGCGAATAAAGCGTAATAGGGAAGTGAGTTTGTTCGCATTCGAAACTTCTGGCCCAACCATTGCTATCACTATACCACTCGCATCGTCCCAGCTACATGCACTGTACGTACCCGTCGGTCTACTGGTGGTGGTGGTACGCCCAAAAGGGTGGGAGTAGATAGAGACAGAAAGAAAGGGAGAGAGACGGAGACAGATGCAGTTGAATACAATGTGCCGTGCACAAGTTTCCTCGCGAACTAAACGAGTTTATTTAAGTTACCTCGCAGTGTGCACCTTCCCCTCTTTTCCGATCCTCCGGGCCTCCGTCCTTCTTTTCCCCGTCGCGGCTCGTCACAACCCCCTCCGCGATGCACACCCTCACTATTACTTGCGCGGCGTACACCGAGAGAAATTGTACAGTAAATTTTATTAACAAGTTGGGTAATCTATATATTGATTGATCATTTATCGTAATCGATTGTTATTATACTGACAACCTAAATTTAACTTAAACGCTAATTACAATGTGCATTGGCAATTACTCATGTCAGTTTTGTAATGTACGCTTTTTACAGAAAAAAGATAAAATAAAAAAAAAATTAATATTTTGTACAAAAAGTCCAGTTGGATTTTTCACGTGCGAAATCCACCTTGGAAGACGTGGACTCCGGATAGTTTTTATTGGATTTCCTAAGTTTGATGGATATCCACATAAAAAAATCTAGATAAAATGGAAAATCCACTTTTTTTTTATCTGGATTGTATACTCTCAGTTGAAAAAGTCATACAAATCTGCAAAACAGGTTAATTTTTGCAGCCGGCGAGAAGATTACCAAACTTTCTTGTAATTTTTTGTACATATAAATTTATCATTGCTCTGAATGCTCTCTCGATTGACTGCAGCGGCGGCATCCAGAAGCTCCGTTACGTATACGCGGCATAAACGTGCGCGCTCACTTCCACCCCCGCATGGGTGTCTTTTTCTCGCGGGGCCGCGCCCCTGCCGCCGCCGTCGAATTGCGACAATGGTAAGTTTTCCCGAAACTTTCCGACAGATTAACGACTATTGGAATTGTTCGAGTTATGGCGGGAGTGTATACGGGCGAAGGACCGGAGGAGAGGCGGCCCCGAGGAAAAAAGAGAGATCCCGATAGAATGGAATATATCGAAGTTTCCATTAGAGAAGAATGAAGGAAAGGCGAGAGCGGGGTGTCGCGAGGAAAAACTTCAATAGAGCAGGGTGGACGGGGGTGGGTGGAGGGGGGCAAAAGTGGAGAGAGAAAAAAAGAGAGGAGAGCCGCCGAGTGAAATGGATGAAAAGGGAGCAAATAGAAGCGAAATAGAAGACGGTACTGTGCCATAGTACGGTCAATATCCGAGAAGATTGGATCTGATCTGCAGATAAAGATGGTGGAGCATGAAAAGAAAGAGAAGATCGACCTTTGGTATTAAAGGCGAGCGAGCAAGCGATACGAGCAAGAGCGCGTTTCGCGGTTTCGATTGCGACGTCGCTGAGACTCTCTCTCTCTCTCTCTCTCTCTCTCTCTCTCTCTCTCTCTCTGTGTACTCGAGGGCTCGTCTGACGGAAAATTCTACGAATCGATTGTTTCTCGTACTGTTTTTTTTTTTTAAACCGCGCGGATCCACTTTTGGAAATTCCTTTATTTTGCAATCTTCGGTTTTCGACATAACGCAGTCTTTTATTAGAATACCGGAGTGAGTTTCATCAAGACTTCATCCATATGCTTACGCTTTTATTTAATTCTCTTTTTAAATAGAAATCAAATTAACAATTTTCAATAAAGAGTCATAAATATAGCCTTGCCAAATTCGAATCTAAAAATTCACTTTAATCTCGCGCTCATAACTCTGAGTGGATCAATCCTCGGAATATAGAAGTGTAATAAAAGCTCGCCGTAAAAAAAATCATTTCGCCGTCTCTACGACGTATTAGATGTACACTAATGAAAGTGAAAAGTTCGCATGAGGGGGAAAGGCGAGCGGAGGGACGGAACCACTCGAAAATTGAATAGAAATTCATGTGAATGAGTCGACATGGTCCCAACGGGTTTTTCGGGGCCTTCCTTCGAGCACGTGCGCCCGTCATGCTCTCTCTCTCTCTCGTCTCTCTTTTTTCTCCCTTCCTCGACGTCCTTTCTGCACCTCCCGTTCGCTTATTCGCATTCTCATCGGAGCATCCGTTTTCCTTCAATTTCGTCTCACGTATATGACTGTCTATATTCCGGAGGATATAAATAACCTTTTTAGCGGCACATCCGTACATTGTAATACCAATTCCTACCCTTTTTCGATCCTTACGCGACGAATAATAGCTTCTTTGCGTCGTTCCTTTTGCCATATTTGAATTTTTTTCCACTTGGAGCGATTATTATACTTTTTTTCTTTCTAAAGATCATTTTATTAAAAATTAATCTAAAATACACTCGTCTCTTGCTACCATTTCATCATTATTTATCGATTGATCCCTGTTAGATAGAGACAGACGACTAATCACGTAGGTGTATCAGAAGCAATCAAATGTAGAATAGGCTGACTTCACTTGTTAGACTCATCATTTTTTAAAGTAAATATTAGTGCAGCGAAGTTTTGGCAATTATGGATCTGCTTTTTGCTCTGTTAATCTCGCGTGTATTTGCTCGAAGCTGTTTAACAGCTCCTGTCAATTCCCCCCTCTATGTCTGATTCTATCAGAGAGAATGCACCGATTACTTTCTGCGGCCACTCCCGCACCTCTTCTGATCCGAACTGAAGTGGAGGCCTTTGGGATTCGAATGCTCTTCAATGGGATAATTATGGTTTGAGTTTCTCTCTGAAACAAGTCAATTCGATAATATAATGCTTTTCGACTGCGCACGCGTACATTCAATCACGCAGATGTTTTTTGAAGATTAATTTTGTTTTTCATTCCTTTTTTTTTGTACGATACGTGATACATGATAAATTACGGATTATCAGTTATTTTTAATGGAATAAGATTTTTTTTTTAAATTAATTACACTAAAAGTTCGATTCATCAAAGTTCTTGTTGTAATTATTAATGTATTTTACCTAAGAGACTCGAGAAAAGGTTATTTAATTTGTCCGAAGATAATAAATAAATTAAACGACTAAGTGGAACGCGAAAGAGTGCATAATGGAAACTTGTAATTGATTATCATGTTTCACATTAAAATTTTATTTAAGCAATATTAACTTTTTTTTATCTTCACTCGCGCGTATAAATTACGAGTACCGTATTTATTGTTGATAATAATTTTTCGTTTTTTTTAAGTATATATAAATATTAGAAAATCCGCAAGTCATGGAATTTTTCCTGTAATTTGCAATGCGTCACGCACGGAAGACAATCCCAGGTACTAAGAGACTTTTAAACGTTCCAACGTCCTGAATAGTCATTGTTTGTGTGAATACTCAACAGTAATAATTGGAAATGCCGTTATGAAGTTTGACTTTCGCAAGAGTTCGCAAAAAGGTCTTGGCAGTTTTATGAATTTCCTTAGCGCTTATTACCACTATCGTAAAAATTAGCATTACTTTTAAATTTGCTAACTTACTAATCGTTACTTTTTTTTTTCATTCTCATCGATTTACCTTCTTTTTTTGCATCGTCAAAGATACACAAATTATATAGTTAGAAGAAAAAGATAAGATTCTTTTTTTTTCGTATAAAATATTAATTGCGCATCATAGAAGACAGGTATTTGCGCAAGAAATTCATTAGTCACCGGTAAGTTATTTATTTGAAAACGTTTCTTTTATGAACGTGAACGACCGTAATTATTGACGTCATTTCTTTAAAATACGTCATTGTTAGCGAAGCAAAAAAAAAAGAGTCGTGAATTGCCTTAAATAAGTTTGAATTCAATGTGAAAAGATTGAATGGGTTCGTTATTTTTAAATCGCATTTTTGTCACTGGTTAATACTGGTACTGCTCGCGAAGACAAAACAAGCGCTCATTTTAACAGTTTTAACTTCATCTATTCTCACTTGACCTAATTTATTGTTGACTTATAGCGGCATCGGCTTGGTTTCGCTTTTCACGATCAGTTAACAAACTAAATTAACTTACTTGTTAACAAGCTTGATGAATGCACGCTACGATTTTTTTTATTTAATTACCCCGATCGATTATTTTTTCTTCATTAAGACTCCTTTACATAATCTAATGTCTCGTTACCGAGATTACATTAAACTAAGAAAATGTTAAAAAATGCTAAAAGATATGTTTTTCATTCGACGGCGGAAGCTTCTAAAGTGGCTCTGGCTTATTGATTTTACGTCGCGCTGACGATAAAGTAGATACATCAAGGGCTCATGCATAATTTTCAGATAAAATATTAACAGTATTTCCATTATAAATAGATTACAATTACTCGTAGACAGAATATTAGAAATAAGAGTAGGATTAAAAAATAAGTAAGTATTAATGAATTATTCTACAGTGTAACTTTGAATAAATGAAATACATTCAGAGCCACTAATTATTTAACGTTTAAAAGTCATCCACTTACCGAACAAGGAAACGACTTACAGCGTAGAACAAGTGAATATTTAAATATTCGATCGTGAGATCCATGAATTTCACTTACTCATTAAAAAAACGATAGAAGGATATCGTGAATTAAGTATTTTAAAAAATAATTAAGAATCCGATTGATTAAAGAAACCACATTTCCGGTTATACTGCGCCAAAATTTATAAGTTTCATGCACAATATTTCATGAATAGATATTATTCTAATAATTATTCAGTGTTTAAAATATCTATTAATTTTTATTTTAAGTAAGTATGTTAATAAAAAGTAGATATCCTTTTGACCTCTTAACCTCAAAAATTTAATCGCGTGGAGATTTTGCTAGTATAATAACGGAGAGAAATCCGAGAGATAAATTTTACAAGGTATTCCAATTTGTCAGACTATACCCATATTGACAGTTTTACACTGAGAGAAAAATTTGGTAATTTTAAATAAATATTTCGTTGAATAGTACTTGTTAAATATTTCTTTAAATTA
>JAWWEN010000048.1:7422534-7438457 GCA_035582955.1 Sycophila texana | reverse complement strand
GGCTTCCCACGTTTTTCTCGTTTTTCTTAAAATGCACTTTTTCGAGTTATACCGTTTTTCCACCCAACCCCTCAATTGGCGCAGTCGCTTCCTTTGTAGGGCATTTTTACCGCTTCATTGAATATGATGTAAATGATTCTATAGTGTTTTAATTCGTATTGAATTTTTTTACGCTGAAACCGCGTATCCGCAAGGACACTCGATATGCGCAAAAATGAATTTGTTTATAATAAATCGTACAAGCAATATTTTTCTGCTATCATCGTATTATTACAAATGTGAGTAATAAACATTCGATGCAGTTTTTATAGACACAAGAAAATAAAAAGAGACTTGCCAAAATGTCACTAATAAATTAAATTAATTTCTTCAGTAGAGTGCATTGGTTAGTTAGGATAATTAAAGATGTATATTTTACGTATTTTTACTTTAATTGTTACAGAGTTCTTTCACTAATAAAACTTTAAATATTCACTAGCGGTAGTTTCGAATCCTTTAGAATGAGAATTAACTGCATTGAATTGTAAAAATTCCTTGTTGATTTCCGAGAGAATACACTGTTGATTAAAGCTCCAATTCATTGTCTTTCACGCCGAAAATACACTGTTTTTCACAGTGTCTATCTAAGTCCTTGCAGTAATAAACAGTGACATACTTTTTATTTTTGAAAGTAGTATTTTCACTATCTTAAATTTAGAGAGTTCGCTTCCAATCCATAGGATTCCTAGAAATTTGTTCCCTTTTCGATCAACGTAGGCGATAGCTACAGTATAACCAGTAGTAGTAGTAGTAGCAAGAGCAACTAGTAAAAACATGGAAAAGTTATTTAAACAGCACTTTTACGATGTCGAGATATTCGAAGCCAACTGGACGTTCCTCTTCCTTACCGCTGGTTATAAGGGCACTTTTCTCGAAGCAAGAGGAAGAAAAAAATCTCGTGCCCGCAAACTACTGCAGCTGTCCGCGAGGGGCCGGCGGCATTGTGTACGCCTTGTTGGTTCTTCGAATTAACCTTCGGACACCGGAGCACCTGACGCGAAACTGCGCGCCGCCGCTCGAATTTTGTTTCGACGGGGCCGAAAACGCCGGCGAAGGAAGGAGGCGCCGTCGTCGAAGTTCCGAGGGTCGCACGCCACGGCGTCCCCGGTGAAAGTATGGCAAAGTTCACGACACCAATTTTCCAGCGTTTTGTGGGAGAGGATCGCACGAAGGGGCCCCGCGGAGCAGCTGCATGACAGCTGTTATCACCGATCGAACCGGCCTCGTCGTGTTTACTTACCGATGCACTTCCGCGTGTTAAAAGCGGATTCGTCCTGAATTTTCGCCTCCTTCGGATACGCGCGGCGATGTTGCGCCAATATTGGTCCAGTATTGTGACACAAAGTTGCAATTAACATTATTTGAGGCTGAGGGGAAGGAAAAAAAGCCGATGCCTGTACATACGGTTATTCGCGCGGGAGTCGTTGCACAACCGACGGTTTGCAATACTGCGATCTTTTTTTTCTTTATTTTTACGCAATAGCTACATGGCTCCGCGCCGTTTTTACCGTGTTTTCTATGAAAAACCGATACATTAGCTCCATTACATATTTTCGTTTAATGTACCTTAACCGCGAAATGAGTTTCTCACGTAGCATTTCTGCAGAACGAATTTTTAACAAAAAACTTTTTATATGTACCGTTGTTGAATTTGAAAAAAGAAATTGTTTTTACATTTTTTTTTTTTAATTTATGGACTTTAAAATAAACGATTCCTGGCTGTTTTCTAAATTTAGTGTCCAGTAAATTATTCAAAATTTTATCTTTCTATTGAATTTTGCACAAAACTATTTTCAAACATCAATCGAAACCTCTTTCATTAAGCTATCGTTTTCCACGGCAGACCTCCAAGTTGCGTAAGAACGATTAATGTTTAATACTTGAAAGGAAGTTAAGTAACTAAAAGTCTTATCCTTATACCTAGCTTTTACGGTTTTATGTTTAAAAATCATATTAAAAAGTAATCAAAGTCATTAAAAAAAATGCTCACGTAATGAAAGACAATTTTAATACACAATCAGTTATTTAACACTTAAAAGGCATTATTTAGAATTTACGTCATCGACAATTTGAAAACTTTCGCAAAAGCCGCGAGTTAGTTGCAAAATTTTTTTTCACGTACCTATCGTTGAGAATTTTAACAACCTCGAATATTCAAATGGGTTTTGCAAAATTTAATTGACATATAAAAAAAGAATATGTGCTTAATGGGGTTAGGGGAACTTGTATAAATTTCAGTTGCAGTACATACATAGTAGACCAGTGAGCGATTGCCATTAGAAAGTTACGAGATCGAATTGAGTCGAGGAAACGCAGTCATTTGGGTCAATTGAAGCTATGACGAATCTTTGCCCGCGTACAGTTGGCGAGCAGTTACATGTAGATTTCGATGAATGGATTCTTTGAAAGTAAAATGTAAAATGTCATTTTGATTGATGTCAATCATATGATTAATTCGAAATTGGCTAATGTCAATCTTCGAGTTTACGTCCAATGAGTTTTTAAACAATTTGAAGCATAAAATTAATAATAAATTACGTACCTCCACGTTATTTAAACACTAAAAATGTAATATTCTTTTTAAATAAATTATAATAATAATGAATTCATAATTATTCTAGAATGTAGCGAGTGAATAAACTGTATAATTAAAAAAAACACGATGTGCATTGTATATTTTATAAACTTTATTTTGCAATGGCGTGAGTAGGCGCGATTTTCCATAATCTACAAACAACCACAATAATGTAACTGCAAACAACACGAATTTTTTTTTTCATTTCACTTCTTTTCCACGTGTTGTGTGACATATGAATGACATTTTCTCATTATTCTTTCTCGCAATCACGTGCCGTACGTTAAAGTATGGCTTTCCAGGTCGCGTAGAATAAATACATTTTCTCATTTTATAATCCGGACGAAGTTGGAAAAAAATTGTATTGTGTATGGTACGCGGTAGATTCCAGAAATAATGTAAGGCAATATATTGCTCAACTTTTTTTCTTCCATCTTTAATTTATATGTAGATTAAATATATAAAATACAAATATTTACGTGAATATATTAACTTTGCTTGTTGACATTTTTTAACAAAAAAAAAAGGATTGATAAACAAGTACTTTTTAATTAAAATTTTATATTTTCCTCCGACAGGAGACAATATTCATGTAATTTACTTAATATCTATACGCAAACAATGGATATCGTTAAATTTTATATTCTCGCGTGTATGCTAAATTTAATTTAAAAATTTACATCGCATACATTTTTCAAACTACGCTTAAAAATATGAAAAAAAAATTTTTTAAAAGTATTTTAAAATATTTATATTTAATTTTACGCGCTCGCGAAAACTGTCGCAATAACAAGTTATTGCGAGTTGGAAATTCTAATTAGCTGCACTTTTCAAACGTTAAAAAAAATACAATACTTACAGGTGTAAACGTAAGTTACACATTAGAAAAAAAAATATCATCTTTACTTAGTCTCACAGAGAAGATCCGACATATGTTGCTACGACTGGCAGCATAATTATTAATAAGCAAAAAGACCAGACGAAGTACATAAAATAATTCGAACGAATCCCTGCTTCAGATGTCCAGTGCATAACACCGAAGACGCATCGTTTAAAAAAAATAGAAAAAGGCAGAAAAAAGCTAATAACTCGTTCCGACTTGAGCATAGCTCGTTTAACGAGGTCAACAGACAAGTCGAAAAGGACATTTACGCTTAGCCCCCCTCGCCCCTCCTCCCCCGCGACCTGTTCTCCCTGGGCCCGGTCGCGATAAGCACGGGAAAGGCAGTGGCAAATCCCCCTGTCCATAAGTTTGATTCACGTGCGCGCACAGTTTTCACGACCCAGTTTCGGCCGCCGCCGCGGAGTTTTATCTTGAAACTTAATTACCGTTACATCATTTCCTTTCATCGGAAAATCGATGCGGCCGAACTCCTTCCATTCAACGGGCCACCCGATCTGTCGCCTCTGTATTCTTTTATTTTTTGTTGTTATTCCTCCCTAGTGCCTCTCGATATTTTTCTCACCACAATGGGATACGCGCCCAATTTGAGAGAAATTAATGTTTTACCCGTGGTGCACTCTACACTGTTTACCAATTGGTCTTGAAACGCTTACTCATCAAGGATTCATTATAAACGTGATTTTCTCGATGCTGCAACGAAAATAAAATCAGTTGCGCCTGTTTGACAGTGCAGTTTAGTTCTTTATTTATTTTGCTTTAACAAGTGAAACTCAGTGTTACTTTGATTTTAATTGCTCGTCGAATTTAGATTTTCTTACGTTGGTTGATTATTGCTTCGTTATCGGTTTCTTTTGTTTTTTATTATTTTTATTATTATTATTATTATTATTATTATTGAATTTAGCGTGTGGCTTTAACTTTCACTTATTTTACGACGGGTATAATTTACAATCGCACTGAACTATTTACATATTATTTTGAAATATAGATTGGCAGTTATTCAAACTAGTGTAATAATATATATATACCGGCAGGTTTTAAATTTTATATTTCTGTTTGTAGAGTCTAAAAATAATATAGAAGCTTTTCAACTGTCGATACACTTTTAATCGCATTATAAATAAAAGCCCAATACTAGAAATGTCCGCGTGCAATTATGCTGGTAAACGAGAAATTCTTTGAAGCTGCATTTGTAATAAGCCGACGCTAATGAAAATAGGTTGCTCAATTTAAACTTTGCTTGGTTTTGTAACATGTGTCCTGGATAAAATTAAACTGTGAAAGTCACTTAATTGAAACCCATTCAATACTTCAATGCAAATGCTTTTAAGTGTACGAAAACTGATTAACATTGAAACTTTCATACAAGTAGGATGTTTAACAAATTAAATTAATGCACAAACTTTAATCTACTATTAATGTTAGAAATTTAGTTTAAATTAATGTGTAAAATTTTTAGTTGAATGCAATTACACTTGTATTACTCAAAAAGCTGAATTACAGGCATGAACAACTTTCATTGTAATAAATTAAGATCGTTTTCTTTTTCTGAAATAAAATCATATATATTAGCTACTATTAGATTTTATTTTAGTTTAGGATTAAAATAAAATAAAATAAAATAAAATAAAATAAAATAATAAAATCAACCGTTACCTTATTTTTAATCTTTCTACGCAGCAAGTCAAGATATTTATAAGATTTACTTCTTAAATTTTTTATTTGTTGAATACTAAATGGATATTAGTACCTCTTTGCGAAAGTGCCCCCCCCCCCCCCCCTGTTCGGCAGATGCCTCACAATCGTTTTTTTTACCGCTCGTAATACACTTACGTAAGCCATGTGCTTCTTCAGTTCTTCCCCCTCCCTTTCCGGTTCCCGTCCACCCCCACACGTCCCGCGTTTCTTCACCGATCGGCGCTCGCGCGAGAAAAGTTTTGTCCCGCTAAATTAGTTTCACCGCGGATCGGCTAATTTATTGCCTCGCGCGCATTGCGAAATGGAAATTAAGCGGTGCACGTGTTTAATGCTTCATTTACTTTGCGGACCCTCTCACTCTCTCTCTCTCTCTCTCTCCCTCCTCAGTATACCGCGTCGGCCTGTCGACTCGCACGAGCGAACCTTTTTTTGCGCTCGCTTTTCGTACGGCTCAGATTGGAATATAGATGAGCGTGTCTAAGCGGTTATTTGTAATGCGGCACGTACGCGGCGTTTTTTCCGGGGTGTCAATGCCCCAACGCCGCCGCTCAAAATTTATTGGGATAATTAAAGTTCGTGCAATGCATAAGTGCAACTTTTCCGCGAGATTTATACTTTTTTATCGCGGCGATACATCACGATTTGGGTTAAGTTTGATGGAAACGCCGAAGGGAGATTCGAGATATATAGTACCCTGAGTTGTATAATTTCCATCAATGTTTTTTTTATACTTTTTTTATTGCTGCGATTAGTTCATGTTTAGCGTCGTCGTCGAAGGTGGAAATGGCAAAAGCTTTACGTCTTTTATCTGTAATTTGTATTATACGTCGATTAAGTATATAAAATATATTACAATATTAACTTCACTTTTTAATATTTTTTAAAAGAAAAAAATTGATAAGCAGTACTTTTTAATTAAATTTATTACTTTCATCTGGGTTGAAGTTTAAGTTTTATGGAAACGCCTATGGGAGATATATGAGAAGTAATACCTTGAGTTGTATAATTTCAATCGACATTTTTTAAATGTTTTTTTTTTATTACTGCGAGTCATGCGTGTCTAATGTCGTCAATGTGGCGAGAGCTTTACGGCGATACAGTGGGTAAATACGTTATTTTGTACGTGACTCGGGGGTAAGATATACATACGCAATTGTTGAATGTTAATCTTAGCGTAATATGTTATTAAAATTTTGCGCAAGATATGTATCTTCGTTAAATAATGTAACTAATATTATCTACCAATTGTATTGTACGAGTGTGCCTGCTGAATAGGAAAATATTTGTTTATTCAATATTTGGATAACCTGATTTCTGTTCTAAGCTTAGTATTGCGTAATTGTTTATTTTCGTCTTGATTAAACGTACAAATGACATGCAGGTTATTATGACATCACGTTGTAAATTTATTTTATATTTGTTTTTTAATACTTCGTGACAGATATATTATTACAGGTTTATACCCGATAATGCTATATATTCATAGATTTGTTTATATGGTATGATGTAAACTTATTTTTATGATCGATAATATGATCTCAAGTCTCATCTACTAAAAAAAATATAACAATTGTGAATTCAAAAAACTAAAATCGTCTCATATAATACATAAAATTAAAAAACAATTTATGAATATTATATAAACGGCCTGTGCTTGGGTAACGTTAGACTTTGTCTACCTCACGCCGGTTAAATCGAATCCTAAATAATCTTCTAATTAATATAATTAATGTTGATGTAACAAGAGTATTTAAAATTACACGACTGCGTTTTCGTAGCAACGAATTATAAAAATATTCTTTATTTTTTACTTAATTTAACTTGATTGTTTTGTTATTATAGATCTAATTAGTTCGTTTGATGTATTAAATAAATAAATGTGTTTAAAAAACTAAAAAAAAGAGTAGTGCCATTGATCATTCCACTTAAATTCTTCAAAAGGAAACAAACTTAAAAAAAGGAATAAACATCCGTCTCATTGTAGCATAACTTCATTCAACAGCAGATTGCGTTTAATCTCTGCATAAAATTTCGATTTGACGATTTGCATTCAGAAGGGGGCGCAGGGAGGTAGGAGAGGGCAGGGCATTAATCGGGCTCCAGATTTGATACGTGACCGGTTGTACAGGCAATATCCCGCCTCTTTCACGCTTTAATCAAGTCTCCCCCCGTCGGGGCATTTCCCGCGCATAACGCACCCTTCCGCGCGCTCCACGGCCTTGCCCTCGGCCCGCGCGCGTGTCTTTCCTCGCGTTCGCCGTTCGGAGCCGCGCGCACCTCCCCCATACGTCCGCCGGGGCATTACAACTTTTAACAACGGCGGGCTGTTAAAAGTTTCATATTCCCGCTTTTATGGCGCATTTGTTCCGCCGTCAAATCAGTTTCAACTTTTGTCGTTGAAACTGCGCCCGGAGTCACCTACGGCCGCTATGCCAGGAACCCCGGGGGCCGTTTACGGCGTCCGGCCCTGCGCGTCTTCTTTTCCTCGCGCGCGGACCGAACCGGTTGTGTCGGCGCCGCAGCGGGAAATATTGGATTTTCCGAATACCGAGCCGTCGTCCGGCTCTGGCGATGACCAGGTGAATGCTGCTGCCGCGCGGAGCTATGGGAAATTCTCCGGGGGGAGGGACGATACGTCGTTAGATTTGAAGCTCCGAGGAATGCGAATATAAACGTGCGCTATGGTCGCAGGGTTGGCTTACGCTTCTATGCGGGTATATACGCGGAATGAACGTCATTGTAATTACCATATCGAGTAATCATCTATTGTGATCGGCACCTTCGTTGTTTTTTCTTTTAGTATAAAAAATCGCGAGCTCAAATTTGTTAAGGATTTTCTTTATTAATCGATTAATTAAAATTAAAGTTAACGAACGTAACTCTTTAATTATTCAAATTTAAATATTTTGTTTTGCATTTTCTTTAATCAATCCAGTACTTTCTTTCATTTTTGTGATTGAGAAATTTTACCTTGCCGCTTTGTTTATTTTATTGTCAGAGTGTATGGATTATGGCAGAAAAGTTGAAGCTATATTATGAAACATTAATAATGTTTAAATTTATTGAGGTCAATTTTAATTAATTTTTCTCGGGCTTCCGGTTTATTGCTGGCGAAGGTGTGAAGTATAATAATATCGGTTGTTTTGTTAAATGTCGATAAATATGTGCATTAACTTTCGCTCGAAATTTTTTTTTTCACAACATACGATTGTTCGGGTTACATAAAATGTTTCAAGCATAAATTCTAGCTATCTAATGATAAGTGAAACTTTAGCTTGATTCTTTAAACAAGAACACGATAAGATAAGCTGATAAAAATTTGTTTTTATATTTAAAACGATGACTTTGAATTATCTTTATTGTACTGTGTATTTCATAAATTATAAATAAAAGCGGAGTTAATTTGTAACGAACACTGTTATAACATTTTCTTAAGTATTCGTCGACTTAAAAGAAATTATAGTGTTAATTAAAAACTAATTATGTTAATCAAAGTGTTCTGGGCAAATCTTATCATCGGTGCTTAAAATAAACTTTCTACAGTTTGATTATTTTAATTTCTTGACATTTAACGATTCTGTTGGTAGTGCTTCGATGAATTTATTAAATTGGCGAGTGTATATATATATACTCTTTTTTCCTTTTCACAGCTCTTTTTTTTCTGCTAATTCATCTTTTCAAATATCTTCGCAGATTTTTATACGCCGTTAGAGTCATAAAACTTTTAGAGCCATATAAATTTCCGTGGTACCAACTAAAAATGTTCAAATCATAATTTTATCGTTCTTTTAATTGAAGCAACCGAAATTTATTTAACTTTGATAACTACTACGCGTATTAGTTTGAAAATACAAGTCGTAAATTCCTTTCTAAAGTTTTATTTTCGAAATTTATAGTCCCGCGATAAATACGTCAAATAAAGTGTAAAGAATCTTCCCTCTTTTTCGCGCTTTCCCTCTTTATTCTTTTTATTCCCTCTTTCTCTCTACAAAAGATTTTCTAAAGTTTTTACGTATTGTTATTTTTTATATATTTGATATGCTACGTACTTTTATTTATTGATTTGCTGCCATTTTTACTTGTCTATTTTTAGTTCTCTCTTTCTCTCTACATATATATTAAAGAGAAAAAAAGTAGGGAGCAAGTGAAAATTTTAATTTCAAATACGGATCACTTGTTGTCGAAGCCATAACATCTATACACATTTGAAATTCTCAAGCATACACGTACGTGTTCCCGAGCAGAATGTTGCAAATTATTCCACCTTGACTTGGGCTTATTTGGCTTTCAAGGCTTTAGCGAAACAAGAAAATCTGCTTGTCTTCGCTCACCAAATGATTACGGAATACATACAAACGCAAAATACACGAATTCATTTTGCACGCGATACTGAGTCAACGAACGCACTCTGATTGACTTTTGCGGCGAAGGAAAAAGGGAAAAATACAATCAATTCCGTTGCGCCGGCTTTACATTTATCGACTTTACATGTTAACGCGGTAATCGTGTACTGTGTATCTTTGCCATTATTTTTCTTTCGAAAAAGTCTCGTTATTTTCTAGCCTTTTTTTTATATAATCCGTAGCTACTCTCTGATCTCATAATACTCTCTGATGGTTGCATTTTATATACAAAACTCATTTGCATGGGTGCGAATTAATATTTTTTCTCCGATAAACGCTAATTTTAATCATTTAAACGCACATATAATTAAATTCACTTTAGTTGTGGATCCACGAGATGCGCGTCCTACAATAGCTGCTAATTAATCACAAAATGTGATGATTCAATGGTCCGTTTGCATTTGCCTATTAGAGTTCATTAACCAACCAATTGTTCGTCAACAAACTTCTGACAGTGTCATTTACATTTCGGAATAACAATGATTACTATAAACAAGCAGTGTCAAGCTTGCTATTTTTTTTTTCTTTTTTTTTATCTCCCGGTAACTTTTAACACAATCGAAACCATAAAATAAACGAACTCGATCTCGTCATTAAGATCCTTTTTGAATTTTGCAATTCCATTTGGAGGCCATTACTTGGCGAGTGCTCACCAAACAAGAGTTTGATGGGAAAAAAGGAGTAAATTAACTATGAAATATGCCCGAGTTTACCGGTGCTTTTTGGAAGACCATAAAGGTGTATATCCCTTTTACCGCGATGCGGGCAAATACTGTAATAATTCACGACGTGCTTTCGTGACGGTAAGGTCTGCTTAACGTAATTCATCGTCCGGTTTAATGAGACCGTATTAGAATAAATAGGCGAGGTCGTTGTCATCACCCTCGGTCCATCAAGTGTTTGCGTTTAACGAGCTGGCTTCTCCTCTTGAATCGCCGAGGCGATGTTCGAGGACAAGAGGAGCGTGAACCACGACGGGAAAAAAATTACTTTGCCGCAAAGGGCGCGTGATCTTCACTGCGAAGCTTGATTCTATGCCGCAGATTCAATGACTCCATCTGCTGCAATTTTACTCGAAGCAAACGTAAAGACCGATAAAATTATTACGTCCACTTTTGTAATCAGAAAAAGTAGATCGCACAGCAGCTCCGACTGATTTAAATTCTAAATATATCGTCCGCAACTTACGGAGGAAGATTTTAATGAGAGAAGATTTTTAAATCACGCTGAATTTATTTTATCACCGTCATTAAACACTACTAGTAGTATGAGAGCTTTTTCTTCTTTCTACTTCTCTTAAAGAAATGGTGAGCCTACAAGTGAAGCCAGATATTCTTAATTTAATATTGGTTCTAATTTGACCACAAAATTTACTAACATTTTGTTAAAATTTACTGTAAGTGTATCAATAATCGAAAGTACGATCACGTTGCAGTTTATTTCTAGAAGACATAGAAGAAAAAAAAACTTATAATAATGATTTTCTAGATTAATCATAATAACGAAGATTATCCAAGTTTTTTTTGGGACCAAAAAAAAAAGAACAGGAAAAAGAAAGAAGAAAAGATCTAATAAGACGTAATGCAGCACAGCGATTTCGCGCAATTGATAAAGCACATCCGCGAATGAAATATACAGTTTCCCCGCGCAGCGCCATATTCCATTTACGGAATATTCGTTCATTAATTATTTCGATTTGTGCTGGGCTTTCTCCCGTTCGCGATCGCTTGCACACATTCAGAGGAACGCTGAATCCAACATCGTTATTCAATCAGTTGTTCAAACAGCCGGCCGCGCGAGGCCAGCACGAGAGAGAGAGAGAGAGAGAGAGAGAGAGAGAGAGAGAGAGAGAGAGAGAGAGAGAAAGAGAGACAGAGGGAGACAGGGAGAGTGGGGAAGAGTTACGCGATTACATAGCATGTGAATAAGTAAAGGAAACTTGCAGATCCGAAAATAGGCTGTGCGCGCGAGAGCCAAAAGAGCGCGAGATTTTCTCGAGCACTGGCCGGCTCTCGGCTTGAGTTTCTATGAGATTGCTAATGCATGCTGCCTCCGTATTTATGTAGCCTGTACGCAAGAAAAGAGGAGAGAGAGAGAGAGAGATTTAAAAAAGATCCTATCCTCTCGGCGTTAAAGGTGTATATAACATATATATACACAGGCCGAATAGGGATTGTGTAAAAAAAGACACGCTGCTCGCGATGTTTTATTTATAAGGCTCGAAAATTTTTCCGGTGAATCGGTTAAAAGTTCGACGCGAGATAGAAGACCTTCACGCGCCGCAAGAATCGCAACGAAAGTTCGCAACTTGTTTTTTTTTTTTTAAGACACTAACGAACGTTGCACGCCGAGATGTAGGTATATATAAGCTAGTCGATAGTTTCACTTTTGCCATTTCACAATAATTTTTGATTGGTATCGAATTTAAAAGTTGATATTGTAGGGAAAAATTATTTAATTAAACGAGATCGCGATTTTGAGTGCCTCTATATATATATGTATATACATCCTTTCACCGTAATAAATGGCTTGCAATATTCTTAAAATGGCCGATGTAGGTCATTCTCTAAATTAAACTAAACATTCAACGGCATTTACGAGTTCTAATCATTGCTGGCTTCTTGTATAGAGAGTAAATTGACTCGTGTTAAGACACTGCGATTTGGAACGCAGCCAGAATTATGTAATTGAACCTACATTATACTTCGAAATAATTGAGCGCGCTGTGTATATCGCTCGAATTATCTAACATCTACATTAGGAACGTTCGATAAATATTTTCCAGCGTTAATTGTATTCCGTTGAATTTTCGAAGCGCGGAGTTTAAAAAAAAAAAAAAAGTTGAATAAAATAAAAGCGCCGGGACTTAGTTCAATTTCGTTATTTTGGCGAGTAAAAGGAGATTTTCATTCCACATGTTATACCTTCCCATTTCCTACTACTATCTTACGTCGACGCCAGATAAGCTGTCACTTTTAAGTAAGGGTTTTTATATTACGTCAATTTTTCAAATAATTATTTTAATTGCTTCCTACAATACACAAACTTACGTCGAATACAAATTGCGATGATACATTGCAGCGGTATAATCACGACTATATACTTGTACATGTATACGTTAACAATCTGAAGAAAAAAAATAAAGTAATTTTGACAAATGGTTTCATCATTCTCCATCGAACGGTTAATGTGCAATAAAAAGATTTAAAAAAAAAGGTGTACATAATACATCGTACTTATTAACCGGAACGTTACGGAACGACGGTAAAAGTATTGTCTTATTTTCTAGTTACGCAAGCGGACTCATTGTTATTTATTTATCGGCCTCGCAATTAAACATTGAAAATGCATTTTCACCTACTCATTTATTACTCAAAAATCTGAGCGCGCGTATAAAGCGCCTCTATGCTCGATATTTCCACTCGGCCGGCCGTAACGATACACCAAAGTAACGAGTTTTAAAAAGACACATTGCGCAAGAAATTTATTCAAGCAAAGCTACTACTCTTCACCTATGGTATTAGTAACAGAAATCCGTTTAAAATTCATTCGTTCGTAATGCGATTCAGCCGCGGCTGAATTTTCACTTCGCCGTCCACCAAAAATTAAAAAAAAAAAAAAAAAGAAAGAAATAAGAGATAGATACTAAAAAAAAAGGTAAGGTATGCACGGCGCACCTAAGGAACGTGGGACTGTCTCATGGAGATGGCGAGGTCGGTTGCTGACCGGCCCGACCTTGACATTTGCGCGCGTCCTTGCGGGTATTTAAGCGCGCCGCGCGCAAAGCTCCGGTACACAAAGCGCGCGTATAAGAAGCGGGGATATCGATCGACGGCACGCGTATATATGCACCTTCAGTATTTGCGGATGTGAATCATTGAATAGAAACGTTTTGCCCGCACTAAAGATTTCCAAACACACCGACGCTCCAGTCATCTTGTTTGCCGATCGCGACCGATTACAGCGGCGGGGGGAGGGGAGGGGAATGCGCGCCGATTACCGGTAAAGGCATAATATTTATGAAAAAGAGAAAAGGAACTAATGCCGTGTCGGATTTTTTTTTTTTAATGCGCTTGAAATCGATAAATCGAGCGGTTATTGGGTACAAATGCAAATGCGTCGATGATTCGAGAAAAGTGGGGAAGAGGGGAGGTAGTTTTAATTAAATTGAGATTGATTAATTTCTTTGAGGAATGTATATATAGAACGCGCCGCGAGCGATCAATTTGAAGCAAATTTTCTTTAATTAAACTTGCGTTTTGCAAGCGGCAGGGACTTTCGCAAGAATGGCCGTTTGAAAAGTTCGGTAAAGTCATCCTATTAAATTTAAGCCTTCTCCATTCATTTTGTCTGTTTGCCGAGTTAATTGATTGTATTGGTGGATTTCAAAGTTCCCCGGGACAATGCGATGTCATTAAAGCACAGTTGATGCTTCTATTGCTACGTTTAATTTTGTGTCAAGGTGAATGGCTCGAACTTTTTTCTTTTAATTTTTTATTTTTGTTACCGATAAGTTACGACTTCACCATACGCGATTAGAGACGTGCCCTCGAGGAGGTCACGCAGAAGACAAAACTATTTTATAAAGCGACGAATTAGTTAATATTAACGTAAACTAACTTGAGTCTCTATATAGTTACATTTATAGTTATAATTGTTGATACATTATTTAGTATCAAAGAAATTATTATTTTTCTAATTGTTTAAATTAATTTATAATGACATAAAACGCATAGGTGACCTTCTCTGTTTTTATCTGAAATATTAAAATTTCAGGTACGATAACAGACATTCTGAATCATTAAATTACTGTAATATTATCGATAAGTAGACCTTCACTTGTAAAAATTACCTGGCAAGGCTACTTATTATTAAAAAGAATATGATAGTGTAAAAAGTATTTGTCCATCGTAGCGTAGAGCATAAAAAGGAACTTGATCGATCCAATGTCATTATGGTTTATTATCTTCAATTACTTCGACTTTGCAAAATGACTAGCTCAAAACAATCACATTATGATTTGGTGCTTTAGATGAGTGAACGTCATAATCTTAGGCTATTTTGCAAGTACACTTTAAACTTCTTTTGTTTCTAAATTTATTTCGCCGATTATGGTCCATTGTACTGGAAAATTAGCTTTAAATGAGCGTTTAAAATTAATGCGATCGATTCGCAATTGTAAAAAGAATAATTTTCTTTGTTATTTTTTTAAACATTCTGCTGTAATTTTTAAATTTTACTAATAAAATGCAACTGTTATTCACTTTACCTTAGTCAAGGCTCTAACACGCAGTAATATTCCACTAAGGCAAAACAGGTTACCTGAAAGACGCAATAAAGTAATTACTTTGAAGTTTCGTTTTAAAATAATCAGTTTAAAATTTCGAAACATAAGGAAATTTATATAAATAATTTTTGTAAAATTAGTAGTAATTTAATAGTAGTAGTGTAAGTAATTTTTGTACTCATTTTTCAAAATATTCATTTTTCTTCGTCAAAAGTGAAATAATAATGATTTTCTTTTTTTTTTAACCTACTTCTTTCCGCTTTCAGTTTTCCCATTCAGTTTTCACATTCGTTTCGTTTCGACTGCGTAAGTAAATAAGTGATGTTCGCTCGTTTATATAATCTCCATCAATCTCTATATTACGACGAATGCAACATGGTGCATATCTAAGAAAATTAGTATGCAGAAAAGCGTGAAAATGCTAATTATATTTAAAAAAGATTATGTACTGGCTTATGTGCTAAATAGACGACTGTATCATTGCTTTATTCTTTGCGAACTCAAATGCATTCTTGCATTCCTCGACGTCATTCTTCAATATGTCGATATATTATATATTTTTTAATGTTATATAAAACATTTCTTATACATTATGATTCAATTTATTCAATTTATCTTGAAATGTGTATTCAATCAATTATATTTTTTTTTTGTTTCAGGTGAGTCGCAATATAGTTTGATTGATGACGCTATTTAATCTACTTCAACGTGAGTTTAATTTACTTTTTCTCATGAGAAAATTTACGAAGTACGTGTCTTTCGTTTCCTTATAGTAAAAGAATTATTAGTTCCGTAAAGGTTAATGCACATAAATCAACAAAAACGTAAAAGGAAAAAAACCGTACTTAGCTGGGGCCCCGAGGGATATCAAAAAATTGGAACATTTACTTATACATAGACCAACGCAATGTTTCAGACCAATTACACGTGTAGCAATCGGTATATGTGGGATTCTACGGAAATAGACAAACAACTGGGGTATTAAAAATAAAAAAAAAAAATTTTGAAAGCACACCT
>JAWWEN010000048.1:7408887-7419409 GCA_035582955.1 Sycophila texana | reverse complement strand
GAACGCGTGCTTGATCCAAAATTTTTAATCATGGATCGACCTCAAAAGTGCTTATTTTTTATAGAATTGCTCATATATATGCATGAATATATATATATGCATATATATAATATATAGAGAGACAGAGAGAGATAGAAAGAGAGGAAGAGGCTCGGAGTGAGTGCGCGCGCAGCCAAACAAGCACGGCCAGAGAGCTTGAAATTGCGGTACTCCTGTAACGATTCGACGAAGGAAGCCGAGGAAGGGGGAATTAATTTTTTTTTATTTTCGCTATAATGAAACTCGATGCTCTCGAACATTTCGTGAAATTGATTCCGAGTTGTGAAAGACGTAATTAATTTTGCTATTGGGTGTATGTGTATTTGCGGCATTGAATTTGGTTTGCTGATGTATGTATGCGGATGTATACACGCCACTTTAATTCGTAAAAATGCTTTTCATTTCGTTCAATGGCTTCTTTCTGTCTTGGACGCGCCGTTAGTTGTAATTTTATTTTAGATTGATTAGAATTAATAGGCGGTAACGGTCGGCTGGGATATGGGCTCTCGGATTAATTAAATTTATAAATGCGACAAGAAAAATGTTAGTCGCGAGATAATTGGCAAAAAGAATTTGCAATTTACAAATAAACGCCCAGGGTATTATCGCGGCAGTAAAATTTTTTGCGTTCGGTTTCCACGGTACACCGTTATTGATTATTTATTTATAGAAACGAACGTACATTGTTTCCTTTATCGGACAATCGAATACAGTGACGTAAAATAAAGGAGATTGAAATTTTCATTCGACTCGACAAATATGATCGTACAAATAAACTAAATTATTTCTTTTTTTTTGTATCGCAATAATATAAGCTTATTAAATAACAATAAATACACGAAGAGACATTTTATTGCAAAATTTTAGTATGATTGTAGAGAAAACAAACTATTTTAATAATTATTATATTAAAGAGAGTCACAGACTAGTAAAACGAAAAAATTATACTAGATTTATAAAAATTAGAATACTTCTAGTAAAAATTAGTAGAAATTATAATTTTGAGTCTATTAAAAATTTTATTATAAACCTAGTAAATTTTCGTTCAATAACTCTGCGACTCCATTTATTGTGAGAATATTGTAATTTCTTCAATAAAAAATTTCTGTCCGCTTATTTAAGCACGAAATGTTTCGAATGAGTAACGAAGAAACTTACGTAGGTAATTGCTTCGCAGTAAAGGAAACATTTAAATGATAAATGCAATCCTGCGCTGTGCAAGTCAGTAAGAATTTAAATTGGATTGTTTGCTTAACTGAACTGAAGTAAAGAAAAAAAAGGAGCTACGAGGAAAAGTGCGCAAATATCATGAAAATTAGAGTAACAACATTGCAATATTTGCATGTTACCAGGACTTTTGGTAATCCCTGTTTAACTTCAACACTTTCCACCTAACTTGTCTGTGCTCGGTCCTCGTCCCTCCCTCTTCTCTCTTTCCCTCGCACACACACACTTTCTAAACAAGTTCGGGAGATTACAAACACCAAACGGGGTTTGAACGTGCTTCGCCTTCTAATTAAGACATTTTTGTGCGCCTAAACTGCCTTGACTCTTTTTTCTCCCTCTTAAGTAGTTTTCAATTTTTATTTGCACCTTACGTACATCGCTTACTTTCACTACGTTTTATAGTCCCCGAATAGTGATGTAAAAAAAGCAGTTACGGCCGTTACTTTGTAATACAATGAATAAGCGGATCTCTCTTTAAAAATGAACGTCGTCTCTCTCTTAAAGCTGCGTCTCGATGATAAAAAGAAAAAAGAAGGAAAAATTAATGTGGGAAACGTAGAATAATAAAATTATTGGTACTTCGGTTTAAATAGCGAATAAAACGTTATTTGATTTTATTACAACGCGAATGAACCTTCGCGTTTTAAAGGCGCGTAATTAAACTTTATCGCGGACGCTAAAGTCGGAAACAAGCGAAATTTTGGAAAGTTAAGTTACTCTTTTTAAACTATTTTAAAATAAAGGTATTTAATTGGCGTAATTAACTAAATGAAGCGCCTCGCATGTTTTGACGGGATCTAAAGGGTGAAACTGCGGAGGATCGTTATTCCGGAGGAGATTTTGAATATTTTATAACGCGAATCCTGCACGGATATCTTTTTTGAATTGTGATAACCTTCGTTACTTTCGAGTAAAGTAGTCTATGCACGTAACGACCCTGAGGACCAAAACGTATTTTTTTTACTCGCTGATTAGGTTTAGCTGGTTCTGCGGAATAATGCTTTAGAGAAGACTAAATTGTATTTCTTTGTTCTTGGAGGCAGAATATAATAATTTTTCAAAGCAAAAATTATTGTTATTAGTTGCTGTATAATGTAAAAAATGAATGTTATCTAAGTTTCCGGAAATAAAAATTGACAATGTCTTGATTGATTATAAATTCAACGGAAACAATGTTTCAAAACGCTAATCCGAAGTCAGCTCCAATCGATGGTTACGTAAATTTGATTTAATAAATGTACGTCACAGCAAATGTAGTAGTGAATAGAATTAACTGAGACTTGGACATTGTATATTAAAGTGAAGCGACAAACAAAAATTACAATTTGCTTTTTCTTGTTCCAGTTTTTTAACAGAACAAGAAGAGAAATCGTTTTCTTTCTTTTTTTAAATAGAAAACCATTGCTAAAAATAAAAGAAAAAAAGAAAGGTGATCGAGTGCGTCCAAAGAAATAAGAAAAATAAAATGATTTATGTACGATGTTGATATAAGCACTTTTACTTTTTTATTATACCGATGAGGAAAGAAAAAAAGACACAGTAAAACTCCAAAGGCGTTTTAAACAAAAATAGCTGATTAAAATTTGCGTAAATAATTCAGAACACATTTTTACATTTCCGAAACGATTCGTCAAGGTGTCACTAAAAACGTCACATTGAAACATAGTTGCCTAATATGTTCCATTCAATTTTTTACACGCCTAACGTAATTTAATGATATCTAAATTCGATAAATAAACAATTTCATTATGAAGCGGTTGTAAAAATGAATCCAGCGAAATTGAATAGATGGCCAAACAAAGTGCACACAATTTCAAACTATGTCAAAAGAATATAGAAGCTAAAGTTCCAGAACAGTCTCCTCAAGTATTCCGTATGCAGCTCTTGATCTCGTAGTGTCAAGTTTCTACTAGAATTCATTACGGTGTCTTAATCATTCTCGGGGAATGTCACATTGATATGACATCCAATACATTTATACTTATATATCAGTTATACAAAAAGTGCTAATTTTACAAGCATAATATTTTTTTTCTCTCTCCGTTAGAAAGTATTGAAACTCGATGTGTTTGTATTTTATTTAACGTATACGCGAACAAAGTGTATGTGCGCTCGATGGAGCGTCTCGGCTGTCTATTATTGCATTTACAATCGTCAATTGTTTAACTAGCCTTGAACTGTACTGACAGATTTTCTTTACTAACGAGAGAGATGACGCATTTGTTGAAACTAAATTGAATTATAAATTGATTGTTCGGTATCGCGATCATTAATCCTAAAATTCTTCACTGAGCGCTTTAATCTTAAGTAGTCTTAATTTATAACATTACATTGCGACTTACGTCAGAGACCTTGACTTTTAAATTCAACGCCGTTCCATCCACTTGAATAATTATTGTTTTTAATTTTTTTTTTTTCTCTCTAAATTATTTCTCGCTGATACAAAAAGATAATGGCCAATAATTATCATTTACGGTATTAATCTTGTAGCTTGCAAAATTGTAATTTGTTACAAGCACATTATTTTTTATTTATTCATAATAATAATTACGCGGACTGTTGAGTCCTTACATAACCAAATTTAAAATTAACGTAGCGTAAAAAGTAAAAAGGACAAAAATTAAAAATTAAAAAGTAACGTTAAAGCAGCATCAAGATATGAAATATTATGCGGTCAAGTGCACATTTTGTTTCTGGAAAATTCGAATGAATAAGATTTCTAATGGATTCCGAGAGATACACGTGTGCAATACCTAATGTTGACATCGTTTTCAAACTCAAGTGCAATATTTGGATTAAAAGATGATTGATGCTTGAGTCACTTTCGTGTCGCAATGTTTCATATTGGGCTTAAAATTTAACGCTACCAAGGATGTTCCAATTTCGATAATAATTCATATTTCACATTTTATTTAATTCAGTCGTCGTTTTTTTTTTTACCAAACAAAACCTTTTCATTTTTTTTTTTGCGCAATGTTTATACTTCGCGTTGACAACTCATTTGCATTTCAATGACTCATGGTATATAATAGTAGCAAAGAATATTTCAAAATATTTTTCACGAAAAGTTTATAACTTTAAAACGCGTTTCAAAGTACTTTTAAAGAATTAAATGTGTGTCGGCGTGAATTTATCATCGTTATGCAACGGAACGCTATAGAAAATATATTAAATTTGAATTTTAAAACGTTACATTCAGTTGCATTTACTTTATCTGTTTGCGCCTTAATTTATGTACACATTTTGGAATATAAATTTTCTTATGCTGTCAGTTTATTAATATTGACTAATGAATCAATTTAAATTTTAAAACAGTTTAATATTTCTTTTAGTCCCTTTTTTTCTCGTTCACATTCAATTACAAGCTTCTTTGTAATCTTCAATTGAATTTTTTTCTTTCAAATTACTTTTTACTAACATCGAGGCACGCGGAAAAAAGTCATGAATAATAAAATAAAATTTAACGAGATCGCTGACTTTAAACAAAAAAAAAAATATTTACACATTCAAATGTTAGATTTTTATTTCACTCATAGATCGTAGATTTTATCTGCGATCTACATTATTGAGATAGCATCTAATCGTCTTTGCATGTGGCTGCTTTCATTTTTATTCTCGATCCTATGAAAGTGCGAATTCTACGCACGATCCTTATCGTCAATATCAGCGAGTCTTAATCGAGGTCAACTTTATCAAAACCAAAATGAATGGAGAGTTAAGTGTGCTGTTCTAATGCGATGCTACGTGATCCGACGATGTATTGACATGCAAATAAAATCACTCGATAATACTGACTTTTCCAAAAGTGCATTACATATATAAATCTGGTTATTTAAACCTAACAAGCGGAATGTTAAATTTATTATGATTTACGACGACTCGCGATTTCGCAATCGATAAATGTAACTTGATTGCAGTATACATTTGCTTTTAAAGGTAAATTAGGAAAGCTAAATGCGAAGATTAATCATTTACAGTTTTTACAATTGTATTTTAATTCAACAATTGTTAAACGTAATAGACTGCTTTATATATATACATCGATTGCAGTCAAACAATTAGCTTACGAAGAAGTAGAGAAGAAAAAAATTACGATTTCAAATAAAAAGAATTAAACTGCCATTCAATGTTAATTCCTTCTTTTAAATCGAGATAAAACTTAATTAAGGCCAGCGCGATTAGAACTAATTTATTGCCAATTTTATCTTATTAGTGAACGGGTTTTGCAAATGCACACAAATCTGTAAATAAATTTAATCGTGATTAAGAGAACAATTTTTTTTCTTTACTTCACTTTTTACTGGTAACTAATTCCGTCGCACGTTGAAAGATTGCTTAGTTCGCCATAGCTCCACGCAATAACTTGCTTCTGATAAAGTGGCTTCATAAATAATTTTTCACATAATAAAACGAGCAAAGTGGCAGATTTTTCCTCAACTTAAATTTTTTCATCGGAGTTAGTCGCGAAAAACGTGATCGACCGATTGACTCGTGGAGACTATCCGTCCATTCGAAAAATAAAGTATTGTGTCTCCAAAAAAAAAGATCACAGATTTACGTAAATCACTGCGAAAAAAAGATCGCAGCGCGCAGTTGAAGTTTGAAGGAAAAAGCGGCGAAAAGCAGAGGCGAGCGCACACGAGCGAAGTAAAGAAAACGTAGTTGCACTGGCTTTTATCAAACGGCGCAATTAAGATCGTCCGATCTCGGCTTGCCCGCACCAATTAAGATTATTTATCTTGTACACATGTAAGTTTGCTTTATCTCTCCTTTAGATTCGCTGTCACTTGTCTTTATATGCTCAAAAATTTGTCTGAATTCGAAAAGACGGATTGACGAATATTTATTTATACCTCGCATTAAAAACATCCTTGTTGACGATCTTATCTTACCTGGAGTGAGGTAATGATTAAAACGAGAATCTAGTTTTTCAATATCAGTTGACAATTTTTTTTTTAATCAAATGTATTTTTTCGACATCATTTTATGTGTCAAATAGAAAATACATATAGAAATGAAAGCAAGTATAGTTCAAGAAAAAATATTTTTATTGAACTATACATATGAAAGTTTATAAAACGTGCAATAAAAAGCTGAAATGGTCATGAGTCTAGTGAATTTCATTCCGTCGTTTGATTTGTTAAAATATAACGCAGCAGAGAAAGTCCGCACGTGCATGAATAACATAAATAACAATGATCAAACCTTGAATCGAACCATTAAATACAATCCAGTTTAATCGCTCTGAAAGATAAACGTTTATAGGATTAGTTAAACATCGTTCGAATATTTTTAGTGCCCAAGACCGATAATGAATCAGACGATAAGTTTAGCAATTTCCATTGAAGCTGAAATAAAATAGTTAATCAAGAAAAAAAAAGTAAAAAAAAAAAAGAAAAATATACATTAATCATACTCCGTGCGTACCAAATTCTTTTATGATTTATCGGTCGTTAACTCGCCGCTGTGATAATCGATCGGTATCATATTTTCGTAATCGTTTACTCCGAGCGTTAATGCAGCACCCGTGTTTAAAACTTCGATCTGAATCACACGCATGCGCATAATACATTGCAAATGAATTTTATAACATTTTTAATATTTATCAGTGTACTGATAATTTATCGTTTATTGCAGTCTTTATGAATATTACGTTACTTTATACTTCACGATAACTGTTTTATTTTAATTTATGATCGATGTTAATTACATATTTTACATTGATTGCCGCGAATCGATGAATTTTATTATAAATATTTTGCACAAATAAAGAACCCTTCAGAGAGAACAAAGAAAAAGCTTGTATTACCTCGGAACAGTCGTGGAAATTCAACGAAGTCCATTTTGCAAATATTAAAATGCAAGATGACGACGACGACTCGGCAGCGGAGAGAATTTAACCGTTTAAACCGTTATTTAACTGAAATATAAGGTTTTTCTCCTCCAATTGAATTTCATCATGAGTATCATCATCAAAGTTCCTTTGTTTGTACCGTGCACGATTTATTTTTAGCTCTCCAATGAGATATGACGGTTCGCATTAAACTTGAATGAAGCCGTTTGCACTTTTAAATTTGTAAAAACGTGACCTTAATAGCTCTTTATTTTCTCGTCCCGCTCCGTCCGGAGTCTTAAAAGGAGAGTAAGTTCGTGCATCGCACAATCGAAGATAAACTCATTATAGAAGAGAGCCGCTCGGGGGGGGGGGGGGGGGGGAGGGCTCGAAGTATTTCTAAAAGTTCGTATCTCCTGCACTTGGGCAAATACTTAGTTAAATATTGTAGCAATTTCGTGTATTTCACTTCCTTCCTTAAATAACCCGCGCGTTATCGATTTGAACTTCTATACGCGCGACTATCGGGAATTCATACATCTACCCGTCCACACGGACGCATACGCCGACGCCACGGCGAAACTACCAAAGTGCACTCGTTATCGATTCTAATAATATATCTGAGAGCCAAGTCGTATTTTCATCCTTTTAAAAGTATAAAACTTTCTTCCAACAGATACGTTATATACCTTAAGTTATGTACCTTTATGCGTTAGATACTTTAAGTACGTTATATGCATCATATGCGTTATATATCTTATATACGTTATGTATATATACCTGTCTTACAGCAGCCCCCCCCCTTCGCGAGAGCATCCAAGTTATCTTTTCGCGAAAATCAACACAGCTCTGTTTTTCGACATTGATTTTTTTGTCGACGTCATTGTTGCTCTTCTCGCTGGCTCAGGGTACGGAGGGGCACCGAAAAAATGGAGAAAGAGACTCGAAGGTTAAGGAGCCGAGGAGGAGCTGCGGATGAAGGTCCGCGCAAACTCCCAGCGAAGTTAGTTTTACATAATTAAGAAAAACAAGCGAGTTCTGGTGCTCTCGCGATGAAATCCTTATCAATTCCGCGTAGCGCTTTAATTAAAGGTACAGTGTTTCATTCGCGGAAAGTCAATGAGGAGGAATGGGGAGGAGGGTATACCGGCGGCGGGGAAAAGAAATCGAAAGGCGCAGATCCAGCATCGATATAAAACTTTTATAATTGTGCTCAATGTGAATTTAAGTCGTGTATATACACGCTTATAACCTCGTTGTCGAATCAATTTTAATTAAAGTTCGTCGTGGAATATCAAAAGGCTGAACCCCCCCCCCTTTCCTTCCCCCCCCCCCTCCGCAGTGACGTCGTCGACTCGAATTTACCATCCGACTTTTCTATGTTTGTGTCTTTTTCACGTACAACCTATCAAGTGCGTTCGACTCGTTCGCCTTTTTCCTCGTTGCTCATTGCACCATTCGTACTCCTAGCGAATTGACGTTTTTTCCTCCTTCTCCTCCTTCTTCTTCCCCTCTCTCCCCACTTGCCTCGGATTCAATTTAAACGGAAAGAGAGATTTCAATCCGTTTTCCCTTGTATAATATCGTAAAAATTTATATAAAATTAAACGACTTTTTTCAGTCGAACTTGATTTAACTGCTGCCAAGAAAGGCGAAGCTTTTAACTTTATTTACAAAACAGCAAGAGTTTCAATTTGCAGGTATATTAAAAAGTATAAATTTAAACGTTCGAGGGATCAATTTTAATACTCCAACTTTTCTTTGATTTTCACACTCGCGGTTTTAACGTTATTTCAATGTTAAACGCGGAAAGTAATGTTGTACTGGAAGTCATTAGTTAAAACGATAAAAGAAATAAATATTATCGAGACGTAGCTAAATATAATTTCAACCGATTGCCATAAACGATTTTCATAAATAATTAAATATCTTTCTGGGAAAGGAATCGTACACCGAGCGATCGTCGTAACGAAACAAACTTGTACGCAATCGACGAGTTAAAAATCGACGCGGCCTGTGCTATTTTCGACGCGCACAGTTTTATTTTCGGTGCACGCGCGTGAATAAGTTCATTCATCGTGTATAAGTTGCCCAAACTCATACACACATTTTTATTTATACATAAATAATACGTACGTGCGTATACACATATTTAAATATATATCTATGTATATATGCATGTAATATAAAATATTAATGTAAAATGAAATGATAATCGTTATCTACCGATAAGTTACAACTTTGTATGATTTTTAAAAAAACTTCTGAAAATCATAGTTGACTGGTTTAGAAAAGTATTATTTATTCTAACTTAATTTTTGTTTACGCGGTTAAGTAATATGTACGTACATGTATGTATATATATACATGTGTATATTATATATAAACTGTAGCTGCGGGGGCGACTGCAACAGTCGCTTCGATCAAACAGTCCGTTGACACCTCGCGCGAATCTTTTTACGTAACGGCGAGCAGCGCACTTACTTATGCCGAGCATCGACAAGTGAAATATGCATGACGATCTGGTGAAATCATTTCGCTTCTTGCGCAGAACGAGAAAGCAAGCTGCGCTCACTAAATTTTCAATTTGCCTTTTATCTTAACGGAACTCTGCTCCTCGCGAGATATACACGGCGGTCGCTCGTAAGTTTTCTTTTCGTTAAAAAAAAAAAGGAAAAAATCAAGAGAAAAAATATATAGCGTGGTAAACAATTTCGCCTGAGTCAAAATTGTTTCATAACTCTGTCAGCTTTCGGACTCGGGATTCTACATTTTGCCGTTTTTCGCGGCGAAACTTTTGAGCAAAAGGATTTTTAAAATTGGAATCTCAAGAGCCTTTCGATGGAATATTATAGTCTACATGAAACTTTTAATATCTAGTTAAATATACGAGAAACGAAAATTTATAACTTTAAACTTTTATTAAATTTCAGCCTGCGCCCCTCTACCCCCTTCGCCTCAACCTATAACACATACATACCTTGCGAAAACATCAAGAAAGAAACTCGATACGGTTGTTTATATATTATACGTACACTTTTTTTTCTTTACATTATAAAAAGAAGAAAAACAAAAATCTCAATCGAGGTAAAAATTTCAATTAGACCGGCGGCTAATTACAAACTTTGCCCTCTCCCCAAAGCAAATTTTCCGGGAGATAAAGTTTAATTCCGCGAGAACTAATGCCAATAAAGTCGGAGGCACAATGGCAACTCTATCGCAAAACACATAGCGTTTAAGCATGTTTATGCCGGCGTAGTAGGTGTATGAAAAATTTACGAGTGTTAACCCACTTTTCGAAAAATCAATACCGATCTCGCACTGATAACGACCGGTCGAGAGAACCAGAGAGAGAGAGAGAGAGAGAGAGAGAGAGAGAGAGAGAGAGAGAGAGAGAGAGAGAGAGAGAGAGACAGAGAGACA
>JAWWEN010000048.1:7367313-7394321 GCA_035582955.1 Sycophila texana | reverse complement strand
TACAGTAAAATTTGCTATTCATTATCGCAATTTTTTTTTATAGTTCCAGTTTGTCCTCGCTTTAGGGAAAACTATAGCAATTTTTAATGGAAAATTTTTCTCCGTGTAGTAATAAAAATAAATAATGTTATTCACTGAGTTTTTATTGTTAACTTTTTTCAATTCGTATTTGTTTATTTCACCGTGAGTTTCTGCTGTAAGAATTTAAACTTAAATGAGAAAAAAAGTTTAAATAAATTAAAGAAAATTGCGTGTTTAGAATTTTAAATTCTAAGAGACGATTATACAAGATTCTCTGATAAATGTTTTTATGTTTCTCTTACACGGTTTTGTGTTTTGTGCACAGAGCCTTTTCTCTCGTTAAATGAAAGCTTTTTCAACTTTTAATACTCGTTTTTACAAAGTTATTTGAAATTCAGTTCAAGTCACTGTTAGAGTAAACACTAAGCGCGAGTTAATTAAGTGAAAGGGCTTATGTTCCTCTTTTTTTTTTAATGAATATGGTTATTAAAAGCGATCTAGTTTTATATAAATACGTCATTGTTGGTACAAAACCGCTTTTTGCTCGATGAATACTTTAAAAAAAAAATTTAATCCTATTATTTCGCGACTCAATTAAGTGTCGCTCGCTTCATGTTATTAAAATATAAAATAAAGAAAAAAGATAGGTCGATAAATTTTATGCAAATTGTCGACGTTAATACGCTATTGAATTGCAAAGCATTACGAAAATGAGAAAAATTCGTTTTGCGCTCAATAAAAACTTGTTTCAATTTAAATATTTTAACAAGGCTTTAAAATTATGAACGCAGTAATTAAAAGTGGAGCTTGCTTTTATCGAAAATATAGCACTCATTGAAAGGTATATTTATATGCAATAAAAGTAAATGTTTATTTATATTTGTTCGTCAATAATTGAATATTGTTATATTAACACATTAGAGATGTTAAAATCGTATTTTTCTTTTCTTGGAATTATTGAGAAATACGAGTGCAAGAATAATAAATTTAAATTAACACCTGAGGTCTGAGAACAGTGTACATTCAAAACCCCATTTTCTCAGGCTTCTTGGGGTTTTCCCAGATGTACCAGTGGCTCTGGCAGGCTTAAACTTCTGACATATGGGCACCAGTATTTGAAAAAATACATGTGCAGTGGGTCGTTTTATGAAGGATGCTATAAATATCAAGGATGCTATAAATATCCATTAAGCTGTAATGTCGTTTACATGTGCCAAGTTTTACCTACGCATTGATATATTAATATATCAAATCCTGTCTCTTATTAACTTTATCAAATCATTTGTCAATTTAACAATTTGTCAACTTTTTTAAACGACCGATTTTTTAATATCGCGCTAAATAAACTATAAGTAAACTCTTTTATCAGATGCTTTGGCGAATATTAAAATGAATGCGCAAACGACTAAACCATTCTATAAAGTTTACCTAGACTTTCAGTAATTTTAACTATCTTAACAGTAAATCTAAAGCCCGTTAGTAAAATTTATTGGTGTTTCAATGTAGGTTTTACAGTATATTTGAACTACCCCTAAAGCGACTAGAATTCCAGTAACTTTAACGAGCTTACACAGCAAAATTGCAATCGTTAAATAAAACAGCATCAACGAGTGATAAATTTATCTAATTTTTTTTTCGCTCCACCAACTTTTCAATTACTTGGCGTAAAACGAAAAATGTGTTTTACATTTACGACTAAACAATTTTAAAAAGTTAGCAGCGGTATTTTTTCACAGTCCGCTGGATAATTAAAAAAAAGTTCCCGGTACGAGAAAGTGAACTATTGGAAAAGTCAATTCATAATTTTAATGATTCAGCTACAATTTCAGCATAAAACAGAACAAATTTATTTCAGTCATGCTGTGATTTAGCAGGAAAGAAAAATTATGAAATTCAATCAATCTGTAAAAGAAAAAAGTTTTCGATCAAGTCCTCCAATTTAATTTCACATTTTAATTTAAAATATCGACATTATCAAGATCACTCGTAAAGTATTCAATTTAACGAACTGCACGAATGCCATTAAATTGATATATTGATCAAAGGACAATTTTGTAATTTATTCAACTGATACGACTTATTTTTTAATACCACGCTTTACTTCTCGACTTTGCTTCTAATGGTATAATATAAAAGCTCTCATTTTGCTGATCATGGATGATGGATTGATATCCATCCGCGTAGTGTTTCAACGAGTCAACGCACACCGTCAAACGTAGACGAAGTCGAGAGTTCTCTCGGTCACGCTTCGATGACGTTTGTCTTCATGCAACCGTTGCAGCGGCGTTGTGCCGCTGTTTTTTCAGGGTTAGTTGGTTAAGTTTCTTTGACGGGACTGACAACGCGAGCAAGAATGGATATACGTGCAACGTCGTCCCTCTCTCGCACAAAGTCTATGTACGTAAAGGCAATTCAAGTTGAATAAGCGCAAGCCTCTCTCTCTCTCTCTCTCTCTCTCTCTGTTTATTGTACATGTAATTACGATGTTTTCTATGAATTTTAATGAGTCTTTGACTCTGTCTTTCGTTCTCACGCTCTTGCCGTCAAACTCCTCTCCTTGTTTCATTTTAGCTCGCTCTTCGTTTTGCTATACTCCGCAGCGCCCTTTTTTCCCTCTTTTTTTCCTCTACGCTTTTATTACTCTTTCCTCCCGTTTTTATTAAGTTTACTGGTGCGAAAGAGCGACGTTGAAGAAAGTTTCAGAAATAAAAATAATGTAAGATGAGACCTACAGAATTTACTGCATAAATTTAAATATTTATTTATTTATTTTCTTTATTTTTTTTTAACGATTTAAAAAATTAACATCCTAGCGAACTCATTTGAAAATATAAATGAAACCAGTAAATAACATAAAAAATGAAAATGCGCAGCAATTAAAAATAATGACAATTTATTTGACACTTTTCACGTTCTCATTCATTATTACATCTTTAACTTTTATTTGCAATTAACGCTAAATGTTTGAAATCCGTTCGATAGCATTATCCCTCGGTAAGTCCTTTGCCCCTTGCACCGGCTTTCCCGTTGTACGCCTTCCATTTTATGCGGTTATGCTGCATCCGTCACGTACGCGCCGAAGTAAATCCTGTAATTTTTTAATAAGGCGGATCAAGCCTTGGTATGCAATAAACTCTGACTATCGATGATGGAGCAGCGGACTTCAATTTATGGAAATAACATCTGAAATTATTACGAGATAGTCGAGGGGAAAAAAAAACACTGTACTTATGGGAAATTTTCCATTAACATTCTTGACCTTTTATAATGAATTAATTAAGCAATAAATATCAGATATTTTTTCCGATATCTTTCTCTTCATTTTAAATAATTGATAAGATAGTAGAATGAGTGATATTAACGTGAGATATAAAGTGACATGTAAGCAAATAAAATTGTTCGATAGTAATAAAAATATATTGACTGGTAATAAGAAAGAAGCCGATTGAATTTATAATTAATTAATACTAAAATAATATCAAGGTGAACTTCAATTCATAAATTATTTTTGTTATTTAAAGGCAAAGAGATGAGCTGACTTATACTAATTAGACAAGATGTTGATAACGCTCCAATTTAGGTAGTATGGTTTCTTTAAACTTGAATCAATTATAAATTAATTGCTGTTCTCGTTAGTTGTTAGTAATAACTGCTATTTTTATAATAGTAATTACTAATGAGAAAAAAGTAATTGGCATAATTATTATATTTACAGTCTCTAGTATTTCTAAATTGCATACACACCACTTTTTTCCATCTACATATTGATATTACTAAAATATAATGTCTTTTGCCTTGCGTCTTAAAAAAAATATATTTAACTGTGTTAGAATACATTATTTTTTTTTTTTTTTTTGAAAATTCTTGAGAGAATAATGAGATGAAGAACTATTTTTCCTTACTTATAATAAAATAAATATTTTCTATAACCGTGACTCTGCTACATTTTTCGGGGCTTTTTCGTCTCGCTGTACGTCTCTCTTTTTCTCCTTTTTTTTCTCTTTCGTTGCTTTATCGTTCCAGTCATTTCAGGTACCTCACAAAGGTTTTTCGATTTTACCTGCTCGAGTATAATAATCGAGGCCTGAAGGGACCTCCATTGTGAAATTATGGCTTTGGCCTGTTGCCCGGTTCTTTGCTTCTCTTTTCCACCACCGTGCCTGCTGTTACTTAAAAGAACTTCATTTCTAAATATGTATTCTCCAGGTTTTTTCCGTCCCCATTTAACCTCTCCCTCCCTCTCTCTTCCCCTCTTCCATCTACGGCTTTTACTCTCCCACTTTACATTCCTAAGTTATACATGATAGAGACGAGAGTGAAAGAGAGGAAGAAAGAGAAGTGGAGAATATAGACATAGACTTGTGAGTGCTTTTAATACGATTCAGACCACAACTTTATACTCTTTTTGATTGCTGGAAAAGTTAATTGCTAGTGACTGAACAAAAGTATTACCCCTAAATTATAAACTGCAGTTACGATAGTACTTCTGCTTGGATTTTTCTTTTTGAGATAGCTAATTGAAGGACACCAATTATAAAGTTAAAAAGTCACTGATCGAGGCCTTGAAGCAATTGATTTTTTTTCTTCTTGCATTTGGTTGCATGCAAATCCGACGTTTGAATCACTTTAAAAAATTTCATTGAAACTGTAATGCAAGTCGGAGTATTTTATCATTATTACAGTACAGGGCAAAACAGAGTTTCGAAGCAATTATATATTTTTAAAGTAATTATACACACATTTCGTAACTACAATTTACAAGAAAAGGAACGGTTATTTTAAAGCAATTATCTTTTTCTTGAACCGTTAAACGGCAGAATAAATGTGCTTCTTTATTTGAAGTTGTAAAAAATTATTTACATTCATTTTGAGACCTCAAAAGTAAAGATATACATTTCCTTCTTTTTTCCTCGAAAAAGCCCAGAATAAATAAAAAGTTAAATTCCAACAAGGAATAACTGACGTTTAAAAAAAAGTTCATTCCCCAAACAACTGCAGCTCAGCAAGTGTATTTTAAATGTAAATGTAGATACAAAATACACATTTAAAAAGAATGATTTTGCTTTTTTTCCTTTAAATGGTTAAAAGTACATCGAGGTAACAAGTCTAAGTTGCAAAATCGCTTTTTTACCTATAAATAATTTAATACACGCGCGATTACTCGAAAAGTAAGTTGATACTTCAAAATATTTTATGAGCCGAAGTATGATGTTTCTTTCGTTAAAATCGATGAACCCTGTAGGAGACATTAAACCACGGAAAAAGTTTCCCTATATCTCGTGCAAGGTTCCTCGTCGAGCAGTCCCGAAATAAAAAAGAAATTTCTTCTATTCTTCGTGTGCGGTTCAGAAACTGCTATTTTAAGCGTTCTTATTCTCTTTCTTCCCCCCTTTCAAATTATAATCGCTGGAACCCCAAGTCGCATTACTGAAATTAAAAAAAAGATCGTATTCTGTTCAACCACTCCACGAAACCTTTTTATCGATCCAAGTATCTTACTTGTTCCCTATGAAAAAGAAGAGGTAAAGGATTGGCAGATTACAGAGTCGTATGTAATAACAACTGTGCAGCGCGGCGAAGGACATCGGAGAAGTGGTGGGGGCAGGGGGAAGGCAAGGGGGAGAGGATACGAAAGGAGGAGGGCATCGCTCTCATATTCCATTCTTGATTCAACCTATGCGTGCGATTCCGGAAGCAGACATGGCCGGGGTAAAAGCTGTTTCAGCGGAAGAGCAAGAGGAATGGAAACCACTTAAAACTAAGGAAAACTATTCCAATCCAACTTTTTCCTCCTGTGCATTCTTCGCTTTCGCTGATCCTCTCCTTCTTTCATTCGCTCTCTCTCGATAAAGTTAATCTTTTTCTTTCCGTTGCAACATTCTTATTACTGCTCGCCCGGGCAATATTTAATTTTCAACTTTGCTCAACTATCAAGATTTGTAACTTTCTTTCCTCTTAAACTGAAAAGTCATTTTATAATTTTAAAGATTGTCGTAAATAGATTTTTTTTTTACCGTTAAATAGAGGAAACTTCTTATTCTTCATTGTCAAGATTACCGAGCGTTATTTTTTTTTTTATTATGTTTTCTCAATTACAGTATATTTTTTACTGCTCGGAATTGTGAGAACACTATATAGAGATAGTCGCATAGGCCAGAGATAAAACCCAGCCTTATCTGTTATTTTATCTCAAAAAAACATAACCGGAGGTCGGTAGTTTTAACGTTAGATTTGACTGTTCAAATAGCGTTCAAGTATTTGTCCACGACTGTGTTCCACCGGGGCATGTTTCTCAATTACAGAAAATAATTGTTATTTCCCTTTTTATTTTTCTTTAAGAGCTTAGACGGCATAAAAGTGTAATGTAAAACATTGAACTCGGCGTGCGCAACGCCCACAGCAATAAACTCACCAATCAATCACAACGACTTTATTGCGCTCTTTTTCATCTCTCCCCTTTTCCTACTATATACTTGCATTTCTCTGCCTTCATCCTCCCTCAATCTTTCAATGTACACTTCTTCCTGTTTCTCCGGTTCTCCTCCTGTATGCATATTTCGACCCGGCACTACATTTCCCTCCTGTTTCACAAGCCTTGAAATGTGCAGACCCGGCAAAAGGAAAGTAAGAAAAAAAAAGGAAGTCTTGCAGTAGACAGAGGAAAAAGCTGGAAAAAGTTTCCTTTAGCTCTCTTCAAGTGCCTTTCCTTGCATGCGATTACCATTTTTCTTTAAAGCATTTTTCGAATTACCGATTAAAGAAAAACTCCCGGGGTCTCTCTCCGGCTTCTTTTCTATCTTTAAAAGATAGAAGGAAAAGTAGACGGATAGAGATTGAGACGAGTTCTTCCGACTTTCTTGTTTCTTTTCTGCTTCCCTTTCTTGTCTACTTTCGGTATAAAAAGCACCTGTGGACTAAAGAGGAATTTCATCTTATGTAAATTCATTCCTCTTTTACGATCGTTCTGATTCTTAAGCTTTTTTTTCTCCTTCTTTGTTTAAAAATAAAGTTCCTTTTTCACATGATGTATTTGAATGTACAAGTAAGTCCAATGTGAATGCTGGAATACATTGAGGCTAGAATTACCGTAACGCAACCTACATTTTAGTATTGAAAGGATTCCTGGAAATATTCTTGACATAAAAAGCAAAGATGGATTGTCGTGATTGAAAAGTTTCGATAGCCGATAATTTTTGCAGTTAAAGTTTATTGTCCGGCGTTATGGTCGAGTAGGCTCACTCGCGTGACCATTCAGCTAAATATTTTTCGAAATCAAAGAAAATGCCAGTCTTTAAATACTTAATGAGCGTGTCGGGACTATAATTTCAACTACATTAAAAGTTCTATTCTGGTTATTTTATTCCGCTTGTTCATATTAAAATTGGATTTCTAGTTTATTTTTGTAGATCGAATCCCTCGCTTGAATCTTTCATTTAGTTAATGGTTTAATCTCTTACATTCGGTCGAACATAATCTCTTTTATTCTTATAATCTGCTACAGTTTCAAAAAGCAATCAACTTAATTGATTTTTTTTACCCCGTATAATTTCAAAAAAGCAATTTAGTCAGTTCCCGTTGTGACTTTTGACTGCGTGTCTTAATTCGACTCCTTTGCAAACAATGAATTCGATGATTAAAAATATAATGAAAGAGTAAGTGCAATCAGCCGTACTGAACAAAAGTAATTGGGTCAACGCTAAGTGCAATTGCAACATCGAAAATCTTACAAAGCACATTATTATATAATGACCTATTGCTTTTGCTAAAATTTTGCTGTTCATTGAATTAGGTATGTATAAAACTTTTAATTGCGCAATTATAAAATTTTCTTCGGGAAAATTTACCGTCTCTCACTGGAATGCGAGTGCGCCGTAAAAAAATATAAACCTCGAATGGGGGCACAAATTTTCCACTAAAAAAAGGAAATGAAGTAATTTTTGCAGTAATTTTTTTTCTTTCAACTCGATTTGCAACCGTACCGAAACTTATGCCATCAGCTTTCGGCTAATTGCAGCAATTTTTCTGCTAACGCAAAAATGATATGGCGTTTTCAAGTAGATGAACAATAAAGATTTCTTTTCAGCGAATTTACGAAAAGTCCCGAAAAATTACTTGCGAGCGCCGGTGCGCTTCGTAATCCGCAATTTAACAAATAAAATCCATTATTCATATTCGACCGAAACCTCCACGCTTGGCGCACAAACAATGCTAATCTTGGGCTCAATGCGTAATTTCTTCGTGTTCAACCCACGGTGCAAAATTTTGCGAAAAAAAATAGTCGAGGCAGTGCGGCTGGAAGTCGTTGGACCGACAGGTGAAACGAAAAGTCCCGTGACGGTCGTTAATCGAGGCACGGCGCGTCGGTCGTTTGCGAAACGGGTTTCCAGCTCTTCCCACACGTACACAGAAGGAACGAGATGATGTCTCTCACAGTTGTATCTTTTGTCTTCGCCTTTTTTTTTTTGCTCTCCTTCTTCCTCCCCTTTTTACTTGTGTTTTACGCGACACTCCACTCTCACTCGCTCGTTTTCGTTTTGAGTAAGAGCTGCTTTGGATCTTTATAACATTAGGTAATCGAGCAATAAATGTAAGTGCCTTCCCATTGATGGACGCGTTAGTATAGTTCTCGTCGTTTATCACGAATTTTTGACAGGCACAAGGTATAAGCGCGTTGCAGATTAAAAATAGTTCGGGGGCTAATAAAAAAAAAAAATTACGATTATAATTTATGTCTTTCATTACGGGCCAAGTTTGAATAGAATAGTTTCTTACCCTGTTTTAAATTGAGCGAGAGAGAGGGAAAAAGAAGTGCGCTGGAAAAATTGTATTTTATTTATCGCCGACGCCGTAATCTTGATGACAGTGATTCATTTATTTTTGACGAAAGAAATTTTACCGAGTGATTTATTGGCACTTTTTCTCCGGCTATTGATTTTCCTTCATTTTTCGACGCCAATCTCGCATGAATTCTTTAACGTACATCTTCCATACCATTTTTCTCGTTCTTTATACGCGCACGCCCACACAGGCAGCGCGTATAGCAAGCCAAAAAATTCGCGCTGTATTATTAATGCTTTTTTCTACTAAGAGTTTATTTCAACGAAACTTTTTCCATGGAGAGCGTCGTATACGAGAGAAAACATTTCGTCGACATTTTACTTGTCGTATTTCCAGCGTAGTTACACGTACCTCTCTCCGCGTAGTCTCTCTCCGCGTACACATGTATATAAGCGCTCGGATGGCGCAGGGGAGCGAACGCGTCTATGTGTATTTGAGTTTGAAGCACATCGGTGTGTGCGCGCGCTGCCACGTCATCGATTTTCTAATTCCGTTTCCACGATTCTTATCGCGCGATGTGTCTTATAGATTGGAATTTATTGTGCTCGAATGCGTGCGCTCCCCCTTCACCCCGACGCCTTTTACGTCCCGGCTCCACGGCTCTTTATCATTTCCACCGACTTCGGGGCTTTTATTTTATGAAGCAGCACACTGGCATGAACTGTCGGGAGATGCACTGTTACGTCAGGAAGGTACGGGTTGGGGGAGCGGGGTAAAGGGGTATATACGAAAGATAATCTCGAGCCGTCGCGTTTTCTTTATGTACTTTGATACTTTAATGGCGCTGCATATGATTATATAAAGGAGCGATAAATTTTCGAGTGCTAGGCACATGCATGAGAGTGCATACACGTGTATGCACGGCGAGCAATGAACTTGTGGATTTTATTATTTATATTTTTTTTTTCTCGAAAAAAAAAATTTCCATACTCTCATCCCTCTCGGTTTTATCGATGTCTTCGCGCTTTATCGAGCGCACGATTTATGAACTGGTTCCTCTGCACTTTTTCTCTCGCTCTCTCTCTCTCTCCTTTTTGTGCCTTTCAAACGTTTGTTCTCGGTGCACTCCGGAATCGGAAAATAAAGTGAATAGAAATAAAAGAGTGCGGAAGATTTGTAATTTGTCGGGAAAACTCGTTCCGCTTTTGAGGAAAATAACGTTTATTTTATAAATGCGCTATTTTAAGAAAACTGTTTACATACAGAAATATCCTTCGAAGCTCGAGTACGTTTCTTTTTTCTTGATTTTTTTTCATGCTGCGCACTGAAAATAGCCTCGAAAGTAAATTTCATTCGGAAGATTGTAAAACGTCAATTTTAAATGTTCGCATTATACGTCCCTTCTCCCGTGGCCCCGTTTGAAAAATCGACAAGGAAAATGGAAACGACAGAGAAGAAGATTTTCGTTATTGCTTGTCGTCCCGTGAAAGCATTCGACGGAAGCGAGTAGAAGCGGGGAGAGGAGGGGCGAGGGGGATTTATTATAGCGATTGGCGAGGATAAGTGGTGACGTTTATCGAAGAACGACGGGGTACACAATACGAGAAAATTAATGAAAATAACGCCGTAAGATAAATTGGTCCGATATTGCCGGCGCGAGCGCGACGTAGAAACAAAATGTGATTTGTGAGATTCATTTTATTGGGATTACAAAAATTAACTTTTGAAATAACAATGAATAATAAATCTGCCCGGGCGCCCTTTGCGCTCTATTTTACGGTGCACTTTTTATTTATAAGCTACCTGCCCATTTTAGCGGGCTTTTACGGGTTCGACATTTTTTTTTATTATCGAGAAGTATATAAAAAAAAACGAGGGAGATTGTACAATAAACGTTACTTACGTTTTTAATGGTTTAAAAAGTAGATTTACGAACGTCGCGCGCGTTTTATCGATTTGCCTTGATTGCATTTTTTATTGCGGATATAAAGTTTATTGTATGGGGATAAAAAAGAAAATTTAGTTTAGCGAACAATATGCACGAATGTTCTTCATTTGCGACTGCATAAAAGTGTAATTCGGGGAAGGAGAGTGGAATAACTGGCTTTTAATGCATAAATGCATAAACTCGTTCGCATTTCGTCGTCTATCCGAATTAAAACTAATAAATATTTATTGTCCGTACTCTTAATTAATTTATAGTTTATATCTTCCATAGCGACGTTTGAATAAATTCCATTTGACTTTGTAAACTAATGATGAATATTCTTTCTGTTTCAGGTGAGTTTCCTACAAATTGTTTCTCTAAGCCTTCCCAGTCACGTAAGTTTTTAAATCATAAATTACGACGCAAGACAATATACTAAAAATTATGATATTACTTGCGCCACAAAGGTATATATATTTCATTCGGTCGTTCACGCTATCGTCAGAACATTATTTTTATTGTCAAATTTATTGAATTATTAAACATGCACACCTGCGCATCTCATTCCATGTAAATATTTATGTAACAAGCTGCGTCGTGAAATCTCCAAAGAAGGTGCACAAAGGGAAAAAGGAAAAAGGTAAGACGAGTAGCTCGCAAAAAAGGATCTAGAAGAGAGGAGTCGGGCACTCGCTGGTAACTCATCGTTAAGTTCTTCTCTCCCTCTCCCCCCTCCCCCTCCCTTTCCCCTGCATAGATGCTTAATCGCTCCGGGGCGAGATGCAGGCCGTGTAATTTATGATAATCGCAAATCGATAACTCACCTCTGACTGTGTGCTCCCTCGATCTTCAAAATGTCAAATCTGCTTTTCCTTTCGATGCTTCTTTGAGAGTCGTTCAAACTCTCGTCTTACGTTGCTTTAATAATGTTTCCCGCGCAAATTTACGCTCCCGCACTATATCTTCGGTCCGGGAGATTTATCGATTCGCTTGGTTTAAAAAAAAAAAACTGCATCTATTTTTTAACGAGCACCTCTTTCTTTTTGATACGCTTAATTCTTCTAATTTTTTTTTTCCATCGTCGTTGATTGAACGTCGCCCGTAATGATAAGCTAATTATAAAAAAAAACAAGCTGGAAGGAAATAGCTTACAAATTAGCGAACTAAAGCCTAAAAAAGTTTTCTTTTTTAATTACGTAGCCGCGGGGATTTGTGAGCACTTTTTAATAATCTCGAATAAAAAAGTTTAAAACTAATTTTAGAAACTTGTTTGTACGCGACTGCGAAAGGAGATGCATCTAGACCCCACTATATTCTCCTATACCTTCGTCCTTTCATTCTCTTTCGGAATTAGCATATATCCCCTTGTATTGAGAGATGGGAGAAATGAACTCAAACCGCAGACCTTTTAGTCGCATCTTTTTTTATTTCTTTATAGCCGTATTGGTGATCACTAATTAAACGCATAAATCAGAACTGCACTTTTAAGGATCACGAGAAAAATGTAAACAAAAAACAAATTTTTGATAAAACGAACCCTGTAAACTTGTTGTCGGCAAAAGTGACGCAATCCCACGTGCGAATTCGCAAAAAATTCTGAAGTCTACGAGAGAAATGCACGCCACTACTCCACGCTAACGTATTTATGGGAATCCGTTAGGCGCTCACGAACGCATTTTTACGGGAATCATAGAAATGAGGCGAGATCGATGGTAACTTATCCAGTTAACGTATTTCTTTTTTTTTCGAAATTACACACATCCAGATGTCGGGGCACCGCTCGCATAACTGTAGATTACGAAATGTGCGCGGAGATTATTATATTTCACTTGGAATTCCGTGCTCGAGATGTAAAACTTTGTAATACCAAGTCTGTAAAATATCCTCGCGCGATTACACATTTTCAGTATGGTCGTAAGGACACCAACGACGTTTAACGACTTTCCAAGTGAATTCTCACGTGAGTATGAAAATGACGCTGCATTATTGATATTTCCAAAAAAAAAAATATCATAAACTTTTTCTCATTTCCATTAAAAAAGAAATATATAATAATACATAGTAAAAGAATGAAGATAAGGGAAACACAAAAGTTTATAGGCGGCAATAAAAGTGCATTAAATTTTTTTTTTTTAAATTAAAATTTATTATTTTAATTTGCAGATGACTCGGCGGTAAGTGGCGTTTAAGTAAAAAGTCATTTATAATTTAGAATCGTTGCGATAAACTACCTGGCCTCCTCTAAACGAACTTTACAACCCGCAATTACTTCGAGGAATTAAAAAAAGCCGAACAAAAAAGTAGTAGCCTCTCGAAGGTAGGAATCTTCCCTTTTAATGTTATGCAAACGTTGCAACTCGCGCTAGAGGTTAGTTAAGAGTTAGAAAGCGCGTCTTGCCCGCATTGTTTCCTTTTTCTTTTCTTTTCTTATTTTTTTTTCTTATTTTTTTTTATTTTTTTTTTTTCTTTAACCTACGCATAAACGCACGTTTATTTAGCTTTCCTTTGTTGCACGCGCGTTTCGATTCCCAGAGCAATATTCACCGAACACTTTTCAAACCTCCGAACAAATTGAGTCCGGAAAGCTCTTAGAAAATGAATTCTTGCTTCGCGCGAGTTTCCCCGTACGAAAAAGTCCGGCGACTGACCCACTTGAAAGGCTGCCGCTAAAATCGTCAGTGGCGCGTTGATAAGCTCAGCGCTGAAAGGAGCGCAAGTGCACAAAACGTCCGGAACGAAAAGCGTTAAAATTTACCGAGGACTCGACGAGTGTACTTACCCGTTTGGACACGAAACCAAGACGAGCGCGTACGCCAAGGTTCATTAGCCCGAGCGACATTGCGTGTAGGAGTTCTTTCGCCCCCCCCCCCTCCTCCTCTCCCGTCATCCCCCCGAAGGTGCCAGGATCGTCTAGTGCCGCGACGACAATTTGAAAAGCAAATTTTCATGCGCGATCTACTCTGTAGGTATTCCTTTTTTCCACTTGCTCCGGGGACCGTCAAATCGGGCTACTTCGCTGATTGAACGGGAATCGCGTTTCATCGACTTGATTGGTAGTTGAATCACCTTGACGCGCGATTTAGATGATTACTTGTGATTAGAAATTTTATTTTTTAATTAAAAATAAAAAGTTTTACCCACCGTATTTCAATTTCAAGTAGTTTAAGAGAGAAATTAGAGAATTATACAACTTTTTTAAAACGATTTCTCTTAGAGTTATTCGGATATCCATCTTTTTTTTTGCGATATGCAGGTCACGTTTCAGATTAGTAGTTTTTACCATTTACTCGGGCAGAAAAGAAAGCGGAATCAAAGTGGCGGATTTAATTTTGCTAATAATGGCCGATTGATTCGCTTTTTGTTGCGCACCGGCCAACACTGATCGTATGAAAGGGAGGACGAAAAAAAGTGTCCACGTCTTCTTTTTCTGCCGTCGGGTCAAGAGGGTGAAGTTGCGGGACGGTGCGCGCTAATATCGCTTTGTAAATTGCTGACTCGGAACAATAAATCATGGGAGCATTCGTGCGAATAATTGAATCCTTGGCCTTAATAATTCCCGAGAAAAATCCGCCAAAGCGCGCTTATCGTCGCCTCTCCTCTTTCATTCTCTACTTCTCTCTCCTTTTTTAAAACTTTTTCTATAATTACGAAAGAATAAACACCATCGATTTCAAAAGCGCAAGAGAACCACATATTGTTTGCAAAACGATAAATCATCGCTGCAAAAGGCAAATGCTTTTACGATTAAAGCGCTAAATCGCAAGAAAAGAATCATAATGCCTCGGCGTGTATTTTCCAAGATTTATCGGATTCCCATTTACGGTAAAAAAAAAAAGAAACAAGAATCACCTATACATTCCTTTCGAAGCTCACATCGGTCTTATCGATGTAAATTAGCGAGACACCGTACACCGATGCTTTTCTCGACTCTCTCCCCCACCAGCTGCTCGCGCAAAAAGGGTATTATACGCAAACTCGTGAAAAGCGATAAATCAAGGAGTGATGGAGAGTAAGAAAAAGGCCACTACACTCGCACATAATATCGAAAACGTCTATCGCAAATGAATCACGCTATTATCGACGCGCGCGATCTTCAGCGTGAAATGATTAACGCATCAGCGCGCTATAAATACTCGCCGCTTGTATATACTGGAAAATCTTATACGTAATAAGGCATCGCCGGGGGAAAGAGAGCGGGATCGCTATCTGAAAATAATGAAGACGTGGAAGATGTGGCTTGTTACTCCGCTTTGCACGTGTGCGTGCGTGTGTGTATGTGCGTTCGGGCGCGGGAGAGAGCTCGGAAAATTAAAGTGCTGAGGTAATTGAGGGGATAAGTGTAAAAGCAACAATAAATACATGTTTACACCGGCCGGGGGTAATAGCGGAAACTAGTCTTGTTTCATAAATTACTGTATCGTGGGTAATTTATCTATTTTCTGCCGCGCGCGGCAATAAAAAAATATTGATCGATCAAAGCTGTTTGTTCAGCTCGCGCGAAGAGAGGCTCGTGCGAGGCTATTTTAAATACGTTTTGTATTCCGGGGAAAAAAGAATACAGGTAAAAAGTGAAATAGGATTACGATGGGCGATTGTTACGTGCGAGCATAATGCTATCCTTTTTAAAAAAGAAAGATTCAAAATTCAAAACTCTCCTCGATGTACAATGTAATTCTGTTCTCACGCTGCATTAAAAATGTATATAACGTAAATCATTCGTTTCAGCATCTCTCCTTGCGCTACAAGCTGAATTATAATTGCTATGATTCTCGACGTACAAACTTGTGCTTTCCATGTTTTATTAATATTGGCGATATTAAAAAAAAAAAAGAAAGAGAGACACTGAGAGCCTTATCGGAGCAGGGATCGCTTTCGTTTCCTATTTACTTTGAAAATGTAAAGCACCACCAGTCGTTATTAATCAAATAAAATCTCCCCCTCGTTTCGGCGATAAATTGAGAAGATAAGGCGGGAACACACGATTTCAGTTTAAAAAAAAAAATTTCCATCGTTTATTATGTTAGCGGCCGGATTATAGAGAAGAAAAAAAAGACCATCTGAAAGAATGACCACGATCTTATACATTATGATAATTTTATTAGATCCTTTATTTCAGCGTACTAAAAACCTACTTTCCAGCCAAGGCGTAATCAAAGAGAAAGGGAAACGCTTTAATAATAGAAAAAGAGACAAACAAAATACATTATAAAGAACGCCACGCGACCTTCGCTTTAATTTTATTACACGTGATTGCAGCTAAGGTTTCATTACGTACGCTAATCCATCATTATAAACAATTATTTGTTCGTACCTTCGTTTCTTTTTTCACTAATTGCATTTCACATGCCATTTATTTTCCGGGGAACGATGTGCACTCCTTTTATTCGAATATACATTTGCTCGGCGAAGTAAGCGTTTATTTATTTAAACGTCGGTAATTTGTACGATCGTAAAATGAAAATAATAATAAACGTAAATTATATTCAGATAAAATCGCGAGTGTACGATTATTATGTAAATATTAAATATTAAACCGTTTTAATTATTTCCACGAGTTCGCCGAAGCAAACTTAATTAATGCTTTGTCAATCAATAATACATTATAACGCCAACTTTGAGCAACTCTAATTAATTTATAACAATAACATTTCGAAGAACAACATTTCGCAACCGCGCGCCTACATATAACGCAATCGTCGCATAATAGTACAAGCACTCTCACTGTATACACCGAGGAAAAACTAATTAATATTTATCAGTTTAAAATGAACGCTGATAAAGCCGCAATCGAGTCCGAATAATGCCGCATAATCGGAAAAGCAGCTGGGGAACAAAAATAATTGATGCCAAAGCTCGCTCGGTGACTAAGCATCGTCGTCGCATATATAGAGCTCGCCTCGTAAATGAAGCCTAATAAAGCTTTCAAACAAGCTCAAACTTGCCTTCGCGGCTAAAAGCAAGGCTGTCGTCATTAACTTATACCTCTAAACAAAGGGACTTCTGAGCCGTCGGTCAAGTAGGAAACGATCGATACACATATATATACGCACACCTTCGCCGGCCGAATGCAAAAAAGGAGCATCACGAGCGCCACCTATAAATAGACCATCGCTCGAGCGTAATATTCTCCCACGTGTATGGCGTATACACTCGATAAAAGGAGTAAATAGAAGAAAACAGAGGAGGCGGGAGGGGAAAAAAGGAGGCACAGGAGGCGGTAAACAGGGTGTTAACCCCGTTGGAGTTCTCGCCGCGGCGATAACGAGCATTTAGCGCTCGCTTTCTCGAGATCCGAATGACCGATAGAGCTCTTCCTCCTCCATTCGCGATCCGCGCCTTCCGGATTTTTCGCGCGCGCCTCGAACTTATGACGCCACCTTTTCATTTGCATTCGCCTCTTATGCTGTACCAATCTTATCTTGATGACGATTCATCATCCTTCCGTCTTTTCTGTGCCCCTTTCCACTGGGCCGGTCCGCAGTCCTCGTTCAACATTAATTCCTCCTTCACTGCACCGGACAGTCTCGAGAAGAGTTGATAAAAGTTGACGTCTCGGTGCCAGTTAGTAGAAAAAATTCTTGTAATTGTGCCACTTTCCGAAGGGTGTACCCCTTCTTTTTAAAGGATGTACGATTATTATAGTTATATATATTTTTTTCAAATATTTTTTACTAAAGTTATTAATAAGTGTGTAATTTGAGTTATGTACATGTATTCTTTAGTATAATTCAGTTTAATTTATAATTCAGTTTAATTAACTTTATTAAGCTCATTTTTTTTTAGCTTCTATAATGAAGATTTAATTAAAATTAGATCGCTTTATGGATGGAATTTCCGTCATTTCACAAAGTTAATTTAATCAGTAGTAAAACTTAGAGTGTTTCAAATTTAATTTGCTTAACTATGCTACATTTTAAAACGTATAATTTAATTTGCTCTTACGAACTAATTTTATCTAGGTTTAATCATTTAAAATTTTTCATTTTTTTTTGTTTTTTTTGAAAAGTTAAAATTAACGAGTAATGAAATCCGCTCAATTGCATTTAGATATTTCAACGGCGGAGTTCTTCGTACTCTTGATAAGTTGGATATATTTCTGAGCGATTCTTCAGTAATAATTTATTAAGAAATCCCAACTGGTCAAATTAGCTCTATGCAAATCGAGTGCGCAATAAGAAGCTAAATTACGTCGTCGAGTGTATAAAAAAGCATCAATAACGGTAAGAGGTTAAAGCCGACGTGACGGGCACTATTATATGTTTCGCGGGACGAAGAGAGGCTCGAAGAAGAGAGACGAGAATTAATGCGTCGTTATCGAAATGACGGCCATTTTCCGTATTAAGTGTCAAATCGATAATAATTTGTTATAAATGCGATAAAGCCCCGGCGAAGTTTACTTTGCGGGCTGCGCGGCCATTTTGAAAATTCATTTGATTTACATTTATGTATTGCACGCGATGAATAATTTATGGACTTGCGCGAAACTTTATTGATTGCCAAGGGGACGGCGGGAGGAGGGGGGTAGAGTTTCCGTTGGAAAATTATGTTTTCAGTTTAACTGTATTTTAACTTTCATAATTAAATGATACTTTATTTGTCCTTCGCCGATGCGAAATTGTATAGTATACCCGCGCGAATTGCTCGCCCGGCGAAAATTAACTGTCTCTCTTCCGGCTTTAGTTTCGCTCGTGACTTTTAAAAGTCGAGTCCGCTTTTTTTTTTTCAATCAGCTAAAAGTATGTTTGAAAAAAATTATCATGGCCGTTTCCACTCTCTCCCACCCTCTCTTTCTGGTCTCTACTTTATGTTACGACGTCGTCCTCCTCGTTTTAGTAGGTCGCAACTTGCCTGGTGTATTTTTAACGAGATCAATATTTCCAATATCCATTATAACGAATGTCTATTAGAACGCCGCTATATTTAATCAGAAAGTTTCTTATTTTAGCTGAATAGTAAGTAACGCCACGAGAGCAACAGTGTATTCCTTTCTGTGCCATCGAGCTAATTCCACTCTCGGATCTGCCTTGAACGCAAAAATTTTCCACGTGATAAGAGATTAACGATTAGAGCCCTCGAAAAGTCGAGCAATCAAGCTATTTTTACCATAACACGCGCCACGCGATCTCGTAATAACGAAACTGACGCGAATTGTGAGGCGCGTTAATGAGCCGCCCTGGAAAACACTTGTGCATACCTGCATTTTTTTTTTCTGCGTCCATCGAAGTACCTATACTCTCCCATTGGTTTCCCGCAAAAGCAGCGTCTTACTCACGCGGCGGAAATAGTGCGCGCTCGAAATTATAAACCGAAGGTTATTATACGCTTTCGAGGCGCGCGCACTTGCTCGTCACCCCCTCTTCTCCTCTCCTTGCTTAAATACTCCGATAAAGTACATACGGGCCCATTAATGGTATTAGCTCCGTAATGGAAAAGGAAAGAGGAGAATCTTTTCATATTACGTCGACGGTCGGGGAATTCGATTTCCCGAATTATCCAGCTTTAGCCTTCCCCCTGTCCATTCCGCATCTTGAATGCGAGTTTCGATCCGGATGGAGTGCTGTATTTGCCAGAAACTCATCTTTTGCGCAAAATTGCCGCCGAGGACGTTGCACTTCTCTTCCACTGCCATTATTTCGCCGGCTCTATCTATCTATCTCTCTCTCTCTCTCTTTCTGTCTCTTCTCTTTTATTTCTCGTCGAGCGTAGATTGTCACGTAAAAAGTCCATTAGTTATTGACTTTTTGACAGTTGTACAATACCATTTTTTTTTACTACCCTTCACACGCTCGCTCTGCTCGTCCCTCCTCTTCTCTCGCTTGTAATTGACTAGTCTCGTCAGTTTAAGCTAACGAATCTTCTTTATCGATAAAAAGTGACAAGAAGAACTATATTTTCCATCGTGATAAAAGATAAAAAAAGAAAGAAATCGAATGAAAAAGGATTTCATTGGATCGTTGCTCCCATCCGAATTCGAGACATACCGCACGAGCTGTTTATTATTATTAGTATGGGTGGTACACGCGTAAAAGGAGAATTACAGCGTCATCCGCGCGAGTAACGATATTTTACGACATTAAACTGAGTTAATTAATGAACAGCGCATGTTATACTTTGCGTTAAAGCGACGTTGCAGATAAAGGAAAACTTGTTTCAAGCATCGTTAATGGCCCGGGCTAAAACAGTTATGATGTATGTCACTCTATCCTCCGCATCGCGGCGGCTGCTGTTTGCACGCGTCCACTCGTTTCGGTCAATTATTTTTCACCGGGCCCATTTTAGCCGGACTCCGAATTAACCTCTCAATTCACGCCGGCCGAAAAAAAAATAATCCAACCAGCTTTATATCCCAGCTGAGGTAACCTCGTCGTTAAATTCATGTATACTATAGGCTGATCTTTATTATAATTCCGTTTTTCTTGCAACGATACTATATATCACTTAATAAATGACGATTCGATTTAATAATTATTTTTATACTTACCCTACTTTTGATTACTGAAGCATATTCAAAATTAAAATCATTGCGATTAACCAGGTGTTCACGTCGGAATAAATTAAATTAAAAATATCTGCGAATTCACTTTTAGGCTCGTCATTTCTTTAAGAGAGGATATAAGTGTATACCACGATGAATTCCTAGTCCGTGGTAAGTGGAGCAAACGTAATTTCGAGCGAAAGAAAATCGACTCGATTTCCCGTCACAATCGCGCTTCTAACCTTCTTTCTCTGTCTTCTTCTCTCGACCGCTCGGTTACTTATGGACACCATTAGCGGCTCCGGGACTCTCGGGCTTTGTGCTCGATTTAACGCCTTTCATTGTCGCGAAAAAACGACGTCTCATTATTTTCTAAGCAAATCGAAAGTAAAAGCTGCGTCGGTCGACGGAGTAAACCCGAGCGCGTGAAAGCGGCCTTTAAGCTCGTCCGCGCACATAATGCCGCGGTCATTTCGAATTCGCGTCACGAGACTTAAGTTATGAGCTCGCGACTTTTTCTCCCAACGCGGAGTAATTGATTTCGCCGATACGAGCGACGCTGTTTATTTATGGATAGGGAAACCGCCCGCCGTCTATGGAGATACCCCTCATTGCCTCGTCAACTTCATCCGAGATATGTGTGTATAGTGCTCCTATCCCCGATGTTTTTTTTTTTTTTTCGAAAAAGTGCGCTTTTAATTTTTTTCGAAGAAAAAGAATTGTTATTCTGTTATTACTATCTGTTATTGCTCGAGTATTAGTCTATTTATATACACCCGAAACGATTATCTGTACATTTTTTCGTTAGATAAAGCTGTTTTTAAAATGTTTCGCAACTTTTAATAAAGTTTTCTTAATTATGTGGAGGAACGAGTATTTTTTTTTCTTTTTTTAATAAGAAATATTGCGCAACGTAGCCGAAGTGAGACTTAGATTAGATAAGACGTTAATAATAAATTTAGACTTTCTAAAGATAAAAAAAAAAATCGACAGCATTCAAAGTATTTCTTAACACACTGAAATGCTTTTTTATGAATATGTCACGCAGATATCGATAGAAAGTCGACATAAATACGGCGTATCAAAACTTTTATTACGACCGAATCTATATATTTCCATGTATCTCGCTATACGTGGGCAGCATTGCTGAAGTCTCGAAGCGAAGGAGGATTAGATTAGACGAAATTTTATTCACAAAATAAGCTCTCGCCAGGCCGAATTCATTCAACGGAAATACGGAATAAAGGGGTCCGATATAAAAAAAAAAAAAAAAAACACATGAACGTGGAATTTAATTTTCTTCTCTCTTTACAGCAGCAAATAAAAGGCTGGAAATAAAAATTTTAATACACTGTCTCTTTCTCTCTTTTGTTCGTAAAATTAATGGAAATGGCAGTAGAGTGACTTGTACGTAATTGTTTTCGGAATAATAAACTAGTTAATACCACGGGGGACTTAATAAGCCATACTCGTTTTATACATTTAATTTTTCTTTTTTTCTTTTTTCCTTTCATTGTTTCAAAATGAAACTTGCGAGAAAATTACATTCCTTTAAAATTATTTGCAGCCGAAGAGACAAAGGGAAAAAAAGTACAAGGAGTATTCTTCTCGCGCGCAGAACGAAACAAAACCTATTTTAAGAACAATATAAAATATATTACAAACGAATTAATCTTATATTGTGTACTTAAGTAGATTATACGACGGTATAAATAGACGGCGGGTGTGTAACAAAAATGGAAAGAGGATTACATCGAAAACGAAATGAGAGAGACATACAGACAGAGAAGGAGAAGGATAAAGGATTTGCCCACACACACACATATATACACACACTAACAAATCCTTTATTACCCGTGACTGTACACTCCGGTGAATATAATGAACACTCTAAAAGTATATTCAATAACGAAACGCAGACTGAGTCTCGAGGTATGTCAGATACGTTTAACAAGAAAATACTGGAACGAACGGCGTTTCCCAAGTATACGCTGCCATGGCGTCCTCGATTCATTATTGCTCTTCTCTTTCGCTCTCTTCACCTTCCCTCGCTGCTCGCCGCCGACGGAATTGAGAAAAATGAACGACATATTAGAAAATTGCGTACCGCGCGCCATCGCGATGAATCAGAGAAGATGAGAGACGGAGAGTGAAGCGAACGCCCACACGTACATATATATTATATTTGTGTGTATATATAGGAGGATTGTCCGGTTTCGTATACTTTCATTGAAAGTATCCCGATGACGTTTATACTGTGCGAATCGTGCGGGCGATTCGACGCCGTACGTTCATGTATATATCACTTAACTGACTGAAGTTTGATTTTTCATGCCGATATACCAGAAAGCCAGACGCATTAAAAATGATTGCTGCGGAGCGGTTGAATTGCCTCTAAGTTGCTTAATCACCTTTGCTTGTAAATAATGACGAATAATTTGGTTTTGAAGCGAGCAATCACGGCTCGCTCGTAAAGTCATTCCTTCTTTCTTCCAACCTTTTTTTTTCTTTCCCTCGTCGAGGAGAGGCAAAAATGGTTCTCCTCCATTCATTAAATCAGGTTAATTCGAGTAATGTGCGCGCAGCCAAACAAATCGTAATAAAACGCTTAACGGCTCTCTCTCTCTCTCTCTCTTTCTCTCTCGGTGGGGCGAAATCGCAGGAGCAGCAAGCGACCCCCCCTCCCCTTACCTCTACATCGTCGCTTGCACGCGAACTCGAAGAATCAATACGGCTTTTGCAAGTTACACTTCCTCCCTCGTGCGCAAATACGTACACGGTGAATAAACCTCTCGAAAAATAAAGAAGACACGGGGAAAGGAAAAGATAAATCGATTCGATTTGCCCGCCCCCTTTTTTTTTCACTTCCGCTGCTTCGTAGACGGCTGCACTCTTTCTTCCCCTTTTTCCTGTTATCGTTCGCGAACAAAAAAAAAAAAAGAAGAGAGAAAAAAAAGAGAGTAAATAATGTAGAGTAATATCTCGCTCGAGATGTAATTGTTGCGGAAGTGAGGCAATATAAAGGGCGACAAATAAATTACTTTCAATTAGAAATGTGCAGTAAGCGTCGCATTTAACGAGAAAAATAATAAGGGCGAGTAGATGTTATCTTTTTAAGGGGAATCTGAACGCGGCCGTAAGTGTCACGAGCACGTCACATTTTTAACGGTCTCGCGACAGTCACAGCGCGTCACCGGCTCTCTTTCTATTCTAACCCTCGGCTCACCCTCCCCCACTCCTCCGCCCCTTCCCCGTTCGCCGCGAGAATTCATTTCGTCCGGACAAACGAGTCTTGTATACACACATACACGGCTTTGGTCTCTCTTTATGTCCATCGACCGGCCCACGTACGAGATTAAAAACACACAGAGAGCAAATTGCGTACAAATGGAGGTGGGGAAAAAAGAGAGAGAGAGCCAAAGGAAAAAGAAAAGAAAAGGAGGGAGGGCAGCGCGAGGGGAGGGGGCGAATATGTCAGCCCTTTTGTGCCCACGGAATTGTTACTTAATTTTTACCAGCTAGAGAATGAGAGGGAGGACGAGAAAAAAGTCGAGTTTACCTTTGTCGCGCGTGGGTTGCCTTTTAAGTGAAAATCCCTGCATCGCGCGGATGTATCGTCGAGTCGGCCCCGCTGAAATAGTAAAATAGAATGGCGTTTGCATTCCTCTCCCGCTTCATTTGCGTCCGCCCGGATATTTCCTTCTCCGTTGCCTTCATACCCTCTTTTTTTTTCACTGGCCGCGAAACTGAGTTTTTCAAAATATACCCGTAAAATCATCGACAATTCAATTGATATCCCCTCCCCCCTGTATTTTTGCAGACTTCTTTTTTTTTTGCCTTGCCGTGGTCCACTATTGCTCGAAAAAACAAACATGCCGTCGGTAGTCGGGTGTTTTGATTGCGAAATAAAAGTTGCACATATATAAAACAGCTTACAAATTGTTTTTGAATAATTGTTTTTATTTAATATACCTTGGTGAAGGTTTCGTAAATTTTTGTTCGTTTTTTTTTTTTTTTTTTTTTGTTCAAAATTGAATGCATTTACAGGGACGTGCTCAGTTCGTTTTGCAAACGAACTCGTGAAAAACAATAATTGCGCTGAAAGGCATTTTTTTTTTTTTTATTTTCCGTTAATTTTATTATTTCAAATATTAACATAACCTGTTTTTTGTTCTCTTTTCGTTTCATAAATCAATATCAAAACAGTACGTTATAAACAAAATGTTCCTTCGTTTCGAAATGTATACATTTACATACTCGAGAAAGTAACCTAATTTCGTCTACTCAAACATGTTTCAACGTCTCTGAAAAAACAAACCAGCTTAGCGTTCGGCTTTCGTCGCTTAAAAAAGTAAGACGTCTTGTGTCCAAAAACTTTAAGTTACAAGATAATCTTCTTTTTTTGTTCACGTGCTAAAAATAAAGTTTATCTTATACACATAGTCCGAGCGCAAATTTTGCCTTTATCGTGTGAAAAAAAGAGAACATATGTACCTCGTAACTTAAGGAGTTAAAAAGAGAAGACGAGGGTGTACTACTTGTCCACTTTTTCGAAAAATCCGAAAATGCATCTGGCGCCGTTTTTCAGCGACCCAAGTGTTTGCCCTGCGTTGCGTTTGCTTAATATAATCGCAGTTGTGCACTCGCGGCACGAATAAGTCGTTACGTCATCGTCCGCAAAAAATGAATGCGAGAAAGTTTGGGTGAAATGTGAACAATTGATGTGCCTATATATACTATTTTTCGTAATATTTTTTTTAATTTTTATTTAGTAAAAGTAAACTTTTCTCAAAGATTTTTTCTCTACTTGCACATTGCTGTAGTACTTTTTTTTTTCTCTCAGTAAATAAGCTCGATATTATAAAACTCGTTACACAAAGTAAATTTACGAAGATATCGAACGAGGCGCGTGGAATTTTCCCACTTATAATACAAAGTTTCATTGAACATCAAAGTGAATTATAATTTATGCTATTACATAATCGGAGTACAATTCAGTAGCACACAATCCAAAGTAGACTATCAAAACACAAATAAAAAAATTAAAAAGAGAAAGACACTCGAGTGTTTACTTGAACTAGTTGAGAGAAGAACGTAGATGCATACATAGTACATGTGTTAAGAATAAACTATAGTATACCCAGCTGTACACACACAGTCGAGCCCGTTAACGTTGCACAATCTTCATAAAAAATTCCTAGTTTCCTTTTTTCCCGGATTCCTTTTTTCCTCTTGCATTTACTTCTTTTTTTTTTTGTTGTTGCGGGTTCTTTTAAAATTTTCTAATAAAGTGGAAGAGTACGAGAGAGGGAACGAGTGAAAAGTGTTTTAATATTGCTTCAAAAAAGCGGATAAAACGAAAAACTTTAATTTATCTGAAAGCTTCCCTTCCCCCTGTGCACGAGAGAACGAGAAAGAGAGGAAAAATATGATCTGTTTTTATCTCCGGTGCAATTTTCATGGCAATATACGAAATTAAATGAAATCTGCAGAGAAAATATTGCATTTGTGTAGACATCGATGTTTCCTGCTAAGTGCACACATTTTCCCTGGAAAAATAATGAAGTGCTAAAATAAAAAAAAAAGATACCCGAAATCGATGTAGAAAAGAAACGAGAGACGAGGGCAGAACAAATACGAATTAGCAGTTTAAACACATAGTCCATAAAGCGATCGAATAAAACAAACGAGCAAAGAAGATGATATTTTATTGCAATCTGCCATCTACATTTTACACTTTTTCTCGTCAGCCTTACCTTTTCATCTCTTAATAAGATTTTCTATCTTTCTATGGGAATAACACACAAAGCAAATATTAATTTTCCCCTAAATTTAATTTCCGACCTTTCAACCTTAAATAAATGCCCGAAAATGATTATTGAACCTATCCTCAACTAATTCCATGTTCTCTTACGTAAGCCGAGACAGACAGTAAATGGTCGCTTCTTCGAAACGTGCATTACATAAATTAATACGTAAGTGAGATTTGAAGAAATATTATTACAGAGCTGTCACGTTAATTGCGATCCGCCGAGGAACAAGGGGGAGAGTAATTGAATTAATGAAATCATAAATTACAGCCTGCTAAAAATAGTTCATCGTACGTCTTTTCTTTGTCTTAAGAACCGGTACTTAGCCGTGATCCAGCGCTTAGATTAACGAGCCGCAATTACATCTCGAAAAATTTCGATGAAAATTATACTCGCGCGCACGACGCTGAATATCCCACACCAACTGTATGTGTATATGCGGGGGGGTATGTTGAAATTTTACCTCTTTAGAAATTTTCCAATTAATGGAATGTCTGCTGCATGTCCGGTAGCTTCGCGCCTCAATTGCCTTTCCTCTTATACAGTCGGACCTCCGTAATTTTAATTTAAATTTATGCGCTCGCGCATCGCAATTTATCATCGGTCGCGATGTTGCACAAATATAGGTGCAGGTCTCCGGGATGCCTTACGACCATAGAAATCCAGGCGCACTCATATACAAAGCTGGCGAAAAAATCACTTCTCCCCCCCTCTCCCTCTGTTACTCCGACCTCGCAGTCATATATATTGCGGGCAATTTTAATATTATTAATAGAATGTATCGTGTTCCACGAGTGTATTTGCCTTATACACGGTGAAAGCGCACAAATCCACGGAATATAATACATTCGCCGCAGAATGGAATATCGCGGCGGTATATTAAAATCCTGGCTACATTGTTAGGCCCGCGCCGGTGTCGGCCCGCGTAAAAATATGAACTATTGTCAATATATCGCGGAGTAATTGCGGATTGTTATCGCCAATACATTGCAAATAT
>JAWWEN010000048.1:7332992-7367213 GCA_035582955.1 Sycophila texana | reverse complement strand
GGCCAGGAGTGAGGGAGGAGGGCAAAGTGTACCCAACATGTTCGACACCGCAGGAATGCATCGAATTCATCCTCTCTATATCCCCGCCTTCCTGGCCGTGTAGCTCGCTCACTTTCGCGACTGCTGCACGGGTTCCTATCGACATTACGCGCTTCGTATAGCTCGCAACCCGTGCGGAAATAATCCGGGGAATCCCCCGGTGCATATCTAAGCAGCGCACGGATTCCCGCGCCAGCTTCCACGCACACATTGTTTTCCGTTTCTCTGTGTCTCTCTCTCTCTCTCTTCTCTCTCTGCCTTCTCTCTGTATACTCTCAGCTCTTTACTCTCTCCTCTCTCGTATCCGTCGACATTCGGAGCGATCAATTTTCCGATGCCTTTTTTGCGGAGTCTCGTGGAGGATGGATTTTGCAGAGAATCGAAAAGCTGATTTCACTTCCTCGAATGGAGGTGCGCGCAATCGCAGGAGGAAAATCAACTCTTGGGTGTATATAAGCGGAGGGTCAATGATTCGAAGTGCAAGGAGCGCTTGTTAGAGAGGCCAATAAAGATCGGCGTTGCAGGAAGTTTATTGTGTTTTCGAGCTCCAGCGTCGTAGGATAATTTAAAAAGGACAGATGAAATTTTCATGAAACTTCAAGTGACACTTTACGCTCACCATCGGAGTAATTTCATCAGAGTTATAGTCAATAAGACAGTGTTCTAGGCTAGTGGAGAGTTGAAAGTTAGATATTCTGGGTCATTTATTATGTGAACAGGTGGTGAAAGTCATTTCGAAGCTCTAGAGCCTTCAGAGTGCGCGCCTTAGATCTTTATTGGAATATCTTTTAAGCCACATTATAATTTAAGCTTTATTATCGACTGTCCTCTCTAGGCGTTTCCTCTCCCCCCACTCTGTGTGCGCATAAATATATATGTACGCGCGCGCGCGCGCGTATCGTTTTTTCTCGCTATAATTTAACACGATGATTATTAAAACGTCGGATTTAATAATTTTGTAGTTTCCTTTCACTTCTAAAATATGATCTTATTATTCATCTATACGTTTAATTAATCTTAATTGCCTGCTCACACGTAATCATTATCTCGGCAATAAATCAGAGTAACGAGTTTGCATAACTCTTTTTATTGCGCTCCGCATCAAATTGATACGTCAATATTTCAACGTTTCGAAAATGATCGAGCGAGCCTTTTTTAAAAGCTCCACAAACGCTCCCCTTTTCCCCCCATCCCGATGCAAAGCGTGTAACATCTCTCGAATCTTTATAGTTTTCATTACGCAAACGGGTACTGTTACGGCGCGAACAATGAAGATTCTCCTAAGTAATTGTTCAAAAAGAAAGAAAGAAGAAGAAGGAGAGGAACTCGAGACACTCGCAATCGTCGTTTTCGCGATATTTCAAGAGTTGCCGAGCTCTCAGCGAGACGATCGATAGTCGTGCGAAGCTCGCATTCGCCCGTAAAATGATACTTTCATTTAGGTTATAGTTCGAGCGAGAGGTGTAATTTTGACTTCATTACTCGCTTGTTTCTGTTCCGTAAAAGCACAGCAGTTTACGCTCCATTGTTGTTGGAACTCGTGAAAAAGTATTACGTTAACGGTGGCTCCGTTCTTCCCCCGGCCCCCCCCCCCCCCCTCATCCTTTATATCGCCGCAAACTTTTTTTCCGTCATTGAAACGAGGCAGTTTTAAATTAGATGGAACTATTGCGCGATTGCGTTTTCGCTGCAACGATTTTCAAAAGGTCGAATTTGTTTTTGTACACCGTCGTAAACAAAAAAAAAAAAAAGGAAACAGGAGCAAACTTTGGGCGCTCGGGCGTCGTCGCGCAGTTCGAGTGATAAGCATCGCTTCCCTCCCCCTGTAATTTATGTATATAAGTTGCGCCAAGTATGAAGCCTAGGCGTGTGTATATTATACGAGCACTTTTGTCATTATCAAATTTTCAACAGTCACAGTAAAGTGTTGCTCGGCCTTAATTGAATTCACTCGCGGATGACATTGACATGACGTGCCGTTAATTAAGTTGAGACTGAAGTCTGAGGATTAACTTGTAAGATAAATCATATTATGCTATTTTCGCTAAACCCAATTAAAAGCGAAAATCGAAGCGACCCGTGGATACTGGCGAATCGCTACCGGCGATGACGAAGAAAAAAAAATGTACAAGCGAAGTCAGAAAATCCGGACTAGTCAATATCTTTCTTTTGTTTTATTATTTTTCTTTTTTTTTTTTTTTAATTTTTGAAAGAAAGAAAACAATGTCGTTATTCAGCAGATTGAAATGAGGAGGCAAGCGGCGCGGTGCAAAAAAGCGTACATACAGAAATGCACATAAATACACACTCACACATAGTCGATAAAGCGCGCGGTGGAGAGGCTGCCTTTTATCCCGGCTGACAGCCCATAGTATTTCATTATGCTGCATTATTTAAGTTCTAATTTTAACAAAGCTAATGGAAGTGCAAATTGTAATTGAATGACGTTTTTAATTGACAGTGTTACTGCAAATGTATTCATGCGAGCTCACGCGAGCTCGCGGTCCAGAGTAATTATTTATTAAATTATTATCATTTTGAGGCCGTAATTAGCAATTTAAATGTGCTTGCCCGGCAATTTGATTTGATGCATTGTAAAGGTAAATTCAGAAAACTTCCGAGTTTCACGTGCTCGCAATTGCCATTTAATTATTGGCTATATCCCCGGCTAATAGATGTAACACAACGATATGATTTAAAATTTTGTATTTCAAAATGGACATTACGCCGATCCGACGATTTAACGGCCGACAGCTGAACTCTATTTTGAGCGAGTTGAGCTTTACGAGCTGATAAGCGTGAAAAACGTCGGCTCAATGCGAAAAGTCGCTGGAAATGGGGGAGACACGCAGAGACGGCGAAGTATTGAAAATCAGGCTAAACCATTTCGAAATAATGCGAAAACGCTATACTTTTGCCGCGCATACTGGAAAAATCGGTCACATTTTAATCGCGAAAAATGGATATCTACACAGAGAGAAATTTTATAGCAAAAATGTGATAAATCTAGCAAAAATTACAATACTGACTTGTAAATGGTTCACAGACTCACCAAATGAAAAAAGTTACCAGACTGGCGAGCAAAAATTACTGGACCTTTACTAATTTTTGCTATACAGTATTTTAATTTTAACTATACGTATTGTAATTTTTTCTAAAAAATTTTTTCTCCGTGTATAACGTAACTGCCGTAGTGCGAGAGGCGAGAGCACTCGAAATGTCTTGGAATCGATTTTTAACGGAGATACAGTGCGAGTTTAAGAAATTTTCGGTTTTTATTTTTTAAATAAAAATTATTTCATTTTTTAATTTAAGAAAAATCAGTATATTTCATGTACCTTTTTTTCTTTTGTTATTGCGAATAAAAGAGTAGAATTTTTTTTTTTTATTTTTTAGTTTTCAGTCAGTGCATACATCTTTTAGATTAATCGGTAAAACTCTGGCGAATACGAAAGCAAGAAAAACGAATACAGGAAACAATTTGGTCTTACTTTCGCGTAAGTCGTATCTATCGCAGAGTCGCACTCATTAACTTGTACACTGTTATTAAAGATCCAATGTAGATTTAATCTGCAATAAGTGATATTATCTGCTCTGAAAGCACTTTCGAGATTTTTTTTTAGAAAATTTCCCTTATCTTGATTAATCACTCGGATCCTTTTCTCCATATTCATGAATCGATGCTTAAGTAATCGTAAAAACTTGCTGTTTTCCCTACATTTGCATCGAAGCAGCTCGCTTGTTAATTGCTGTAATAAATAATTTTAAAAAAATCAAGAAAAAAATAAATGAGACAAACACTTCCTCTACGCTTGTATTCCGTTTCGCATCGATCAAATTCACGTCGGACCCTCCGCGCGGATATACCGGAGTCGGCAAAAAAGAGGAGCAAGGCGGAAGCGATCCCTATCTTCGCCATGACTTGTGCCGCGTTACCGACTCGCGTATGCGAAACCCATGCCTTCGTATATATATCCTCCTTTAAGGAGTCATTCAAAACCGCATCGGCGCCCCGTAAGGTATTGCGCGATCGCGTCAGGCTCCGTTGTCTTACGAAAAGGCGGAATTGGAGCATGGCGAGAACGCGTTCCGCAACGGAGGAGGCGATATCGACGCGAGAAAAAGTAAGCGCGATGCACAATGCGCCCATGCTGAACTCCCTCGAAAATATTCCTATGGCGATTAATAACGCGGCATTGAATTTTTACGCCGGCGACGGGAAATCGAACGATCAAACGCGTAATATACTACACCGACGAATTTTTTTTTTTATTCGCCCCACCAGGCAGTGCCGGGGTAATTTAAATTTGAATGCAGTTACAGGCAGCGGGTGGAGTCGGAATGATAATTAAAGATATTTTATAAAACGTGCGCGGGGGTGGGAAAAAATTTTTAATTAAAAATGAAAATACGATTGTAATTAAAAAATATTTCAATTGCGGATCGCTCGCCGAGAGCATCCAAGTTTTTCAATATGTAATAATAGCCGTTTCACGCTCGATCGATAGGATAGAAACATTTTTAATTAAATACATATTTGTTTTTTAATATGGAATTTTTCGTTTGTTTTTTTTTTTTTAATCAACTTTTAGTATTTTAACCTGACGTAAAATTTTTCCAATACTCGCATCGATTATTATTGCAGCATAACATTCCTCCGAGTGTATCCCCTTTTCTTTTTTCATTTGTTTATACCGTGCGAAGTCATCGTCCGGAGATGACAAGACGAGAAAAAATGTCGATGATGAAATTTTGAAATGGGCTACTATATTCGACTTTGAAATTCTGGAATATCTTCCATGTAATGAAAAAATCCATCAAACTCGCTGCTCTACAGCGGGGGTAGGGGGAGGGGTGGGCTCGACAAATATTCCAAAACTCATTTCGTAAGAGGCGCTCGTAGCTGCCTAAGGAAATGCAGGTTTATTGGTCGTTGTATATTTTTTTTATTATCTGGAGAAACAGCTGTACACACGCAACATCTGAATTCACGTTCCCCGGTGTTGACTCTTTCTTTGCTCGTTTCTTAGGCCCTCGCTAATGTTTGCCCCTAAGCGCCTTTTTATACTTTCAAAGGAAGGGAAAAGCGAAATAAAAGGAGAGAGCGAAACAAAAAGTCCATTCAACAAGAAGCGCTGTCCGCGCAGCTTGTATGTAGGACTTTTTTTGTGTCGCGCTAAAAAGTATGTTGAGTACATTGAATTGTGCACATAAGCGCATTTCAAAGCAATCGATTTTTTTAATGTTAATAAACATTTTTAGTATTACGTTTAAAAATAAAATAGACAGAGAAATATAGAGTATTAAGTAACTGTTTTTAGGAGACCAAAGTTCGTAATATTGATTATAACGTTAAGTTTATTAATGTTTATATTAAAAAAACAATTGTTAATAATAGAATTCGAAATAGTTGACGCGACTAATTTTTATAGCAGTAGCAAGAGTAACGGGTCGCTGTTTGCTCAAACTTTGAAAGAGAACAGTTAGGCTTAGAAAAACATGCAGGAACAAGGAACGAGTCTCGTCTTTTAACACTTTGGTAATTGAAGCCAGTATGCACGTCTAGTTTGCGTAACGGTGCGATTGTGTCGAAAACCAGAAATGGACGTACAGACACCTTGATCCGTGTGTGCATGCATGTATGTGTGTATGTATACGTTTCGCTCCCAAGCGCGTAATTTATGCTTTTCAGAATCTTTGATTCTCTCTCCAGCTCCTAGGCGTATCTCAAGCGCATTACAATGGCATTAATATTAATCAAATAGAGGAAGAAAGGAAAAAGCATTTTTCTCGTCGGGTATCCCGTGTGCTCCAACGATTCTTTTTTTTTTTTGTTTTTTTTTTGGAGCAAAAGCGCGTTCTCCGATTTCTTTGAAATTAATGCCATCGGATACGCGATCGCTACAACTCGCGGAAATTAAAAATACGATCGTGAAAGCGTATTTGCTCGCGTTTCGAGATTTTATTACTGCATAATATTCCTTTTATGTGCTTTCCCCGCGTTTTCGATCGACCTGTGTTTATTCTAAATCGTCCCCTGCTGCCGCGTCACTTCCAACGAAGGATCAAAATACTCTGATCGTGTCGAGATAAAAAAAAAACATACAAGGTTAAATAAATAAATAAAAAAATTGATCGCCGTTTGATCAGCCATTAAGATATCGATAAGAGCAAATTCCATTAGAGCGCTGTCTTGTCGCGTTTGATCGATGGACAGTCGAAGGCTAATTCGCGCCGAGGTTAATTAATTTATTCTCGTCTCGCGCTGGCAACATCGTCCGGCGAATTGATATTTGACGAAACAACGCTCACTCCCGGGTTCAGTCCTCCCGATCGCTTTCCTTCGCGAGTACATACACACATCGATCCGGTTACGATGGCATTTTCATTTTCTTTTATTTTTCACTCTCGCGCTTACTCCTTTCTTTTACCTTCTAGTACTTCTCCTCTCGGCTGCTTTTCTCGTATTACAGGCAACGACTTGTATCGATTTGCACCTGCGCAGCCCATTCCGCTTCCTCCTTCAGCGCATCGCTCGATAAGGAATTTCGGTGATTCCCCAGATTTTACGGTTAGATTACGCTCGCGTATTAATGCATCTGGTAAATTGAATGGATAAATTTTTACTCGACCCCCTACCCCTTTATTTTTTGCCGTACTTTACATTTTATTTACATCGGGACAATAGGTTTTGTTGTTACCAACGAGCGAAACGCGTATATATGTAGATTCGGGACCAAATAATGCTGTATACATATTAATGTAGATACACGGAGTAAGATAAGCGCGCAGTTGTCGCGCGGCGCTCTTCCCCAAATTCTTTCATACGAAATTACAGTCATCAATATAAAGTTGCGCTTTCGATCAAACGAGACCTCGGAAAAATTGATTTCATTCGGGGGAAACGAATCTCGCGATATAAACGCCTCGATTAGCGGATTGACGTTTTAACCAAAGTAAATACACATTTTATAATATATCCCCCTTTGCACTGAGTGCTTGAATGATTGCACTAATTTGCAGGCCCGCAATTATCTTCGTTTATTACACGGCGATGTGTAAGTATACGCCTTTCGCACGCACCGACGCGGCACTGCCCCGCAAGGAGTATCCACCGAATTAATTAGCTCCGCTGGACGAAGCGTAAACGACAAGAAGGAAAGTGAATTGACGTCACAATAAGTTGATTCGTGACTGGTGGCTAATAAACAAATGATACATTAATCTTAAATAATTTTCTAAGATAACAAAAATGTTCATTCTTTTATCATCCATAAACGATTTTTTATCTTAAAAATATCAAGAAGTGCAAATTATGGATTAACGTATCTTTTTTTGTTTTTTTGTTTATTTTGCTGTCCCTTTTTATTTAATATGATCGACTAATGAGAAAAGTAGATGCAGTGAATAAAATGGAGCCCGTTTGATTCTGTTGCAGAGAAGCGAGAACCTCGACCTTTCCCTGAACGTGCCGCAACACCACCAGTCGTCGTACCACCACCATCACCACCACGACGGCTACAGCATGGCTGAACAGGTAACACATACTTAAATCTTTCTCTTTCCACTTACACTCATTCTTATTCCCCTTTTGTTGCTCTCGTTCTGCTGCACTTTTTTCCGGCTTTGCTTTCCGTAACGAGCAAAGTACTGAAATTAACGAAGGGATAATAACAGCTGTTGCTTAATTATTTACTAGAGCAATTCTAGATTTTTGCCTTCTCTCTCCTCTCCCCTTCTTCATTTCTCATTGCCGGCAATTTTTCCCTCCACGGTCCTTATTTGCCTCCGCGGGACTCGAACTTAATTGTACATTGCCTGCATTTAAACGTAGTTGCACTTGCGTAAAATACAAGTGTCCAACGTTTTACATCTTAAGTAAGTATATTATCCACTAATAAATAAATTTACTTTGTTTAAATATTTTCTTATTTTTTTTTAAATCACACGTTCTATTCAATTAAACAGCGGATACAACTGTAGTATATCTCAATTCAGAGGTACTGAAAGGCACGATATATTTTACGATTCAGCTGTGAATTAAAAAGTATGAAGAGTGCATGTCCAGATCGTATGGTATAATGTGCATAAAAGTCAAAAAAAAATGTGGGGGGCTCTGTTAAACTTTTATTAAAACTCGACGGCGTAAAAATTTTAGCTAAAAACTCCGAGAATGTTTGATTAAGCCGTAAACTTTTTAACCGATGTTCATATAAAATCGTGCTTTGCTTTTTAAATTTTATCCCGCGTCATATTTTAAAATTGAACCGTCCTTCTCATCAGGGCTCCCAGGAGCAAGGAATTTTTTAATTGAAACGCGCGTTAAAAATCTTGACAGGTGTAACGCGTTATCCTTTTTATTTTCGCAAAATCATCGAACGTAATTCGCCGGCTTGTAAGAAAAATGAAAAAATTTTGCTTTTTCTAGCTCCGTCCTTCCCCTTCTTCTTTTTATCACCGCGAGTAACAAGAACTGGCAAAGAACAAAGTACGGCGCGAAAGAAAAGAAGTAACGATCTCTGGCTGTCTTCTTGATGTTTTCAAAACAAGTTTCATTTCATATTTTATTCATGGATCCTCGGGAACCACAAGGTAGTGTAACTACTGAATGAATCACAAGTCGAATGAAATCAATAATCATCAGCACCGTATTATTTGATTTTTGTCCCTTTCCTCCGAACAAAAATAACCCCGTGCACTCGGCAAACAAGTCATGATCGGGCTAATTAAGTCCTTTTTTACCATGACTCATCGTTACAATTATTCCAAAGCTTAAATTAACGAAATAGTTCAGCGTGAACCCGTCTTTTTTTCCTTTTTTGAAGTGAACGCCAAAAAAATCTTATAATTCATTAGTACCTTGCAACTAACTGTCGCAATAAAAGCACTGATTACTCGATAATACTTGAGACTGTATGCTCCGCGCGACGAGGAGAAAAGTGAAGGGCGAATTAATGACGCGCAATAATAAGACGCGCAGTGCATCGCGAGGTCGGTGTTTGAATGAATAAAAAAAGGGCCCGGCAGATTTACAGCCGCGCGACATTCCACCGTAAGATAAACAACGAGCAAAGCAATCGGAGCCGTTTTCATTTCGCTGCTAAATTAACGATCGCCCATTATTGCCGCTGCTCCTTAAATAGCCCTCTCTCCCCTCTACCGGGTTATTAAAAGTTATTTATAAATACCCTGTGTGTGCGTAACTCCGCGGCTTCTAATGGATAAGGAAAATCATCGTTCGGGGGTGAATAATAATGCAGCTCATTTTATTTCTACCCTCTATGTGTACCTCTAATAGTATATATGTATACTCGCTGTCGCCCATTGAAGCAGCCAACAAAGTCCTCATTTGCATCGGGACCATTAGCGTGAGTGCGCGTTTGCAATCTCTTTAAACTTTGAGATTTTATACGCCTCGAGCGATGGAAATTTAGTAGTTCATTTTACCTACCGCTGATGCTTTACTTTATTATAAGGCGAGATTGGATTGTACGTTTTATTTTTTTTTATTTTTATCTTCTTTCGCAGCTGGAGAAATGCTAGTTTCCATCGGTCGATAATTATAACGAATTGTTTATGTACTTTTACGAGGACATTGTCTTGCAGTATAACAGATGATTTAAAACGTCTATGGGTGTATTCCATTATTCATCCATTACACGGAGGCTCCTATTTCTATGCGTTTCTCGTCAATAAATCAAACTCGTATGATGCATGGACTGAAATAACAATAAGCTGTTTCATCATTACATTTATTTCTTATTCATTCAGCGGTGAAAATATTCGAATAAAATGAATTTCAAATGCATTTCGAAAGATGAACTTCCGTTGATTTATTTCGACTGCTCGGCTGAAAGTCTACAGGGAGAGTCTAAAATTACCCGCATTTTAAAGGATGTTTCATAAATGCGAGTTAATTTGACACGCGAAATTTAAAATTAACTTCAATTGTTATATCACCTCGATTTTCCTTCTCTGTTTTTCATTAATCTTTTTTTCTCAATTTGCGATTAAATTATGCGAACGTGACAGTGATTAATGAATAGGCGCGCACCGCTAATGATAATTGATCTCTTCTATTTATTAACATTAAATTCGATGACTTAAAATAGAAGCGGAAGATAAATTAATTGATTTATCGTCGAGTCACTCTCCTGAGACAAAAATAACCAACCGACAGAGGCACATTAATCAAGAACAATAAGAAGCAGATCGTGGCTAAATACACCGTCACGTACGCAAAAGAGAAAATATTTAAAAAAAACAACCAAAGAAAAAATCCTCGAGATCGTGCAAAAATTTACCGGGAAAATCTGAATATTAATAGGGAAATTGTAAATAAATTCCGCGATCCGCACAGTAGGATACTGTACAACGTCAGTACGGCCGAGGAACTCAAAGCGATAAGAATCGCGAATCAAAGTAACGACATTGAATCTTTCATGAAGCGAGCTTGTCACAAAGAGAAAAGAAGGTATACAGGGAGGAGGGAGAAAAAAAGTGAAGGAAAGGATCGCTGAAGCACGCGCGATATTCCCTCGGATCCTGAGAAAAGTTTCGTGTCAATTCTCGCGTTTATCGCGCCATCTTCTTATACCTTTCGGCTTTTTACGCCGTGGGCATCATGCGCGACGGAAAAATAAAAGCTACCACCTCCTCAAGATGGCATTTCGAATATATTTTATATGTTATTGTATGCCTGCATCTGTGGTGTGCCGCGCGCAGCTCAGGTGGATTCTAATGAAAGTGCACTCTCTAAATTTTATCCAGTGAAAATTGCATTCGCTTTAAAATAGTGCACACTTATCATTGTGAATTTTTACTGGTTCATTAATTTACAGTAATAATAATTGTGCAACTCTGTTAAAATTAGTGGAATGCAGTCCACTGGATAAAATTTAAAGAGCAAGTTTGCGCAATTGTTCCGAAAAAAAAACTAGAAGAGCGAGTGAAGTTTTTTCAGTTCAGGCCAAATAACGAAAGCATGCAGCATTTAAGCGTGCTCCAACAAAAAGTATAATTATTGCGATGTGAATCACAAGCGCGCTTTGGTGATTCAAAAGTACACCGCGGGGAGGAGAGGGTTACAGGACGGATAAATTGCAGCGCCATTATATGCACCGAAAAATTTTTGCCTCGATTCCGAGATTCCCTAAGCGAGCCTGCGCTCGGCTGAATAATTGCCTATTAACTTTCTATTCACTTTGCATTATCGCGCACTTGTAACATCTCGCGGCTCGTCGTGCAACGCGCTGTACATCACACGAGGTGCAATTGCCCTTTCGGCTCTTTTTCGTACTCTTGCCTCTCTCTTTATCTTTCTTTCTCGTGAGAGCAAAATAATATGCACGCAATAGGAACGACAGAAACGTGCGAGAGCCAAGAGCAAACTGAGAGAGAGAAAGAGAGAGAGATATGGTCTCCCCTCCCCAGCGGATGAGGAGGAGGCGAGGCGAGGGAAGGAGAAAAGGGAGAATCACTAGGCTCGATCAGTCAATGCAATCTAGGCGCTCGGTAATTGGCAATCTGCAATAAATAACTTCACGGGCTATAATTTTCAGTATTTTAACGATCGAACGAACAGCGGATTATCCCTCTCTCTCTTCATCTTTTTTCCCTGCCCCCATCGTGCATTATAGCCATGGCTTCTTTTTATTTTCCTACCCCCTTGCCCCCCTTCGTCGCCCTCCTCCACCCTTTTCTTTCTTGGCACTTTGCATTTTTCATTGCCCCTCGTAAACTCTGTCGCGGATTCTGCTTCTTTATTTATACGTTCATTTGTCTCGCATTTCCCTTTGAGGAAGCTCGAGTCATTTAATCCCTAATCGATTTATTTCGATATTTCCGCGATTTATCGCCGCAATTAGCCGCATTATTATTTCGCGCCCGGCGTCCGATTAAGAATAATCATCGCATTTTCTTGCATAATTTCACTGGTAAAAAAAAAAAGTAAAGAAATAAAAACGCAGAAACTCGCGCGCGAGAGTGCACAATTAAATCGACCCGATAAATCTTCGTTCGACTCTCGCGCGGCGCTCGTCCTCATTCCCAACGATAAATATATTTCACCCTTGTTTGGCTATTTTTTTTTTTTTTTAAACTGTCCTTTTAAAAGCCACACATGTCTTTTATTTGCTCTTATCTCCTCGGACGCAACGATCGCTCGTGCATCCAAGAGGAGAAGGAAAAAAAGTCCCCCCGCTTTATCCCTTTCACGTTGTGTTTCTGCACAGTCAGTTCGGATCATATAATATGGAAATTATATGCAGCCCGTAATCACACGCAATCTGTATCCACGGGCTTGCGCAACGAATCTAATTCAAGTTAATATACATGTATAAATCTCGTATTGATATTTATTGAGTATTCAAATGGATTATGTCGTAATAATAGGAATTTATCACTGCACTCTCCCCATTATTTTTAGCCCTCTTTCTCCTCCGTCCCCTACTCTTCGATTTCCCATTGTCATTTACTGTGACTTTTATCGCGTTTCCATTCCGTCATTACATCCCCGCTGATTTACTTTCATTTCCCTTCATTCATCATCCCCTTTTTCTGCCAACATCGACCTACTGTCGTTGTCTTTCTGTCTCTCTTTCTCCCGCTGAGGATAAATAAACGCCAAAGACGAGCTTCTTATGCACCGGGACGAGAGATTACACTTTGCTCGCCGATACAATCTCTTTTGTTCAACTTCTTACGAGGTTAGGTCACCGCTGATTGATATATGCGATACCTGATTTGTACTAGGATTAAGAAATCCTAAATTGGCGCTGCTAAGAATCTCGCTGTATATGAATGTATGCACTTGTACTTGTGAAAGTGTGTACTTGTGCACATAATAATGGGTGCAATATACATAGCAAAAGTGTGCACTTGTATAAGCGACTGTGTGCACATTCGCTGGTTTTTGTTCTCGGCACAGTTGCACATAGTTGACGTTGCATCTTCTGGCCCTTTGTCGAGTGCAGTTTATTTATGTTCGATCGACGGTTCGCGTTAAGCGGCATAAATAATGAAGAGCCGAGCATGTCGCCGCGCTCAATTAACGACGCGCGCACGCGCGCGAGAAGCGGATTTCTCATAATAAACACTCGTGTAACACACATTTTATTGGGGGTGATGAAATTCTTGGCATTAGCATTTTGCAATTAAATTAATTACACTAATTTACCCCCCGCCCCCCCCCCCGACCGATGAAACTGCAAAGATATACGTTTTCACCGTCACGGCATTAGCCGCGCGTTTATAGCTTTATTATGTTTTTTCGACTTTTCCAGAAAATAATTTGCGCGCGGCGTCAACTTTTTAAAAGCGGCATTAATCGCGTTCGTTAACGAGTAACGCGGTAAATAAGCGAGCGCCGCGTTATTACACATTATTAAATATTCATTGCGTTATTCATTAAATTTTATAAAAGAACGATGAATACCGTGCCCCCCCCCTCCCCCCACTCCATAAAAGTGAGATATCAGCACGGTGCGATTGCAGTGAGCGCGCGTGCGTTTATTAACATTTTTATAGGAGAGTTTTACCCGCTTTAACGACCTTTATGCATGTATCCCGCGGTAACTCGCCGGCATAAATCAAATTAATTCAGACAGCTACAGCGAACTCGACTCTGAAAAGGTATCATTGTTCGATCCGACGAATTTACAAATCGTATACCCCTCCAGCCGCTCCGCAGCCGCGACGCTTTAAAAGCAGCAACGCACATCGAAGGAAACGACGACAGGCAGTGAAAAACAAACAAACAAAAAAATAAATAAATGAAGGGAGAGAGAGAGAGAGAGAGAGAGAGAGAGAGAGAGACATTGAAAAAAGTTAACGGAATCAGAGTCGCTCTTCGTAAATTTCGCAGAATCCGTCGCTCTCGCAGGTGGGACACACGCGAACAGTTACATATAGACGCAGCGAGACGTTCGGATCGAAATAGATCCCTCCTCAATCAATTATCGAAGCGGCGTGCCCGTTGTTGTTGCCTCTCGAGAGCTGCAAAGAAGCATGCGCTCCGCGCTACAATAGGAGGCGCGCGTATTGCCTTTAAAGTGAATTGCCGTCGTAAAGCTTTCGCGGAATTAGATGAGCTTTTTTTTTACGCGCACTAAGTAAAACGACCTCGTAAAGCACGGGCCTATCGCGTGTCTTGCCCAAAAGAGCGAGGGGAAGTGGAAAATGAGGAAAGAGACTCCGGGCGTCGCGAGCGTCAAGGTGCACCTTGCAAGCTCTCCTTACTTGTCTCTCTTTTTCTCTCTTGGATGGATGTATTGCCTGGAAGGTTACTGCCATCCGATCGGCCGAGCCATTGTTGCCGTTCGATTTATCGAACGAGCGAAACACATTCCCGTTGAATCAATGGGGGATCTTGTGTTTGCTCAAAATGAATGCCTTTTTTTTTTTTTATTTTTTTCTAAATTCCTTGCTGCATGCCTCGTTTATATTGCAATCAAATAGTGGCACTGTGAGATAAGTAAATAGGAAAAATGTACCGTGAGCTATTTGGAATGAGATACGCATCTGAAACGTGAGAAAAATTATTAAAATTCTTATGGGAAAATTACAGTCTTTTTCGAAATATTAGCCATAAGTATGGTAATTTTTTTTCAGGTCTGTTATAGAAACTTTGTCTGCGCTATTTTTTTTAGTGCGCTATACATTGAGGTAGAATACAAATAGTTTACTTCTGCAGCAAATTTTGTTTCTTTTTTCTGTCAGGAACTTATTAGAATTTTCAAGCGAGTAAAAAAAGGAACGGGCAATATTTCAGCGTAATGCAAACATTTATTAACATTAACTGTTTGCTAACCATAATTCCTAATGTACATGACTATCGAATAAATATAAGCTTTATCAACAAAGTGCACGAAGTCCCAGGCGTAATGAAAATCAAATACCTTAATAAAACTTGAAGTTGTTTGCTTCCGTAATTTACGCTCGCTCTAAGAAGATTATGTTATCTTAATTATTGATGTCAAAATTCTAACGACCTCAACATAATCTATACTCGCACATTTCTCGACGAAGCTAAAAATGCTAAGTATAATTACAAAGTCACTTTGATACACACTTTAGGAAAATTGCACATCTCACCGTAACAAATCGCCGCATTAGAAATAATTTCAACTGATCCGTTCGGGAACGCAGAAAACGGGAGAAAGAGACAGATATGTATATATAAAAAGAGAGAGAGAGAGACTCATTGCACCGGTGCAGAGGCAAAAGACACCTCCCGGAGTCTGGTATCCGCCATCCTCGGAAAACGACTATACGAACTTGGCCTGTCGAAGTTTCCGCGCTCGTTATTCAGAGGCTCGAAAAGATCTGCTTCGGAAACGGCTAATGAGACGATATTTTACTCGTTGACGCTAAATTATTAGCTAACGCTCGCTACCCCGTCACGCTATAACTAATTTGGTTGTTTATACTTTACGAGATAATCTAATGTTTGCGAAATGTGTGCTGGGCAATTTGATGCAGTTATACACTTTAATAACGCAATAAATCCTGGAGTTCTAGTTTCGCAGGTAAAGGGGGGACAGGGGCGGCCGTCCGACCAAGCGCGCGCACACGCGTTTCGCGAAATTGCAACGAAATTTTTCATCGCCTTTATTGCCCCCCGCGACTAACGAACTATTGTTGTAAATAACGTCACTACTTAATTCGGCCTTTTATTAGGCCTTCATTGTGTACTTTTGTAATCCGCGCGCTGCCATTCGATGCATTCAATTTTATAAAACCGATACGTAAGAAAGTGGGTCGATCGAACCCTCCACCCCCTTCTCCTTTCGGCTAAACTTTAAACCAGCTGAATCTTTGCGAAATGATGTTTTCATTACTTTTTGTCTTGGCCGCTCGCTCTCCTGGATTTTTTATTATTGTTAACGTACATAAACTGGCAGTGAAAATAATTGAGACTTTGATTCGTCTTTTGTTGAGCGCGCCAAGCGCAGAGTCCCTCTCGTCTTGTTTTATTCAAACAAAGGACAATAGACGATGCTCAAAAGTAGAAAAAAAAAGTATTCTATCATGAATTGCTTTTCAATTTGTTGCCATCGCAGCTTTTATGCTTTGTATACGGCGTATAAAATATCTAGTCGTATATTTTCGCCTCGAAACCATTCATCAAAATCGTAGCGACCGAACGCAAAAAAAAAACAGAGAGAGAAGAGGAGGCGCGGAGAAAGGGGGAGAAAAAACTGAAGTCTTCGTTTATCACGAAATGCTCGTAATAAATCTCCTGCATTTTTATATATAAAGCTCTTTGCGTTGCTGAAGCGCGATCAATCATTGAAAAAACGAGAGAGAGCCTCATCTGAAATCTTAAACAATGCACAAGGTAAAATTATTAGTGCACTTATAAACTCCGAGAAAAGGAGTTACTCCGCGCAGTTCCCTCTAAGTGCCCCCCTCCGTGCGTAATTGTTATCGACTCTCGAAGCAGTCGGTAACTCGATATTCGCAGCTTCGAATTACGTTATTTTCTCGTAAACGTGCCAGTTTTATTGAAATAGCCGATGTTCCACTGACAAAAAACTGAAGAAAAAATAAAAAGGAAAGAAAGGAAGACTCAAAGAGGAGGACTTGAATAAAGAGTAATCAAATACTCTCCGTCCGTGGAGTTTCAAGTTTTATCAGTCGATCGCAGCCACTGCAATGAAAAAGGCCCCTCGACGTGTATGTATATATACTCACCACTTGCTCGCTTCTCGCTTTTAAAACCATTGAACTTGCCTCATTAGCCGACGCGACTTCATTTTTATCGCACCGGAAAAACAAACCAGAAATCCGCTCGCAACAATACTTACCTACTTGCTCTCTCCCCCGTGCAATCGTCCCTCTCCCTCTCTCTTCCTCCTCGTTTGCTCCCTTCCTTTTTTCCCCTGCCCGACACGCCGCTACCACCGGCTGCCAACGTGTAATTTCCCGCAATTCCGGACACGTGATTACCAAGTCGTAAACGGCCGAATACCCCACTCGCTAAACTGTCTTCCAATGTATAAGGAGCGATAACGTTTTATAATCTGCTTGTTTTCTTTTTTTCTTCTACTCTCTCATTCTTTTCCCTTTATTATTATTTTTTTTTTTTTTTTCATTCTATTCCGTCTCTTTTTTTTCTTTTTTGCTTCGATTCGCCCGTACTTTACTTTCTTTGCTCGCGCTTACTGCTCTTAGAGTCTAGTAATCGACGCGTTTTTGCATTCTACCGGCCGTAATGATTCTATTTAACACGTCGTTTTTTTTTCTCACCGCCGCGGCGCGGTCGATGATTTATAAAACCGCAATTCTAGAAAGTAATAAGACGTTTTAAGGTAGTCCGAGGAACGGTTACTTCACGTTATAAAAGTTCTCGTTCCTCTTTTTTTTTCTGTTTTTTTTTCCTTTTTTTTCTTTTTTTATATCTTTTGAAACTTTTTACGTTATATAACACACCTAACAATTTGCATGTCAATTGCTTATGACGTTTCCGCGTACGACTGCTAAGTCGTAAAAGTAATTGCATAAAATTTAAATGCTTGAAACGTTAATTGTTGCGAATTATATATAATAGCATAAATTATTTATTAAAGTTCCTTCTTTTTTCCTTCTTCTTCTACTTCTTCTTCTACTTCTTCTTCAAAGTAGCACGTATTTTTTCATCGACGTATTTTGTCATTCTTTCGATGACTATAATCCAAAGTTCGCGAACACACGAGCAAGTGTATATAATTACTCTGCACTCAAATCGTTTCGTTGCATTTATGGCTGCATTGTTTTGGGTGGTCCGTTTAACTCTTGCTCCTTTTCTTTTTTTTTCCTTCGTCCCAGTCGCTAATTATCTGCGATTCGAACGAGCCTCGCCGAGCAAATATTTAATTTAGGCTGATTGTGCTTAAAGGCTACGTTTGAGAATGCATAAAATCCATCGGCCGTGGCAGTAAAGGCGTCTTCAATCATCATGAAAACTCCAGGCTCGTTAGAAATCAATAATTAGTTATTTACACCAGTCGCTTCACTTATCGACGATTTCCACTCTAGTAGCTCATTCGAGCATTTCTCAGTTCAAAAGCGTCGCTTTCAAAAAACTGTCTCTCGGTGAGTGAGTTAGTGAATGAGCGAGTGAGTGTGTGAGCGAGAGAAATACATTTAGCAGTTACTTTTTCCCTAATATTTTCAGCCCAAATACAAGTGTGCTATCCAACGCCACCTGCAATAATATTTTTCTGGCCTTCCACTTCAGGCCTTCCCCTCCTCCAATTTGAACTCGCAGAAACAATATTTAATATTAACATAAACCGGTATTCGTTTATTATCTCTAGGAATGTAATTCCTGTAGAAGAGGTGTAACATTTTGAAGACGTACCCCCTCGGCTCTATTTACATTTTCATCTCGCGCCTGACTTTGATTAGAGAGCAATAAACATTATTACGAGGTTTCTTTTCGTTGTATTTTATTTAACAGCGGCGAGATTTATTTTTGATGTTAGAGAAGGCCGAGAAATTGTTTGAAGAAACTTGTGAATGTACATTGCGTAAGTCCGGCTAAAAGAAGAAAGAAAAAATAAAAAATCAGTTGAAAGTATTGATTAGATCTCCACTGACATGTTTCTTAATGCGATTAACTTTAATTTACGTGTAAATTGCCTTTAAGCAAGAAACCCTATTCGAGCTGAAAATAGTTGAGAGACTATACAGCTCCTTATTCGATGTTCTTCTTTTTTCTCTCTCTCGAATTTCATAAAACTTTTTGTAAGCTCCCTTACAGCCGAGAAAGAGAAAAAAAAGGAAGCTATAAAACGAGAAATGGAGAGGGAGAAAAAAAAAATAAAAAGGAAAAATCAACGACTACTGCAAATTCTCGAAACATTTACTTTGCAAATGAAGCGAGAAATTTATTTAACGCGCAATTTCCTCTTCGTCGAATTTGATTATAAAATGTGTATTTATGTAAGAAGTGAACTCTCCAATTCGCTGATGTAAAGCAAGAGTTAAAAGTTCGTCCGGACGAAGAAGGAGGCAGAATGGAGAAGGAAGAAATGCAAGAGGAAGAAAGAGGAGGGCGAGAGCAGCTGAAACCATCTAAATAATATTTCCAGCGAAGAGCGAGAAGGAGGAAGAGAGAAAGAGAGAAAGAGAGAGAGAGAGAAAGAGAGAGAGGGCAGTAACTCGCACAAGTTTTAACGAGATGGAAAAGGGAGAAGGGAGGAGGAGAAAGAGAGAAACAGTCTTGGTTTCTCTTGGCAAAGAAAAATGACCCTCCTTACCTACACCCCCCTCCTTCCTCTTCGAATCCTTCCAGCTTATACTTCTTCTACTTGTTTTCCTACTTCTTTTACTTCAGTACTTTTTCCATTTGAGAATTATGTCACTGCAGACGTTTCAGCATTTTTCTTTAGCCTCCCGAGTTCTCAAGTCTCGTTAAAGTCAACGTTCTTCTGAAATTCCGTCATTTAATTAATTTTTTTCCCCTCTTACCTCCTTCGCGCTGTCATTTATCACTTTTAATTCGGCATCTCTCGAGCGCCGGATAATGACAAAATTTTAGCAGTAACTGTTTAATAAATGACTGGGCTTTACTTGGCCCATGCAAAAGACGCCGATATAATTTAATTACTTGCCGCATTATCATCCACAAAGCATCGAAGAACAAATACAATTCGACGAGCGATATACAACGTCGGTTTGCATTTATTTACCCTACAATTAATTCTTCCGTAGATGGCACGATAAAACAATCGAACAATTTGTCAAGATAGGCAATCGCGATCGAATCCTGATTTTTTTTAATAAGTAACACAACAAAAATTTAACGAATATAATCGATCGCAAACAATTAATTTGTCGCCTCTTATCTGCAAGATTGATTGCTCGATAAAAGGCCGGAGAGAAGTTTCGCCGGGGAAAAGTTTAAATATATATATATAACTCACTTTTTTAAAGCGAGCACAAGGCAGCGCCAACAATCAGCGCTAAAGTTCACATAATTAATGTTACGAGCTATTGTCGAGCTTCTTTCATTTCCTCCGCTCAAAGTAAAAATGTAATCAAGACGCTTGTTTCATCTCCGGATCGAAGAAAATCAGGCTCTCTTCTCAAAGAACTTCCGCAGCGAATAAGCGAATCAGGCAAATGGCGAAAAAGGGTAGGGGGAGTGACACTTGAAAGAAGTGTATCGGGAGTCGCTATAAAATAAATTAGCGAATGGAATGAGCGCGGGCAAAGCAGCTCATCTTTCTCGTATCGACGTGAAAGACGCGCGTCGAGAGGCGAGAGAGTGCACCTTTTCCGCCGGGAGAGCGACGGAGACGAGAAACGGGACGATCGATAGCGGCTGCGTCGATGCTTTTCCTTCAAAGGGAAAATTCCTGCCGCTATTAAATCCAATTTGAAAACTTTCATTCTTCCCTCGACCCGTCTGGTCTCTTCTCTTATCTGCTTTTTCTTTCGTGGCGAATTCGCCGTTTTCACTTCCCTGAAGAATATAAAGCTATTCGTTCCATCACCGCTCAGATTTTCTCAAAAACGTGTAACCTTCTTTCCACTCTATTTCTTTATTTTATTTTTTTTTTTTTTTTAAATATGTCCGTCAAATTTGAAAACCGCCTATCGCTGTTTTTCTCGACAGTCTGAAACTGTTTAAAATGAAAAATAAAGAGATAAAAAAAAAATATTTTTACTAAAATCTTCTGTTTTTTTTTTAATCTCGTTGCAGACTTTTCACACGCCAAGCTTCGGCGATGAGGACTTCGACATACCTGCGATGCACTCGCACCCGCACCAGCAGCAGCATCAGCAGGCCCAGCAGCATCACCAGCAGCAACAGCAGCACGAGCAGATGCACCACGCATACCAGTCACAGGTACATATACGTGTATGTATAATATTTTGACTACTTTTTTATCATCTGGCACATCACCACGGGGCCTCTCCTACGGTGCACACTCGCTGCACGGAACGACACCGTTAATACGAATTTAGCTCGTACACACACTGTACGCGTTTTTTTTTCGGGGTTAACTAATTTATCCGGAATATGGCATATAGTTTGTGCTCGCGTTGGCACGGATTCAACGATTACTGCTTGATCCACTTTACTCTTATTTATAACAGTAAAAATTAGTATATTTATTCCGGTTTTTTTTTAACAAGAATTTTATATGTAATTTCGCGAGACTCAAATTCACACTAAGCGTAAAATGGAACACCGTAAATCGTGCTAACAGATAGGCAAAAAAAAGAGACGCAGATTAGCCCCATCCAGAAAATGCCGTACACTGTATTTCATTTTGTCCGAATAAAATGTAAAAAGTTAGTGCCGAAAGTAAATTTTCGGTTTCGCATAAATCGTAGATTTCGACGGGCTTTTTATTAGAACCGATAAATCATTATATAGTCGATAAAAGTAGGACGTGCACTTAGTTAAAATGTCAGGCGGATGAGAAAATAACGTTTATTTTTATAACCCCGCGGTGGAATCCCATTTTAGAGGCTTTTTTCCATGCAAATCTTCCCGCGCCGTCCGTTAAGTTCGCCGCCCCGTGAAATACATTTGGTTAAATTTCGTCGTCATTGCCCCCATCATCGTACACTTTTGTGCTGCTCGCCGTATTACATTACCGTCGTAACGGACCTTAATCAATAGCCTGGAGCATCGCGTATCCACCGCCCTATATAGATATCCGATTACGTTTTTCCCCGTAAATTACCTGGTTTAATCGCCTGGTTAAGACATTTACTTGGTGCAAATTGTTTATACGACATTGAGGCGCTATTTACAAAATCGGAATAAGGCACACGTACACGCATCTACGCCGATCGGACGGGCGAAGGCCACTGCTGTGCAAACAATTTGCTTACACTAAATTTTTCAAGTTTTTATTTCCAAGCGATTATGGATTTTTATTCAAGGCTATCCTTTTAAATCCGCTCAAAGCTCTTTCGGTGTAATGGAGAGTAGAAAAAAAAAAGAGAGGAACGCGAATTTCTCTTTTGAGATAGGCGATGACATATTTACGAGTTCTACTTTTAGAACTTCTGACCCCTGGCTTATAAAACTATATAATCGGTATTTTGCTTGACTAACGAAATTCCTCCGTGGACGCTGTAATTTTCGAAGACTACTAATGTACAAGGAGTGAAATTAGTCCTCAGATTTATTCGATTAAAACAAGAACTTTCGTGAAATTTATATTCATAATTAATAACGAGAATTTTTAGAAAGTCCATTTAGAAAGTTAATAAATATATAAAACATGTTTTCGTGCATCTGTGATGATAAACATTTCAATTATCATTATGACGTAAAAAAGAAAGAGAGAGAGAGAGAAATAGAGATAAAAATAAAATTCATCAAGTGACATTAACGAGCGACTCTCGTGAGAAAGTCGAAATTAAATTTAACCGAGCAACGCTTCAACAATGCGCCTTTTAATCGCATCAATTGCGCCCGGGGAAAGAGAGCTGATTCGCTTAATTAACGGGAAATGCTCTGCTCCTGTCAAATTGAAGATTCTCCCGATACCGACACGCCGTCAATCACTCCTTCTTTTTGCGCAAAATTAAATCGGAATTGAAAAAAAAAAAACGCAAACTCGAACCGCAGCACGCATTATTCCGCCGCGGGCCTCGGATATCGCCGAATGTCATCTTTCTCCGTGGCTGGAGAGAGAGAGAGAGCCTTCCTCGGTTAATTAGCGCGCGATATTCAGTTTCCTCATTACGGCCGATTAATTTACTCGACTGGCTGCCTCCTACTCTTTGCCGAGGAAATCTAACTTTGATTGATATACAAAACGAAAATCGTATACTCCCTTTCCGCGCTCAGGTGGCTATACCTCCCCCTACTCTCTTGTGCCATCGACCGATGCTATTAGCGTAATCGAGTGCCGAATAATGTAACTTCATATTACGCCATACCTCCGATAGCAGTATCTCTCGCTCTCTTTCCAACTTGATTTGCCGTGGATATTCTGGATTTCGATTATCCGTATCTCTCGCTTTATCATCTTAATTTTCTCTTAATTGCGATTTAATTGTAATTTGTATATACTTATTTATTCGATTCTACGATAATTATCGTTTTGATTTTTCTATTTTCAAACGCGGTATAATAATCAGTATTATAATAATCGACGTGACCAATAAAACTGCACAGGCCTCGTCGTTATCTTGAGTGAAAAATGATTTTTTTTTTTTAATTTAGTACACGAGAAGTTAAATAATTTCTGTGGTAAAATAAAAAAGAAACACATACGAGTGGAGATAATTTTTGTTATTCTTGTATGCTCTGCTCCTCTTACTTTACGTAAACGGGATGTTTAACGCGTGATCTTATCTTATCGCTGATTAATTTAGAAATCCGTCATTGTTTATTACTTTAACATGGTTCTTTCGATTTTTTTTTCCTTCAACTAACAAGTTTCGTATCTTATCTTATCAATAGTGAAGCTATTATTTGACTTTAAAAGTTATCCTTGTTACTATTTTTGAATCTTGTATATTTCTGTTCGAAATTCATTTGACCGATGAAATTCGATTTTAAAAATAGCTCCGTAAAATGAATTCGTTTAATACACAATTTATATTCGCGTCGTAAAAATTGTCGGCGGTAAAATTGTAAAACGTCGAATTGGAAAACAACGTAATTAATAATAAATGTACGCTCAATGTATAAAGCGTGTATAAATGTTCAATAAGTTCAGTCTTATCTTGCCTTTCAAAATTTAAATTCAACGTTTTTTTCTCCTCCGACCGAGTAAATTACTGTCTTTGTAATAAAATTTCTAGGCTCAGCAAGATTAGATATCAAATAATCGCGCGAGAATTTCTATTGAACTTTCAATGCCGTTTCAAGCCTCTTCCACATTACAAGCACACACACACGGTTTTATGACTTTCACTCTTTCCAATTCGAAATTATCTTTACTTTATTGCCAGCTCAGTTATTGCTCAATGAAAAGAATGTTGTATCTGGAAAATTGCATAAACATAAATAATTTAATTGCTAATTAAATTTTGAATCAGCAATTAGACAATCGTATATTTATACCGCCGTTATTATTTATAATACGACCACTTGCACGAGAATTTATTTTTAATAAAACACTCGAAGCAGAGATTTAAAATTCATTTACGCTCGGCGCAAAGGGGGAATATACATCTAAATTTGCATAAGAATTATCAATAGTCGAATAAAAAAAAAATTTCATAATGCTTCTCACGGTACACTCGGGAATAATTTATCTCCTATTATGTGCGTGTCTAGTCATTTGTTTCTTTTAACTTTTCATTTGTTTCTGGGAAAACAAGTGGAAGTCTTAATCCTGAAGCGCAAATATTTTAAATTCTTACAAAGAGCAAAGTGAAAGCCGCGCGCTGCGAAATGCACGAGGTGTACACCATGCAAGTAAGCACTTTTCGTCGCCGTTTAAGTTAATAAAACCTTCTCTCTCATTTTTTTTTTCATTCTTTATAAAGTCGCGCTTTATAAAGACGTTTATAAAATTATGAAGCGTCATAATCGCCCGGCAAAATGGACTTTTTATTGTTACAAAACGATTCTTCAATCTCAAAATTTTCTTCAATTTAAATAATTCGCTTAATTCGCGGCAAATTGCATTCCTCATAATAAGAGAAATCTCTTTCACAAGAGCGAGACGCTAATTTAAAAATAATTTCCTCTCTCAAATTCGTCCTTAATGAAAATTCAAAATTGCACCTCGATATTATATATCGCAAAATGTAAGTATAAAAATATATACTTACATTTTGCGATCGTTACAAGTAAAAAAAAAAGTATTGCACCGTTTAATCGTTAATTGAGTCTGAGTTCGGTTTCCAAGTGAGAAAATTTCGCCTCGACACTCACATGTGAGCAGACGCATTCCGGCGTATGCTAATGATGGAAATTTCTTGTTGCAGATGATGACGGGAGCTGGTATGCAGCAATCCCCGGACGGACTGAGCCTCGATCCCGGCGGGTACCAGCAACCCCTCTACCTTCAGCAGGAACATCCCATGCAGTCCATCAATGTCAGGTATGTCGAACAACTATTACTGTTCTTTCAACGACAATTTATGTGCCTTCCCCTCCTCCACCTTTTTTCCTTTTATTTTCTCGCGAGCGCTTGTTTATGCAGTAATTTAATCTAACAGAGTAACTCCTGGCAATTATTTATTTAATCACGGGTTACCGAGAAATTACGAGGATCCTGGGATGGGATTGAATGAATTTACCAATTTGTTAAATGCAAAAGGAAAAAAAGGAATAGATAACTTGTGCGTTTTTAACGGCGCGAATATAAAAGTTATATTTCAAAGTTAAATGCCTGTCTCTCGTGAAACGCAGAAATCCTATCCTGAGTTAGTTACAAACTTATCGATCTTCAGTCGAGGGTAAACCAATTTTTCTTGTCAGCTCTCCTACAAAAAAGTTTATTATATAAGTTGGGATCGAAGTGGGTTTTTTTTTTCAGTGGAATTACAAATAACAGATTGCAGAAAAGTTTTTCGAAAGTCCAACCGCTGCATTTATTCGGTATATCACTGCTTTTCTTTTAAATGGGATTTGAAAATTTGCCAGCAGTTCGCATCGGATAAACAATAATTCAAAAATAACAAAAGGTGCAAACAATCTACAAAGGAGCGAGTCTTATTTACAATGCGCTTTCCATCGCGCGCGCTCGTAAATATTCATGCGCACCTTTTTTATTGCGATGCAAGTTTGTCATTGAGTGTACATTATTCATTACGTTTATGTTTGAAAACAATTTTTTTCTCATTATGGTCGCGATGATTCCTAATGTACCTCGTCATAGATCCTTGGAGCAGTTCCTTCGTCGGTGTTTACGAATCAAAGGAACAGATAAAAAAAATAAAGGATCGATACAATAGGCTCTTATAAACAAATTGCCGTGCAAAATGTCAAGCAGTGCAAACATTCGACCAAAAAGAGCGAGAGAGAGAGAGAGAAAGAAAAAAATTAAACGGAATAAATTTACGTTAGCGGTTATACGGTCGACTGGTGGGGCATGAAAAATTTCTCCTCCCAGGTAGTTGCATTTCGGAAAGAAACATTTCTCTTTCGCCTCGCGGCACTAAGTGTACTTTATTTCTATACATATTTTAAAAACAGCTGACTCGCAAAAGGATATAAATTTAACTTTAATGGAGGTAGCAACTTACTTTAAAACTTCCCTCCCAGAGTTTTAGAACGTTCGTAAAAACGTAAATCACACGAATATCTTGCTTATATGTTGATCCTGTTAGAGTAAGAAATAACTTTGTCGGCGAGCTCGCGAGCTCGAGTTTTGTTAACTTTTATAACTTGAACTTTTAATGAAACAAAAGTTCCAAAACGAAATTACTCCATACCCCCCACTCGCTAGTCCCTCCTCCTCTCTTTGCAACTTATTTTTAAATTCGAACTCGACGGGCTTATACACACTCACCGCTCACCGGCCGCGCGGAAAAACAATAAAAGAAAGAAGCGAGCCAACTAGGCGAAATTAGTTCCTTAACCAATCTTTATACGGATCGTTTGACGCTCTCGGAAGTCGGGGCATTTTTATTAAAAAGGAAAACGGTCGGGGAAAAAAGAAGGCCATTGTGCGACGGGAGGGGTTGAGGGTGAAAAAAAAAAACGAAGTAGGAGACGAGAAAATTTATCGTTCAGGCAAATTTAATTTGAGATGGTGGCGAATAAAAGGCGCCGAAAGAGGCGACAGGGAGGGAGGGAGAGGGAGAGGTGCGCCGATGCCGGAATGGCCCGTAAATCCTGCGATGCTGACACAGCACCGGCCATATCTCATAAGTTATCCAATTTGTGTTAAAATAGCATTCGCGCTCACGTACCGACATACCAACTACTTTTGCACCTTTTTTCCAGTCCCCTCCTCTTGTCCTTAAAAAAAGAAAAAAGAAAAAAGTAAAGGACCCTTTTGCACTCGCGTCAGCTTCCTCGCGCCCCCGCCACTGTTGCGGCGTCTTCATTCCCAGATATACATGTATACAGGTCAATATACACACATATATATATATATATATATACACCGAATACGCATATATAGATGTATAGGCGCTCTAATTGTTCCCTTTTTGCTGGTTGGAATACCGCGGCAATTTAATCTTGTAATTTTTTTTCTTCTTTGGAGGAATTCACTAATTCACTTTTTGTGTCTCGTTAAACATCGGTAGATCCGTCGTTTTCAATGAAATTATTCATCGCGATGCTGGTCGAGCGTTTTTCGAGCCTTGGCTTATATTTTATTTTACCTGTTTGCTCGGCTACCGCGATGACTAATGTCGCCTGATTGAAAATTTCCTTATTCATTTTGCGATTTGTTTAATCGTAAATACCTCGATCAAATAGTGCAATCGCACGAGTTATTAGTCGTTTTATAATAGACAATCGTACAATATTTATCGAGCGCCTTCGTGGAATCCGCCTCTTGGTAATTCGATTCCGCGAATGGTTAATCACGAGGTACAGAGCAGTAATTATTTTCAGAAATATTAATACGGTTGATTTGTGTCTGCCGAGGAAACTAAATTATAGAAAAGAAAATCGATATCATTATATCGGCAAGTCTAATATTAAACCGCACTAAAAGTTTTTTTTTTGCTTTATATCGCCGGATTATTTCACTTTTTCCAATTAAAATAATAAATATATTTTCAAGGGGCGGAATGTCCCGTTAATTGTATTTTTTTTTTCTAATGTACTCTGAGCAAACGAGCAAATTTAATGACAGTCGGTGGCAGCAACCTTGCAAGCCGAACTATAAAAACTGAAACAATTTCACAATAAGGCCATGCGGCATGCCGTTATAGGAGAATTTTCTTATTTTATAGGAGCGAGAACATTTGAGAGCGAAGCAAAGCGGGTAGTTAGAAAATGCAAAATAAATATCCACCGGTGCAATTTTGAATTTCCGTGCCCTCGAGTCAAGCGCGTTTCTGATGAAATATTGAATGCGTAAATATTTTGCGAGCCGGCAGTGTTGCTTAAATCGATCGACGTACGAAAACAGCTCGCCTTGAAACACTCAGCTTGATTATGTAGTATGTTAAATTTGTTGTGTTTATTTTCGTAATACTTTGGGACTTTTTGCAATTATTTTAATTGCGAAGAATGCATCAACAACATTTCATATTTATCTTTCGCTTGTTTACACTTTTAATGATGTTGTTATTACTGAATCGGCTCTTTTATTTTGTCTGCGCTAACTTTAAAGTGAAAATTCTTCGGTTAGATATAATCTCTCGCCTTTTAAATAAACAAATCTCTCATTGCGACTTTATAATGTTGTAAATAATCGGCTTGGCTACGCGTTGCTTTTGCTCCCGGTGCACTCGCACACCTCGTGCAATAAATATTAGACGCAAAATAAACAAAGTCGTTTGCAGCTCGCTCAAGTCAAATAAATTTCTTTTACATTAGAAATTGGAAATCTGAAATATTAATAAACCTATCAGCTACAATTTCTTCTTCTATCGAAAAAAAAAAAAAAATAAATAAATAACACGGAGTTACCAGCTCTCTAAACTTGAATAGGTGAACAAGAAATCTCCCATACCGACATCAATATTGTCTTAATTTTTAAAAAACCAACGTAATTAATCGAAAAAATTGTATAAATTTTACAAAAGTGTAACCCTTCTAAAACATTCTTAAGCGTGAATCTTACTCTACTTTTCACAGTCAATTATTATTACTTAATAACTGTCAATTACTATACCTGCAGTCGATAAAAAAAAAAATAATTTTTTCTGCAGCTCGGCGTATAGCAGTCCTCAGAGCTCGTACACGACGATGAGTTCACCAGGTCAGCAGCACGGCAACCAGCAGCAGATGCTGATGATGCAGCAACAACAGCAGCAACAGCAGCAACAGCAACAGCAGCAACAGCAGCAACAACAGCAGCAGATGCAGCACATGCAGTACTTGCACTCGCAGCAGCACCTGCAGCAGCAGCAGCAACAGCAGCAGATGCAGTACAGAGGCCAGGCTGGGGGCAGCCCACCCGCGATGCAGCAGACCGTCGTCCCGGAAAACACGACAACTAGCGAGGACAGCGACGATAGCACGCCTCATTCGGCGATGGTATGTATAATTATCCTAAATTTTAATTTTATTCTTTTATTTTACCGAGACGAAAAGATATATTTTTTTTTTCAAACGATTATTAACCAAGTTATTTTATTGCAAAGGACGAAGTTTCGGTAACTAGTTTATTATCTTCATCAGGTTTTACATGTTAAGAAATTAATCGAAAAAAAATTACCTTTGCACGGAGAGAATGAGTAAGTAAAAATTGCCAACCGTGTAGTAAAAATTACGAACCTCATAGTAAAGATTGCCAACTTTCTAATAAAGATTGCCAACTTTCTAGTAAAAATTGCCAACCTTCTAGTAAAAATTACAAAGCGGTTGGTAATTTTTACAAAGCGGTTTGTAATTTTTACTCACTCTTTCTCTCCGTGTGACAGATCGTTAATAACCTACAATATCTAAAAAAAAATTTAGGAAATCAATTCATAATTATGTAAACTTATTATTCGGGACGAGATGAATTTGCTCGAATGCCGGAAGAATATCAGCGGTAAGGTATTGTACTTGAAAAATGAATTCAAATTTATTCGGTTTAAAATGTTGAAATGATATCAAAGATAAACCTGGCCGGACAAAGCTTAAATCCCCTTTAAAGCGTTTTTACTCCATTATCGTTCAGACTGTGTTGTGAAGTTAAACTCCAAATTGACGGTAATAAAAGGACTTATGCATTATTTATGACGAGAATTATTCCGGAATGTTAAATTTTAAAGCTGAATTGACAAAGAAACATTTATACGGTTCCGCGGCAGTGTTGCGATATATTTTTTTTTTAAAGTCAACCGTGTCGATTGTTACAACTTTACGCTCAGTTCTATAGTTTACGGTTATTACATTCATACCGCGTTGTGCGAGAAAAAACAGTAAGTGTCACGTAAAGCACTAAATTACTGCTGCTTAATTTTTTTTGTCGATTGCACGCCTTTTCTATACGAAACGGATAAAAAACGTCCGTTTATCGATCGTAAAAATGCAATTTGATAAAAAATATTGAACGTTTCAAATTTTTTAATCCATGGCTAAATATTTACAAGATAAGTTCTTTTTTTATTGTTTTTTATTTTTTTTTTGCTCGTGTATAAACAGGGTGAATGCTTCAAGGCCGTCGTATCTACACTTTTTTTTTGTCTTTCATTCGATTTTTTTCAAATGCTACTTTGGCGCTTTTGTTATAAAAGTCGAAATAGAAATATTTCGCGAGTGCTTTGAATGCACGAAAAAGGCCGAGAATTTTTTTTTAAGGCCACAAGTGTGACTCGTTTTCTATTCTGTCCCGGACGGGCCGTACTTTGCTTTCTTTATCCTTCTATCGCCGGGCACCGACTTTCACTTTTAGAATCTCCTTTTGATCTCGTACGGCCTTAGAAGCTAGAAGCGATTATGCTGACGCAAATAAAGTGCCTTTGATTACTTTGATATTCTTCTGCCGGAGTTCTGTGTCATTTTAGCGTCCATTTTTTTTCTTTTTTTTAAAAAAAAAACGAGAACTTCATATCGATTGACGGTCGACCAAATTTACTTACCTTCAGCTAAATTCATGCAAATATGCTTTCTGTTTTGATAAAAAAAAACAAGGAAAAAATAACCTATTATTCTTATTGCAGCAATTTTTATCTCGTTGAAGCAATAAATTTTATTGATTATTTGTCTCATTTAAATATTTCCGCGATAAAACTTTATCGCTCGTCCGTTAAAGATGTTTTAAAGCGACAATAAATCAATAGACTCGTTAGTCAGTCAAATACAATGTAGCTTTGAAAAAAAGGAGTTCAAAAAAAAAAAAGCTACAAAACAGCGTAAAAAATAACAATAAATGTTATCAGTTGCTTCTCGCGTGTCGCGTAAATTAAGACACGAGCGTTATGCATTAATGCGTTATAAATTCACTTGTTGTTCCAGATAACGGGTATCAAGAGACCTTCTCCAGAGCCGGCCGACACGATGAGTAAGGCGCAAAAGAAACCAAAGGCCCAGAAGAAAAAAAAGAAGAGGGATCCCAACGAGCCCCAAAAGTAAGTATCCAAAAAAAAAAAAAAAAAAAAAAAACTACCGGACCTACCCTAAATTATTTCAAGGCCCTCGCGGGGAAATCTCATTTCGCCGCGCATAATTAGACGTTAGGCCGAATTGTAATTTACAAGAGAACAAAAACAAGAAGAAGAGGATGAAGGGACGGAGGAAGAAGGGTACTGGGGGGGCTTGTGTCTTAGAGACGCTTCTTCATCGTTTTGTTCGCTCCGTCCGGTGGAGCCGTTTAATTCGCTATCGTCGATCGCCCACGTGCATAATTTAAAAGCTTCTCGGTAAATGGCGGCGCATTATGATTGAGTTACCCGCTCCTCCGTCGTCGGCCAAGAAATCGAGAGTTTCAGATTTGCCGATCGATCTCCTCCCCCTCCACCCACACCCCCGCGTCGAAGGATGTATTTACGTTTCGCGTAATTGTCGAGTTAATGCGGGCTCGAGTTGCTGCATGCACTCGTGACTAATAAAATGCATCGGTAGCACCTCCTGAAATTTCCGCTCTTCAGTCGTGAATCAATAAAGAGCGCAGCAGCGGTATTCATTGGCGAATCCTAAGTCACGATTAATTGCACACTGCGGGTATATGGGATTGAAATTTCAGTTCATGACTCATCGTCAAGTCGTTCTTAGATAGTATCGCTGAAAAAGAAATCCAAAACTCGGTACGAGATGATTCAGAGCTCGAATGGTCTAGGCAGAGGATCATTTGTCAAATCCGTGATTAAGATAGAGGTACGCTTTTAAACATGCCGAGGATTCACTTTGCAAATCGCATAGTGCGTTTTCAAAGAGGGGGATTACTCACGGAAGCCCGTCCAAGTAATCACCGTGTAAAATCTCGTTCGATCCTTTTTCTTTCCTATTTCTCTCTTTCTCGCTGAGTTGCCGCTGAAATATTTTCTAAATTACTCACCGGATCCGTTTGTCGCAATCGAGTCATTGTAATTCCGTTTCATTTCTCCCTCTCGCCCTGATACGTCTTTTATTTCCATTACCTCCATTTCTCGTTTTGTGTTTTAAAGCTTCTCGTTCATTTATTTTGATTCGCCTCTCTTGCGCGTTCATTTATTCTCATCAGTCGCATACTTTAATTCCTTCCGTTTCTTTTTTTCTTCTCTTTTTTTTCCCCATCCACTGAGGTTCGTTGCGTTTATTTCGCGGTGTCGCATTGATTTTCTTTCTCTCTCTTTTTTTTTTTTTTTTTTTATATTCGAGTAACAATTTCTTAATTGGGACTTAACGGCGCGGAACCGGGCGTCGTTGCAAATATCAATCGGCCAACTTTTGTCATTCTTTTAAACGAGCGAAATTTATCAAAGCCATTCAGCATAATGGGTCTATTGTGACGACATACCGCGGCACAATTCAGCACAAGTCCGTACCTTGCCGAGCTCAAAACTGTTATATAACCTTGAGCATTCAACTCGTTTAAAGAATAAAAGAAATTTGCAATCTAAAGCAATTGTTCTGTAACGTGAATTGGACATTTTTTATCTTAATTGCCAATTGTATGTGTTTTGACAATGCGCGCTCGCGAATTTTTCGATCATTCCCGTCGATATTATTGTTTCGATCTCGACCATAATGCGTTATCTAAAAAAAAAATCTCGGAACTTATCTTGATAAACAATTGCAAAGTTTATACACTTTTCCAGTCTAAAAAGTCGATATCCTTTGTAAAAACACCAATAATCCTCAATTCGCACAATCGAGTAGCCTCAATTAAATCGCGTCAAAGCACAATTAAAAAAAAAAAAAAACGTAAAAAATAAATTCTGAAAGAAAAAACATAAATCACTCAATCGGCAAGTAGCATCGAAGTTGCGCGGTGCACTCGACGGTGAGATCCACTCGAGCTTTGAATCAACGAAAAATCGTCTGGCCGGTTCTCTCGCGCCGTTGAAAGGTAAAAGAAGCAGTACCCCCGCGCTTGCCACCGTCGGAGCGGTCAAGGGGTGTAAGTTATTACCTCTGTGAATTGGCAATTACCGTTATTGTCGTAGCGCCGTAAACGCGCTCGGCCAGTGAGACACGTCGACGGTAGCGCGCGAGGAAATAGCCGGTAATACCCGTATGTGTGCGTACGTACGTCCACATGTATGTGCGTGTACATGTACGTGTGTGAATGCATGTACATATCCGCTTGTACGGATATATATACACGTGTGCGTGTACGTCTTTACACATACGTGAGTAAACATATGTATGTAGGTGTGCGTTGGTACACGCGTGATTCCCTCCTCTTTCTCGCTCCATAGCGCTCGCGCGTATTGTAATGACGGCGCGATACTTAGGGCCAGATTGCAACGGTTATGGCCCCGCGGATTAGCGATATCTACACCACGGCCGCTTTCGTTCTGGACCGCGATAAATCCTGCGCGGACAAAGAGCCCAGACTCGGCTGCGGGCTAGCCGTTGAGCTCGGGGGGTGCTTTTTCGGGCTCGAGAATTCGATCTGTACATTCGTTATCTTCCTCGATCGCCCATCGCTTTGCACACTCGTATCTTCGTATCACCTATTTGTGAGCATTCGCCGGAGATATTCATGCACCTGGCGAAATTTAGTGCGCTTATGGGACTTGATATTTTATTACATTTTTCTATTTAACTTTTTTTTTCCTTAAAAAAATTCTGTAATAATTCAAATACACTGAGAAAAATTGCTATTTTTACTAAACGTTTTGTAATATTTCTTAGAGGCTTAATATAAATTTTCGATAGGTGATCAAGTAGTTTTTAAGCCTATCTTTCTCAGTGTAGATACATTGTACATTTAAGAGGGGATCTGCACTTGCAACTTGTAATTTCTGTATGTATTAATCAATTTAGTTCCAGTATCTTTCATATCCCCGTAATTTGTGCTATATTTACAATACTACACTGAGAACAAAATTTAGTTTGATTAATGATTCGCGCTGTTAAATACTTCCAACCGAAAAAAGCGGTTAATTCAACAATTCCACTGTTAATTTAATAGTGTTACTGTTAATTTAAGGACGTTCTCCGGCAAATCAAATTTCTTACAATTTTTTTTAAATTAACAGGAAATGTTCTTTAAAGTGTCC
>JAWWEN010000048.1:7310548-7328819 GCA_035582955.1 Sycophila texana | reverse complement strand
TTCTGGTAAAATTAACTATATTCCGGTTTACTAGGGTGTATAGTTAAATTTACTTTTGACTTTTTTCTCAGTGTAGACCTTGTACACTTGTTATTTTTTATTATTATTTTGGCTGTGCTTGATGTTCAACAGCAAAGCGATTCTTTTTGTTAAGTTCTCAATTCGAAGGCTATTATCGTTCGATTTATTAACTATTTTTGACAAGGGCACTGCATCCCATCTGAATTTCAAGCGTGCACAATTAAGTTATTTATAAGTGGAAAGGAGAGGCATGACAGCTGCGGGTCATGAATTTTTATCTGGCCGCGGGAGAGATGTTTCTAAACCAGAATAATGAACCCCCCCTTCGCTCGTTTAATCAGATGAACCTTGGTTTTCGAAAGATACATAAGTCACTTAACTTTTATACTTACTTTACGTCACGTGGAATTGATTACCCTTCGTTATCGTTAAAAAAAAAAAAAAAAAAAAAAAACGGAGTCCTTGTAAATTTTTTAATCGATCGCCTTTATTTTTGTTTCTTGTTCGATTGTGAGAAACTTTCAGTACTCGCGTTTATTTATTTATTTTTTTTCGAACAAATTAACAACGCATTCGTTTTTTCATTTACACGCGGCGCATAAGTTAGACTCAGTAAGTCATTTTGAGAAAATTGAGCGTACCCGCCAGTAAGGGCAGTGACGGATTTCGATCTTGAAAAAGCCACGTGCAGCCACAGATGCGCCTGAGAGGACTCTTACTTGTCTCTCTGACTAAAAGCAGACTGTCCAAATAAAAATTTTCCAGTCTAATCCTCGTGCCGGCGAAATACACAGATCCCATCTGTCGTCGTACGTAGCTCCGAGAAAAATCGGCGCGAAACATCTGGTGGTGGGACGAATCTTTTTTCTCGATCTTTTTTTTTATCTTCGATCGAGATCCTCATCTTCGAGTTTACTTATTCGGCGTCATCGATCTCGAGTGACTTTACAGTTATACAGTACATTGCATAATTTTAGTAATCTGGATGTTCAAGATCGCGTCTTCTTTCGCGTTTACGTGGGATTCGTTTCATGGATAACGAAGTGCTAACTTATTTTTGTTTCGTGTAGAATGTACATTTAAAAGTTAGAGTCTTCAATAGAACGCTATTAATTGCTTCGTGCTTTCGTGCAATTCTACAGTTTAATAATATTTAATTTAAAAGTTTGAACTTTCTATTTGAAACACGTCGGTTCGATAAGTCTTTTATTTTCGAAGCAACTTTCCGTTCGAACTTTTTTCATTCAGGAGATAAAAAATAATTTATAAAAAATTGAAAAACTTCGATTAAATGCAAAATCCACATCTTTCAGCATAAAAATGTCAGATATACAAAAAAATGAAAAAAAAAAAAAACAAAAGAGAAAGAGACTCGAGTCTCTATACTTCTTTAGCCTGTCGAGAAAAAAAAAAGAGTACTTAAGAAGGCGTTCAATTTTAAGTAATTGTACGCTCGTCTCACTTTCTCGCTCGCAATTAGTCCATTCATTGTAATTTCAGCGAGAAATTTATTGTTATATCATAAGTAATAGTGCAACGCCCGCACATTTTTTTCCATCCAGCGCTCTCTTCTCTCGTTCTCCTCATGCTCTCGAGGCTTTAAACGCTTGCACGCCTCGCATAATTAAAGTGTCATTTGCAATTTAAATACTGGGCCTATCTTTTTGTGCTCCCGGGACTCAACATTACTCAATCGATCGTCGATTTTTCTCGCGCTCGTTTCATCTCTTAAAAACGATTCGGTTCCGCTTTTTAAATTTGGATAATACTAGAAAATCAAGGCGTTTCGCGCGTTCACTTTTTTAAGTCGTATTTAAAATTTTTGTGGTTAGATTTTTAAATTCAGAGCCATTTAACCGGATATGCCCATGCGCCAATCAAATCGTGTTTTAAAATACTTCACAACATTCGACCATCCTTTTTTAAAGAGAGGATTCGTAACATCCGGCCATCCTTTTTTTAACAGATAATTATCGATTCCCTCGTGTCGGCGCAAAAATGTAGAATTTAATTTTTCTCTTTAAAAGTAAAGAAGCATTTGAAAAAATTTATAAAGTTAACAAAATCTATTTTATCCTTAGTCTATAAAGTAAAATTTATGGATTTTATGATTAGAATAAGAGAATATTCATAAATCTTTAAATAATCCGTTAATTAAGTGGACAACTGGTAATTAAACATTAAATAAGCGAATGACTAGTCTTTTCAATCAGCCTTCGTCACGAAAATTCTCTTATTTACAAGCGACGCAGTGTTAAACATTTTTATTGATTCGATCTAACGTTACACGGCCGCCGGGACGCGGATCGAATGAAAAAGAATTGTGTTACCGGAGAATTCGGTCGAGCGAAAATTTTTTACGAAAGTGAATTCCTCGTGTTCTTACGGCGCGTGGTAACAAAAAAGAAAAAATAGCGTTACAACGCTTTCACTCTCGCGCAAAAATTCGTTATCGAAATGCTTCCTTTTTTTCGTTTTCGTCACGTGCTTACGGCCAGAATGAGGATGCCCGGCTGCATTATAAATTTAAACTTTCTAAAAGATTTCTTTGGCACTTGAGTGGTTTGTTCTATTTCGATGCATTTAAGAGGAGCGAGGTGAACCGTTCAACTTTCGAGCCCCGCTTCACTTTCCGACTCCTCGGAAGATGAGTTTAATTGCCTTTTCCCCCGAAGCTAAAGACGAAGATTAATTTTTGGCTTTCGATTGTTTCTAAAATGGGTATTTTACTTGTTCCCTTCGGTCGTTTTTGTACTTTGTTCTTTTTTTTATTTTTTTATTTTTTTTTTTTTATTTTTTGCCTCGCGTTTCGGGACAGAATTCGCGGTGAAAATTTCATTCCTATGGCGGAGTTAATTCACACTTTAATTAAAAGTGCGCGTTTAAGTGCACACACGAGAAACTTTATATTAGGAATTATTATCATTGCGCTTTAATTAAAATCCATTGAATCGTTTTATTGGAACTTTTGTTCGTTTATTATCAGTGCACGTCAAGCTTTTCTAGAGCATCCGAATTAACGCGTTAACTTTTATGTTATTTCCACAGGGGGTTGTACAGAGAGAGTTTAATTAAGCTACGTAAACAAAAGGCCTACAATTAAGTTCAGTAAATTTTGTGACCAAAAAAAAAAAAAAGAAAACAAACAACGATCTCGTTAAAACCTCGATTTTATATTTACACACCTCGATCTCAGAATGAAGAATAAAAAAAGAAAAAGAAAGAAACAAACAATCTCGAAGACTCTGAAAAACAACTACTGCCCATTAACTTTGAAAGGCTTAAACTAAAGATTCTAATTAATTTTAATGAATAAATGCAGCGCTCTTAATTCCCCCTCGTTCTCCGCCGTCGAGTGAACTCACTTTCTCGCTCGATCCCTTTTTTTTCTAGCTACTTCTCTTTTTCTCTCATCGCTCGAGGTCAACAATGACACTAAAAATTATAAATGTTAAATAAAAGTTAGCCGCCCCTCTTCCTCTCGCTCGGATCCGCTTATATAAGCGCGCGTCGCTCGAATAAAATAGCGAGTGTAAAATCGTGAGTAATGGCAATCGTGAGGTACGAAAAAGAGAGAAACTGCCGTAGCTCGTGATATCACCGAAAAAATCTGCCTGTAATGGTACCTTTGTTTAGGCTCCGTACTCCGAAGAAAAGTGGATGTGGTCTTTAAAATAAACGGACGTATATCGCGGAAAGAAATGTAAAAAAAAAGAAGTAGAAGCGAACGCTGAACAACGCTGAATTATTTACTCGCGTAAATAATTTATATGAGAATCACGAAGGGCAAGGAAAATTAGCGCGTCGCTCTTAATGCGAGAGAAAAGTTTTCAATCGAAACACCGATAAATCTCATTAAGCGTTAACAAACGAACGAGACTCAAAGTTGAAACTCGCGCGAGTGCTCCGGGGATATATAGGAGGGTAGGGGGAGGACAAAGCCGCGGAAGTTTCTGGAAATCCAGCAGGTCTCGAGGAGAGCTCGTAGTTCTGTCAATTGTCGGGTCGCTCGCTGGAGTGATAAAGGAGGAAGTAAGGGGGGGTCCCTCCCCCTTTCTCCTTCGCAGAGGAGGAAATTAAAGCTGAGATGGAAAAATAACGTCCGATAGTTCGCCCCCCAGCCTCTCGCGAGCAAGACGAATTGCCCGCGAATTTTTCGTACCTTATACCTACAATTTACCCACGCCACTTTCAGCGATAACATCCGCCGGCGCATGGGAAATTCTTTTTATTCCACATTTCGAATGTACGTTTCATTCGATCCATTTGCATAATACATTATTTTTTTTTCTTCTTCTCTCTTATCATTTGCTTGTCTAATTTTCTTCTTTTTTTTTTTTAATTCTACTGGTGTACACATATATTCTTAATTGATACGAAATGTATTATTAACTTTTACATAATTCATAGGATGGCTACGAGCGTATTATTCGTAAACATGTGATATTCTTTTATTTACATAAATTTGTATGTAAATGTATCGCTGTTGCTTTTATTAATTAATGCCTCTTCGCGGTAACGAGCCGCTTGTAATTCGCAAATTAGAAATTTTAATAAAACGTATTATATTAGCCGCGAGAAATAATATACGTTTCGCGAAGGCTTCGGGGCTTAAATTGGATCTTCGTGCCACGGCGAAGGAAGCGATCTAAATGTGACAAGTTAACCGGCAGAATTTCTATCGAGATATGTGTGCTGTAGCCATGAATTTCAAATTAACGCTTGATTACTTCAATTGCTTTCCTCTTGAAATTTCCAAGTGCTCATATCCTACGAAGTATGAGTGTAGAATGCAGTATTAATTCAGAATCACGAGGAGGAATTGCAATCTAAAACGTCGAAACGTTAATTCGGCATTTACTTCATCATTGAATTAGTCCGTACGTGCCTAATTTATTGTGCTCGATAAACTTAATAAAACTCCCGGCCACGGCTGAATCCGTAAATTAAGTTAAACTCCACGTACGGCCGTCGTGCCGGCCATAAATAATTCAGCCGCAAAAAAATATGGCGATTCTACGTCGACCTTTTAAAAGAATTTCCCACCATTTTTTAAAGTATAATACGACCACCACTTTTTTTTTTATCCAACTGTCATTAAAAAAAATTGACAAATAGTAATTTTTACAATCCTTTTTTTTTCAGTGTATCTTAAAGTGCTTACTTTACGAACTAACGATAAAAAATTTACGATCAGAAAGAATCAGACTACAAAAAAAAAAATCTACATCATGGAATATAAGTATTCTCTCATAATTCTCTTCACTAATAATAAACGATCTTGTTTTTTTTTTTTTTTCTTAAAGGTCTACAAGAAAAAGACCGAGGCAGCAAAGAAGGAGTACTTGAAGGCTCTGGCGGCGTACCGAGCCTCGCTCGTGCAGAAGGGCGGCGAGGAGCACCAGGCCCAACAGGCGGCGCAACAGGCAGCGGCGGCGCAACAGCAACAGCACCACCACCAGACGGTGGCCCAGCAGCAGGCGGTGGCTCAGCAGCAGGCGCAGGCGCAGCAACAGGCCCAGCAGCAGGCCCAGCAACAGGCGCAGCAGCAGGTCCAGTACCAGGGCTACGGGCCACCCTACGGGGCGCCGAGCGGAGCGCCCTCCGGAGTCCCCTACCAGGTTTACAGTCCCCAGCCGCCCTCGCCCCAGCAGCAACAGCAGCAACAACTCGCCGCCGCCATCAAGAAATCGCCCCACCACCTCTCGCCCAGCTCGCACATGCAGCCTAGCCAGCATCAGCAGGTGGGTCCCCGGAAGCTTCTTCTTTCTTTTTTTTTTAATATTTATAGAGGTATATTAAGGCCTATCCCCGGGCACTTCGACGCTGAATTTCATTCATAAAAAAATAATAGACACGTGCCTTTTTTTGCAATCAGTTTTAAGTTACATAATCAGTAAGAGCCGAGATCAGAGCAGCATTTACTTTTTATTAACATATAATTTGTAATTAGAAAATTTTAAAACTTAATGATTGATGAATTAAATTATACAACAGTATCCTGCTATTGTTTTTTTTTTTTTTTTGTTTTTTGTTTTTTTAAGAGAAGATTTTACATTTATTAATTAAGGTACTGTATATGTTGAATTATTAAAACTTAATTGTGATGCCATCGTACAGTACATCTACAGCGATTTTAATATATGAATTTTCTAAGTAGATCTTCATTAATAATCGTTAAATGGAAAGAGAAATAAAAAGCACGTGTTAATTATTTTTTTTTTTTTTTTTTAAATATTTGCGTTTAGATATGGATGCCGGCAGAAGTTTTGATTTAGCAACTTCGAAATCGAAAGAATTTAGAAAAGATCACTGTTCGAACGAATGAGAGAGGTGGGCGGCAGAAGTTTGCAATTTAGATTGATAAGAGGCGAGTAGCTTGCAATTAAGCGCAATTAAAGTAATTGCCGTCGAAGCATTATTAATTAATGGATGCGCAAGTTAACTTGGGACTAGAATGCGCGAATAAAACTCCGCGGCGAGGATATACCCGGGCACTTCGGCCATTTTTAGATTATTAATTTTCGCAAATAACTCCTCGCGGAATATGAAACTTACGTAAACTGGCGCAGCGGCAGGGGGGAGCAACTTAGTAATTACAGTAGTTATTTTATGCCGCGAAATAGATTGTGTGAGCATAACGAATTGAATTTCCAATTAGCACGAGCAAATACCAATTTTAGGAGATGTTTATCAAAGAAAGATGAATTTTCGCGATGGGCGCTCGGAGTGTACTTTTTCATCTCCGCCTCATCGTCGCTCCGGAATAAAATGCGATATTAAAATTGCTTTAAACAAGTCCGCTAAAAGGTTATGAAAACTTTAAAGAATTAATTTGAAAATTATACGCGTAACTGTCGAGGGGTGCGCTCGAGTAAAAATTTATATGTATATATAATGAAGGATTAATTAAACTTTATGGAATTTTCTTATATAATTATTCGCTGAATTTCCATTTAAATAGATGAAAATTTTGGATCATTTAATATCGTATATATTGCAAATTCACTCCAGAATTTAATTTGATGTCGCTGTAAAAGCACATTTATTTTAATTACGGAAGAAAATTAATTAACTTTTTTGCAGAATGAGATTATTATATTTCTGTTGAGTAAATAAAACGAAATTAATGCTTTTTTTCTTTTCGATTAAGTTCATACAAGACGTGTAAATAAAAAAAAAAACGATTTCTTTTATAATTCATGGAAGTAGTTGAGCAAAGTAAGATTTGAATTTAAAAGTAGCCACTTTGATACTTGAAATTAATTTATCGAGCTGCTTTATTCGAAAATTATTACTTTTCTTCGTAATGAGTTCGTCGCGGCATTAAAATGTATGATTCTCTGTTTGTGAGTAGTTTCACCATTAATGCAGTAACTGTGTGTGTTATGTGAAATGAAACTGCATCGCGATTGTACGGATATAATCTTTCGAAGAAAGTTTCTTCCGAAGCTCGACTTGAAAAATTCTCTTACATAATGCATTCCCACTCGCCAGCTCCAAGATTGATGTCTGATCCCTTAAAAAATATTTCTTTTTTTTTTTATAAATAAACACTTGAATCTAGATCGAAAAAGTTCGTCTAATGTTAATCTTACGTAGATGTAGATACAAAAAATTATGCTTCGCTAAGTTATATATTATCTTATATAGATTATATTTTTATTTTAAAAAAAGAAAAAGAAAAAAAATTAGGCGTAGCTAATTGACATCGATTTGAGTGTCGCATTATCGACTTGCACCTCTCTGGGAAATGTAAAATCGATGTTGCAAGCAACGGACGAAAGGCGCTGGGATAAGAATCTAAAATGGAGCTTTTGAATTTTCAGAGTCTAATGGGCAACCCGATGGTACCGCCTCCTCACATGACGCAGCAGCACATGCAGCAGCAGTACATGCAGCAGGTCAGTGAACCCAACTTCTCGCCTCACAATAGCGCCGCGACCTTAGGTGTCGAGTCTCTCCCTCTCCCTTTCGCTCCCCTCCCCTTCCCCACGCACAAGGTGCTCGACCCCAAGGCCTATTATTTAAATAAACCGAACGGGAGCCGCTCGAGTTTCGAAGTTACTTAACATTCGTGCGAACAAATTTTTTAAAAAATTTTCTCTCATTACCAGCTTCGCTTGGATTCAGATCTTTCAGGCCGTTGGATGGACTATTAAAACTCTGCGTATTGTTCAAATCCGTTTTCTTTTTTAATTTTGTATAATGATGTGATTAAAAGACTCGTACCTCAAAATAATTCAATTTACGTTTCTTTTAGTAACATTAAACTTCATTAAAAGACCAAAACAAAATTTTTTTTTCTCAAAGTATGTATTTCACTTTTGAACGGAAAGAATAGGGATTTTTTACGCTTTTATCGCGAGCACGAAAGGGACGACTCTCTCTCTTTTTTTTATTTTTTTTATTTTTCATTTTGAAGAAATCGTTTACTACGCTCACTCGGGGAGCCGAGGCCGTCGCGCGCGAATCAACGAATGTAAAGTGGGCGCGCAATAAAAAGACAACAATGCATTTAAGGCATAATAGAGAATGAGAAAAAAAAAGAAGAGCAGGCGGAGAAATTGGAAGGGCGAGTTAAGCGGCCGTTCTGCAAATTAACGCGAAGATTGGATCAAATTACGGGTTTCGAGACGTTGCGTATGCGTGGTCCCGCGTGCCCTATTGTATTATGCATTCGATCGCTCCCCCTTCCTTTTTTTTTCTTACCTACTCTCTCTCTCTCTCCGTCCCTCGAACTTCTTCCTTTTTCGTCGCGCTCCTCCTCCGCCCACTTGAAAATGAAGTCCATCCCGTGCTTCCTACCTTCGAACCTCGAAAAATTGACGAAGCTCGCCCGCTCTTCTCGGGCAGCTTCGCAGAGCTAAAGACTCGCTGACTAACCGGTTGTTTCGTCTTTTCACGCAGGTGCCACAGCAGCAGGTGCAGGTGCCGCAGCAGCAGCAGCAGCTGCTGCACATGAGCCCGCCGCGCGCCAGCGAGCCTCTGTCGAGTCCGCCTCCGGTAAACAACCAGCAGGCCGCCTCGATGGTCCAGCAACAGCAGCAGCAACAGCAGCAGCAGCAGCAGACGAACGCCTGCATCCGTCACGGATGCCCGAATCCCGCCATTCCCAATACCGAGTGGGAGGACGAGTACTGCAGCAACGAGTGCGTTGTCAGCCATTGCAGGTTTGTACCGTATGTATTGGATTGAAATTTTTGGAATGCAGTATATAGAGCGCTCTAGTCATTGCTTCTTTTCGTGGCGTAGAAAAAAATCTAGATTTTTCTAAAGGAACCGTTTTTTTTTCTTTCTTTTAGGGATGTTTTCAACACTTGGGTGCCGACAAATCAGAATCCACAGCAGAACTTTTCGACGGTGAAGTAAGAAGCGACGTGCGAGGGAAGCGCGAGGATCAAGACGCATATAAAACGTATATAAGTAACCGAGAAAATATTGAAGAGTTCCAAAACGCATTGGACTTTCGGCGAATCGGGGAGGTCCGTCGTCGACTGAAATAGCAGAATAAGTCTTATCTGGTATGTACATAGAGGAAGAGAGCAGGCGCAGAAGAGATTGAATTTTTTTTCTTGGGAACGCAATCAAAATACGTGCCCCTCGGACTGAATCGAGCGACGAGCGAGTGAGGCGCGCGGCCGTTGCCTTCTTTCTCATCTTCTCTCCGCGAGATGCGAGAGCGGAGGGCCCCAATCAATGATCGCGATCAAAGACAGCGGAGAAGAAAAGATAAAGGAAGCGTTGATTACTGGAGAGAATAAAAAAAGAAGTAGCGAACACGTTTAAGAAAAAAAAAAAGAACCTTAGCCGATAATGATAATTTCTCGTTAATATATATTTTTTGTCTATTTATTACATCATTCGATGAGAGGCACGAGAGAGTCGAACGACGCTTCTTTCATGCGGTTTTTGTTTTCTTTCGTTCGAAGTGTAAGCCGTTGGCAAAAAAAGTATGTACCACGCAAAGGGCAAAGCGAGAGATAATGTCTGCGGATTGATAACGAGAAAGCGAATCTTCTGAACACTAATGGGGAGACAGCGAATCGAGCGTGCGAATTGCGTTTTAGAGGAAAAAAAAGTCGCGTATGTAAATATGAGAAGAGGCAGGCACGCGCAAGTACGAATGCATAACTGTTTGTAACTTTTTGAAAGTGATAAAAATAGAAAGGCGAAAAAGAAAACGATGAAGTTGAGGGAAGAAGCAAAAAAAAAAGCCCTGGCGATATTGTCCTTATCGCGCGCTCTCGAGCAAAGTAGTTAGGAAATCGAGTGAGTGAAGCTAAAATAAGTAAAGTAAAAAAAAAAATTATAAACAGAACCTCTAGTTGTAGACAAAAATAAAGAAAAACCGTCGATCATCGATCGAGCGGAATTACTGCGCATCGGTCAGTTTTGTGTAATAACGCTAAGAAGGCGCTCACCTACGTATACGCTGAAAAATTTTAATTTAAAAACTCCACGTGTAAATATTTAATTTGATATTCCTAAAAATACTTGTTTGTATGAATCTAATTGAGCGTAATCGTCATTAAGTGACGTCATTGCTAATTAACTTCGTACGAAATACAGTCCTTTTGAGAATATCGAGCTAAATGTACTTTTTTCAGTGTATTTTGGCATTTACTAGCGAGAATAATAAAACAAAAAGAGAAAGATAATTGTATAACAAAGATGACGATTTCGATCAAGATCGAATTACAGGGCGAATCGATGATACATGTTCCTGACTGCTCTCGCCGCCCTCGTGGTGGCTTTGATCGGGGGCTATTATACATACACATACATAGATATATTTATGCGAAGAATAAAAAAAAAAAGAATTCGTCGTGTAAAATAAGTAACACTTCAAACGGTCGTAGCGAAGCTAATGAAACGCGCATCTCTACCCCACTCATTCTCATTACTCTTCCCTCCCTCATGATTCTACTTTCTCAAGATGCGCGTTTACTTCGCAAGGTTGTTTTGTTGCTCATCTCTCTCTTTCGGAAATGATTATTTTTTATAATAATAAGGGTATTATTATATCTTGCATTTCTGTGAGCCGCGCTCATGAGCGATGATTTATTGCATAAGCTCGAAATGCCGATTATTTTTCTTTAATATTATTTTTATTTCTATTATTTTATTGATCGACCGGATTACGTTGTTGCCAGTTCCTGAGTGCCAATGATTTTTTTTACTTTAGTCCAAGTTGACTAATTTGTTTCACATTTATTTTTGCATTATTAGTTGTTGAAACGCGGAAGATACTATTTCTTTAATATGTTCTAGTAGTTGTTAACAAACTTTTTGTTTAAAAAAAAAAAAAAGAATTTTTCGAACAAGAGTAACATTTGAACTGTTTTTGAAGTTTTCATGTCTAAGAGAAATATAAAGAATTGATACCATTAAAACTATCTAAAGTATAATTTAGAAATAATTTCTTCTCCGAAGTAATACTTACTGGCACGCAAGCGGTTTTTCTTGTACTTTTAAAATTTAAAAAAAAAGATGTTTTTTTTTTTCTTCCCATCGTACTGATTGTATCTGCGAGTAAAAAACAGGTCGATTTTGGGCTCTGAAACTTTTACAAATTTGTTGTCAGCGCCCCTTTTTGTATTTTTGATTAGTTTATTATCTATATTATTTTTTGTTATTGATTCAGAGACGAGCGGAAAGGATTGCACGAACGATTGTAAACGTGACTTTTTGAGTGGAAAAACGCATTTATTTTTTCTTTCGCGCACATACAAAAAAATGATGTGTCGAAATAAAAAAAAAAAGAAAAAGGATAATTGGTTGGAAATGGCTCGGTACGCGACGCTCGCACGTACGCGGCGCAGCTTCCATTCTCTCGTGCGTTTCTTATCTTTTTCATTTTTGAAAAAAATTTTTACATAGACTTATCACCCCGCCTCCTTTTTTCACATTCTTAATGTACATACATAAACAAATATTTGATAGTTAAGTAGGCTAAGACGTAAGAAAAAAACAAATTATAGTCGATACTGTATTATATACCGATAATGATATGTGGTATATTAAGAAAAAGCACGACATATAAATATTATTATTATACAAAAAGTATAAATATATTATATCCCCGCGCGTGAGGCACAGAGAAAATTCGCTCGAGAGCCTACTTCGGCCTCTGGTCGCTACTACATTTTGTGTTAAAAAGTAAAATGCAATGTCAGAAAAAGTTTCAGGATACATTTTTTTTATTTTAATCGCATGATCATCACTACAAATAAGTATCCGTAATTTGCGTTTACACTGTCGGAAAGCAGCCGACATTTGTTAAATCGAGCGTAGTAATCCCCGGCGAGCGAATTTTATTACGAGCTCTCACGATGTCTCCAATCGATATCTGCGACTGGCGAATATAGTTATTATTGATTATTGATTACTGAGTAAATATTAAGAAAAAGCGTTGGGTAAATGAACCGCTGTTAGAGGCGTAGATTCTTAAATCGCGGCTGCAGCGACGCGAATGACATTCGCGCACTGAAATCCAAAAAAAGGCGACTAAACCATCAATCCTTACGACAATGGTGAAAACGAGAAATGAAGAATAGCATGTGAAATAAGCAAACAATTGTCGCTGATAGACGAAGTTACGAGAAAAAAAAATAAAGAGAGGAGTTAAAAAAATTGTTCTTCATGACCGTGCGAGGCTCTGTATACCTTACGTAGAAACGTGTTGTTCTGTTTTTTGTTTCCAATGTACGCGAGGGCGATATGTTCCAACGGCAAATGCGATTGAAAGACAGGAAAAATCAATAAAGAAAAAGTGCGTACATTCTCGATGAATATACACATAGAACACAGCCACGCTGAAAAAAAAAGTAAATCTAGCAACTATCGAGCGTATAATAGTAGCACTAGCACTACTCATCAAAAGCTAACATATGATGGTGATTTGCAATGATTTATGTTCGTTTCTATTGTTTTCTGTACAAAGACTTCATTATTAAACGATTTCAGTCCCAACATTGTCTGCGAGTTTTTATTTTCCTCATTGTTCCCTCTTACGATATCTACGCTTTCTTACACGAAAGATTTTTTCTAAAAAAAAAACGCTGTTTTACTCTGAAAGTTCAGTTCGATTTTTCAGATTATATTCGAGATGCCCACGCATCATTTTTAACTTCTTTATCTTATTACTTATTCAACAATAAAGTATAAACAATATTAAATCGAACAAACTGTAATGTAAGGCGGATCTACAAATTGTCATTTAAATTTGATAGTAAATTTATTTACTATCCTCACGTGGTTTTACTCATAGTTACGTATATAGTACGACATCCATTGGATTGTTACAAATTGGAATCTAAATAACATAGTACAAAGCCCATTAAATGTTAACAATCTTTCTTTTTATTAGATCCGTTTTGCAATTGCAATAGTAATTAAATGTCTGATCATTGCGATACATTGTAACATTTAACATATAAGTGTTCTTATAAATATTTGGAAATACAATTGTTGATGTCAAATTATAAAAAAAAAAACGTTGCAAGCATTATTTGATCACCTTTCAAAACATTTAATTTAATTTCAATGTTATAAATTCAATAAATAACAAATAAATAAATACATGATCATCATACTCGATCATCAATACTTTCACAAGACTACTTAGACAACAGGATTTAAGCAAAAAATTTATCAGCTTTAATTTTTCATTTTATTTTCATAAATCCCTAAACATATTTCAGCTACAACACGTGTTTAATTATTTAATACAATTTATGTAACGTCGACAAGCGAAATAAGCAGTAAATTGAAAACTACTCTCAATATTTTCGTTGAGAAAAGATCCGACCACTCGTTCGAATTTCACTTGGAGCTGGTGTACTTGGTGACGGCCTTGGTTCCCTCGCTGATGGCGTGTTTGGCGAGTTCACCAGGAAGCAGCAGCCTCACGGCCGTCTGGATCTCCCGCGAGGTGATCGTGGACCTTTTGTTGTAGTGAACGAGGCGAGAGGCTTCGCCGGCGATGCGCTCGAAGATGTCATTGGCGAAGCTGTTCATTATGCTCATGGCCTTTGACGAGATGCCCGTGTACGGGTGTACCTGCTTCAGGACCTTGTAAACGTAGCTTGCGTAGCTCTCCTTCCTCTTCTTCTTGCGGGGTTTTCTCTCAGATTTGACGATACTCTTCAACGACCTTTCCGCCGATTTTAAAGTTTTTTCGTTAGTCTTGGGCGATGACATGATTTCTATCTTGACCAAACGCGCGCTTCAATGGGCGTTTGACGTGTGGTCATAAACAAACTAACGATTCGCAATTTTTTAATTATTTTTTTATTTTGTTGATGTATAGGGTACTGCGCCGCGCATTAGCTGAGAAGTTGGTATTCAATTATCTTTGTCGAAAAATACACTTGAAGTGTGTTCAAGAAACACTTGGATTGAATCAACAAAACTGCAGAATTTATTTTATTTTTGTAATTTTTTGTAATTGTTGTGTTTTTGGATCATTTTATGATGTTTTTAGAAAATGTATACGAATATTGGAAATGACCGAAAAATCAATATTGGTTTAATATTGTTCCAATATTGATTTTTCGGTCATTTCCAATATTCGTAGACATTTTCTAAAAACATCATAAAATGATCCAAAAACACTCAATTGAAATTTATAAAATGTTTTACTTAATTGAAATTTGTTTATAAATTGTAACATATATGCATTAGCTGAGAAGTTGGTATTCAATTATATTTGGTGAAAAATACACTCGAAGTGTGTTCAAGAAACACTTGGATTGAATCAACAAAACTGCAGAATTTATTTTATTTTTGTAAATTTTTGTAATTGTTGTATTAAGAACATTTAACGTAGTAGTCGTTTATATATTTTGATAATAAAAATAAAGATAAATAATTAAAATTTATAGTATCCTTTAGTGTCAAGAAGATTTACAATAAAATGAATGAAGTTTTTAAATATATTTTACCTGCAGTTTATTAAATTAAAAATTTATAAGGACAATTAGGGTATTTAAGCTTTTACATTTAAATGAAGATTTGAGTTAACAAGATTTTAATCTAAATGTATTAGTAATGATAATTATTTCACAAAATTTATAGTGTCAGGTAGTATAATAGTTTTGAATATTGGAAATGAATTATCAAATAAATAAATAAAAAAATGTTATGTTAACCTATTTTGAATCGAAGCTAATATGAAGTACAGTAGTTACATACCAAATATAGTGCTTAAAAAAATTACGACCAATGTTCAAATAAATATGACCATCTGAACAATTGCTTACATATAATTATATAGAATACTCTAACGCATAATCCACGATTGAAATATTGGTACGGCAAGCACAAGCATGTAAGAGGACTTTTATTCGAGTGGCTGTCTCATGCTATAAAAAAAGTATTTAAACGTGAAATGAATGAAACATTTGTCTACCGGTTTACCAGGAGAACAGCAGGATGAAAGAATTTTGGTATCTCCATTTCGCACTTTTTTATTTCAAATAATTTTTTACTGAATCATTTGTTTTGTATATTATTATTATATTATTAGTAATATTCGTTAAACTCAATCTAATAATTTAAAAAAAAATAATAATAAATATTCAACTATAATACTTATATGACTAATAAATTTTTCTTACGATTTTTACAATTATATCAAAATTGTTTCTGACGCAATGACGAGGGCTATTATTTTAAATTCGCCGAAAGTAAAGAAGACCGACAAAAATTGAATTATGCCATTTCACTTATTACATACAGTTACAAGCGAAATGCATTTCTATCGGTTTTTATAAGGATCTCGCGCATAAACGCCGTGAGGAGAACATTTCGACGAGCGAAACATAAAACGTCGGCATCACTTTGCCAGGAGCGCAGAAAGCAGAAGGAGTCCTTTTAAAAATCTCAATGATATCCTGAATCGGTTTCAATCCGAAATATATAAGCTTGGCATCCCGGAAAACGTCAGAAACGAGAGAAGAATGAGATGTTGGAGCGACGAAAGTATCAGGAGAGCACCACAGTCGAGGAGGTGTCCACCTCATTTGCCGTTGCAGGCCTCTTCTTCCTGTTCTCCTGGTAAGACCAGCTATTCGTTGTCGAGTTTCTACATCCGTTTCAATGCGGAAATACTAAAATATTAGCTTACTTCCGCAATTTTCCTGATGCCCTGGTATCCATAGGGGTTTGATGTTTCGTTTCAGACGTTTACCAACGTCTTGAATGCAGACATATCCGATTGAATCCGATAGAGAAACTTAAGTCTGACCCGCCTGTCGATCTGTAATGACATTTAAAAAATGGCGTTTAATTGTTACGGGTAAGTATTATTTATTTGATTTAATTGCAAATAAATTAAAAATACAATAGCCATTGAATAATAAATTAACAAATATATTAATAATTATAGGATACACTGTACTTTTTTTATATCTTTATGCAGATGTATGAGTTGTTAATAACACAAATGTTATTTTCAAAATAAATTGCAAATATAAAATATAATAAATATCGATAAAAAAGTGAATTAAAAAAATATTTCTATCTTGTATGTAAGAGTACTTATCTGGATATAAAATGCAGTTGTGTTGGTCTACTTAAATTAACTTCTTCCTAGGTTCTGCTTCCCTGAAACGATTAGTGATTCGATGTCTCCTTCATATCTTCTCTTCAGACGACTAATAGGTAACTTATGGATATCTTTACGCCTGCTATTCGTTCTTGTATTACAAACTGTAGTGTAAAGTTGGAATTAATTTTGAAATTAAAATTGTAGGATGCAAATTTTGACGAATTGAAGAAACTGAAAATAAGTGTGGACGAATGAAAATTAATGAAAATTTATAAGGAAATAATAAAAAAAGACCTTGTAGATAATTAAAGCTAATATTGATTGCAATTAATGCTAATTAATGAATTACAAATATTTGTTTATAAATTGCAATATATATGCAAACAAGTCATGAATAATGAATAATGACACATTAATATGTATATATGAACAAATTATAACACTATTATGTAAAGAGCTAACTTTTATTTTATATACATTTTTTTATAGACAATAAAACAAACATGAAATTTAATGATCATTATTATCAACGTATTAAAATTTTCATTTAACAATTATAATACATAACGTAATATGTAAATAATAACTTTCTCGTCTCTTTGACGTGCAAGAGGAAGCGGTTGAGACATTGAATCGCTGAGTTGACCAGGAAAACAGAATGTTTTAGGAGATTATAATTTATTCTCTTACTTTCTAATATTTATGATCTATATATTGCAATTAATATTCATCTTGAATTTTTTATTGTTGCTGTTTTATCTGAGACTTTAAATTTTGTTCCTTTGCTCATCATTACGTATAAAGTCCAATGAGTTTTCTATATCTTCCTGATGATATTTTTTTGAATTTCATGATTGAATTTTAATTGAGTGTTTCCGGATCATTTTATGATGTTTTTAGAAAATGTCTACGAATATTGGAAATGACCGAAAAATCAATATTGGAACAATATTAAACCAATATTGATTTTTCAGTCATTTCCAATATTCATAGACATTTTTTAAAAACATCATAAAATGATCCAAAAACACTCAATTGACATTTATAAAATGTTTTTACTCAATTGAAATTTGTTTATAAATTGTAATATATATGCAAACAAGTCATGAATAATGAATAATGACAATTAATATATGAACAAATTATAACACTATATGTAAAGAGCTAACTTTTATTTTATATACATTTATACATAAAACAAACATGAAATTTAATAAACATTATTATTAACATATTAAAATTTTCATTTAACAATTATAATACATAACGAATATGTAAATAATAATAATTGTAAAAGGAATACAAGTAAGAATTTTTTTTAAAAAGACGTACTCTCGTCTCTTTGACGTGTAAGAGAAAGCGGATGAGACATCCGCCAATTGAATCGCTGAGTTGACCAGGAAAACAGAATGTTTTAGGAGATTAAATTTATTCTCTTACTTTCTAATATTTATTATCTATATATTGCAATTAATATTCATCTTGAATTTTTCATTGTTGAAGTTTTATCTGAAACTGTTTAAATTTTGTTCCTTTGCTAATCCCTACGTATAAAGTCCAATGAGTTTTCTGTATCTTCCTGATGATATTTTTTTTATAACTAGATCACCTAGAAAAGACATCCCTTATATTAAAATGCATTGCGATTATGATCGAATTGAATGAAGTCGAATTATCGCATTATCGAAATTGAAG